>OU911089.1:6105000-6705000 GCA_918358865.1 Melinaea marsaeus rileyi
GTTTGAAGAATTAAAATATTTTAATCGTATTACTTTCATTTAAATGAATTCCAAGCCTTGAGGAGGAAATGATATAAATAAATAAGAAATAATGGTCAGAAATGAGTTCAGCCCCTTCAGCTTCGAGTTAATTAAGGTTGTTTTAAACATTACTAAAAATACGAGAAGCAACAGAAAATATGGCATAAAAATGTGAATTATATTTGGATACAATTTCTAGAAATATTTTACTTATGCTATAATTAGTAATTGTGAACATTTTAGTTTCTAGAATAAGTTTTTTAAGGACGACCTCTATATTTATTTTACAAAGTAGAATATGTATTTAAATATCAAGATAATAAATAATATAAGATTTCAATTACATCTGAATATTTATAAAAATATATTATGTCGTAAACTAAGAATTATTTGTATAATTTGAAGTTTTGTTACTCCCATATCTAAAATAATGCTGCAGGGATTCAGACGTCTCGTATCTTTTTAAACATAATACCCTGTTTATTCAGTTCAGCTTATGTTTCAGTTTATGTTGTTTTACTTAATTGCTTTGGGTAGAAAATTTCTAACACACATATCACGTGGACAGATAAGCTATACATGAGAAGATTAAGTGAAATAAAAAATTAATACTGCAAACAGACATTTATGACAAGAAGTTGATATTTATATAGTTGTTATTAGGAGTAAAGAATCTCTCTTTTTTTGTCATTGGTATAAAAAACGGCTATTCTCTTCCGATGCTCGATGTAGGTTGCACTTCTAAGGATTTATTAATTAGGATAATTAGCATCCTTGTGGGTTTTGAATTTATCAAAATACTTTTTTTCAGTCAAGAACATTTATATTTTATTTGCAGTAAAATACATACTAAGTTTCACAATAATGTCATCTGTTGGGAACCGCAAATTGCTGGAACAAAGTTCAAGCATGTAGTCAGAGTTGTGAACCAGCTGGCTAGATTGCCACCTGGCAAGCACAAGTTTTGGGTACTTTCCAAAACCATTCTGGGAATTTTTTGCAAGCATGGAATTGTCTCCAGGGGCCACACTGCAAAAGAGTGAGCCGATCTTTTTGCCTCAAAATCGACTTTGGACGACCAGGGAAAAAACCGTCTACCATCCCGCGGTGTCAGAAATCAATGTCAGAAATATTTTTTCGGCAAAAAAACCACCTGAAAGTGTCTGTTTTCCTTGTTCATAAGTCGAATGGGCCTGATAGTATAGCTATTGAAAGCAAAGGAATTCTGGCAATTAGTCTGGATACGATGAATATATAATCTATACTTATAATAAATCTGTAGAGAGGTCAATTCTGTACATGAAATATATTTACAAAATAAGTAGCAGGGGGTGATTAGTGTTCGATACTGATGCCAAAAATGCAGTTAAAAAATTTTTTGTCTGTCTGTCTGTCTGTCTGTCTGTTTGTATGTTATTTATAGAAAAAAAAACTACTCGACGGATTTTAACGAAACTTAGTACAATTATTCTTTATACTCCTGGGCAGGTAATAGTATACTTTTCATCACACTACAATGAATAGGAGCAGAGCAGTGAAAGGAAATGTTGAGAAAATGGGAGAAGTTGCTTGATTTTTTAAGCTTCCGTCGCGTGTGCAGCCTTAATGGTTAGAGCTACATAGAAACTATGTATAACGGAAATATTCTACATAAAAATACACGAAAAATATTCCAAGACAGCATATATCTACCTTTTATAGTTAACTCACAATAACACGCATAACTCTCGATAGCTTAGCAGTTCGGAGATTTCTTATTATATTTGTTTACTTTTACGTTTATAAAACCAATAATGCTCACCATCATTCCTAATTAAAAAAAAAATAAACATTAGCACCAATTCAATAAAAAAAGAATCATTGAAATCGGTATAGAAACACCAAACTTATACTTACTTACATGAAATACGCCAACAAGACATCGCGCGTGAATAGTGAATCAAGCTATAAGGATTATTTTTGCGTAACGGTTGCCGCGCTCGACGGGGCTCGCGGCGGCAGAGTATAAAAGGGGCGGGAGGCGAGCGCAAGCGTCATTCAATATTTGGCTGTTGATGCGTTCAGAGTGTTGAACTTTATTGACAGACAATAATTGTTATTTTATAAACCGTGCTTATCAGCGCGACTTTTTGTCTTTAAATAGTTTATTTTAATTTCTTTTGTTGTTATTTTCTAAATTAGTTTTAGTTTTGTTTAAATTCTTAACTATTAATAGTTCCTATTTTATTTCTTTTTAAGTAGATTTAGATTCGATTTTTAGATTAGATAATAGATAGATAGATTAGATTATTGTTAGATTTTTAGTTACTGATAGGTTAGTTTTGGGCATTTTATGTTTAGTTTTTTTTGTATTGAGTAGATAAAAGCGTAGGTAGGTACTTTTATTAATTATAGTATTCATAGGTATTTTTTATTTATTTTTAAGTGAAGTAGGTATAGGTAGATATTGCCTACTATCTACCTATACTGCACACGTGTTTTAGCTTTATTTTCATTTCTTTTTTTTTTGTACCTAAGTTGTAGGTAGGTACATATTTCTTAGTTTAATTCTATTAGAATATTAGGTATTTAAGTTTAAATAGGCACTTAGATTTATATTTTTTTATTATATAGCAGCTGTACTTAGAACATCTAAGGTTTTTTAGGTAGATTCCATAGATGAATCTACCTATTGCAATCGATGCGATGACGGGACCCAGACCCCAGAATAGGGGCGCTACGCCGTTTATGAATTGGAGATTGAGAATCCGTCGAAAAAAAAAATTTTATATATCCCTCTATATATATATGTATATATGATCCATCAGTCCAAATTCATAGTAGGCAAAATCTAACTTCACAGGTCGATAGGATAAATTAGTAGGACAAACGTAGCATCTCGTTTTTTTGGAGAAAATGAAAGGGGGGACTGGGAGAGGGGGTGAAAGTGCAAACCTTTGGGACACGCTACTGGTCGAAAATATTGACGGAGGATTTTTAAACTTGGTATACACATTCCTAAGGACAAAATGAAGGTTAAGTTCTTGAACGGGGGTAATCGGTCGGGGGGTTGGAGGGCTGGGGGGGTTGAAAGTTGAAAACCGAAAAAAGTCACAGAAGAAGGCAAAATTTTGATGTCGGAAAAATCTTAGAAAATTAACAAATTAAAAGAGGAAACTTTTTTGTCCGAAAAGTTTTTTGATGCGACCCTCCGTTTAGGAAATAGGGGTGGGGGTGGTTCCTCGCTCACCCAATATATGCAGAGTGACCCGTCATAAGACTCTTAATGACCAGTAGAATACTGCTGGCTAGTTTTTCTTTGTCGATCCGACCGACGGGAATCTACCTAACACGATCGACCCTGTCGAGCGAGGTATTTTGTATTAGCATAGGTACTTTGATTAATTACAGTAGTTGTAGGTATTTCTTATTATTCATTTTTAAGTGAAGTAGGTAAGTGTAGATAGTATTGCACACGCATTAAGTATAGCTTTATTTTCATTTTTTATTCTTTTGTAATTTGTAGGTACCTACGTACATATTTATAATTCGATTAGAATATTATTTTAGTTTTAATAGGCACTTAGATTTATATTCTATTTATTATATACTTAGCTATAGTTAGGACCTCTGACGTAAGTTTTTTGTTGGGTAACTAAATAGAATTTAAGTTACCGTCGATTAAAAATAAAATAAACGATGCCACCTAAAAAACGACCATCTTTATCTCTAACTTCGAGTCAAGCTAGGAGAATGAGAATGACGCGTTCTCAAGAATCGGAAGAGGAAAGAGCACATCGGTTAAACTCTATGAGAGTTAGTGCCTCAACATCTCGAGCTAATGAAAGCTCTCCAGAAAGAGAGATGCGATTAGCAGCTGAAAGAGCGAGACGAGCTACAACACGGGCTTCTCAAAGCTCTTCTCAACGAGAGCTAAGGCGTTCCATTGACCGGGAACAACATGCGTTATCCCGAGAAGCTGAAACTGCTTTACAACGAGAATTGCGACTCACAGCTGACCGCGAACGGCATACATTATCTCGCGAGTCTGAAACCTTCACTGAGAGGGAATTACGGCTTACAGCTGACCGCGAACGTCATATTTTATCTCGCGAGTCCGAAACCTTCACTGAGAGGGAATTACGGCTTACAGCTGACCACGAACGTCATATTTTATCTCGCGAGTCCGAAACCTTCACTGAGAGGGAATTACGGCTTACAGCTGATCGCGAACGTCATATTTTGTCTCGAGAATCTGAAACTTTTACTCAATATCAAGACCGTTTGACAAATGATAGGGCGCACCATACATGATTCGATCTCTTGAAGATGAACATGAGCATGAACAACGACTAGAGTCGGGACGCGATTATTACAATTCTTTGAGACAAGAACAATTGATTACTTTATCTAATGAAAGATTAAGAATTGAAAATATTCGGTCGCTTGAAACAGAAGAACAGCGAGAGGCCCGTCTTACTGCAGATAGATTTCGACATGGTCTTAATGACTTAGATATACACGTGGTAGATCAATCTACAAATTCGGTGGCGTGGTCCGATAAATATAAAAGTGGGTTTGCTTATAACCTCACAATTGATTACAGATCATCTTCTGAAATAGGCGATATGAACGTAGTATGTTCCTTTTGTAATGCTTCGAAGTAGAGGAAGGAGTCTGCTGGTTTCTGTTGTTCTGGAGGTAAAATAAATTTGCCTTCGTTCGAAGACCCACCGGAACCTTTAAAATCACTACTTTTAGGGGAACATTTGCAATCCAAACAGTTTTTAGATAATAATCGCACTTATAATAGTGCATTCCAAATGACATCCTTTGGTGCTAAACAAATCTCAGAAGGCCCTTTCATGCCTACTTTTAAGGTACAAGGTCAGGTTTACCATTTGATAGGGTCCCTTTTGCCTGAAGAACAACCTAAATTTCTTCAAATATATTTTGTATCCGATTACAACGAACAGTCGAATATAAGAAATCAATATTTTCCGAATTTAAATACTGAACTCATTTCACAACTTCAGAACATGTTACATCAGGTTAATTCGTACGTATGCAGTTTTAAATCGGCATTAGAAGCCCTTTCTCAAGATGGTAATAACAATTATAAAATTGTTATAAATGCCGATAAGCGTCCAACTCAGGAACACCCTGGGCGTCATAACGTTCCATCCACGAATGAAGTTGCTGTAGTACTGGTCGACCAGGAATGTGATAGGCGTGATATCGTTATACGTTCCAGAGACAATCGTTTGCAACGTATTTTCGAAATCCACAGGGCTTACGACAGTTTGCAATATCCTATGATATACTGTCGAGGGGAAGATGGTTATAATTTCGCTGTATACCAAACCGATCCGCGCACAGGCGCACCTAATTATAATAAAAAGGTGTCATGCCTTCAATTTTATTGTTACCACCTGCAAGTGAGACGGAATAGATTGGTATACTTTCAACGTTTTCGTGGCTTATTTAATCAGTTTATTGTTGACATGTACGCAAAAATTGAAACCGAAAGATTAGTTTATATACGATCTAATCAAAGGCAGCTGCGCGCTGAAGAATACGTGCACCTTCGCGATGCCATGCAGCAAGATAACGATACTGTGAATATGGGTCGTTTAGTTATTTTACCCTCTTCTTTTACTGGTGGTCCACGCTACATGCATGAACGTACTCAAGACGCTTTTTGTTACGTAAGAAAATATGGACGTCCCGACTTATTTGTTACTGTAACTACCAATCCCAAGTGGGATGAAATCACTCGGGAGCTTCTTGAGGGTCAGGCACCGCATGACCGCCATGATATTATTGCAAGAGTGTTTCATTTAAAATTAAAATCAATGATAGATCTTCTTACCAAAGATAACATTTTTGGAGAAGTATTGTGTTATATGTATAGTGTTGAGTGGCAAAAACGCGGCTTACCTCACGCACATATCTTGCTTTGGTTAAAAGATAAGGTTCGACCTAATGATGTAGACAGATTAATCAGTGCTGAAATTCCAGATCCGACTGCAGATCCCCTGTTATACGACATTGTTAAAACTCATATGATACATGGTCCATGTGGTGCATTTAACGCAAATGCTCCTTGCATGCAAGACGGTCGTTGCACTAAAAGGTATCCAAAAGCGTTAGTGGATGAAATTGTAACAGGACATGATGGATACCCATTATATCGTCGCCGTTCAAGAGACAATGGTGGTTTTACTGTTGAAAAGCGAATGTCTGGACAACAGGTTACTTTAGATAATAGGTGGGTCGTTCCGTATTCGCCTGTATTGTCCAGAGCATTTCAAGCTCACATAAATGTAGAAATGTGTAATAGTGTAGAGTCAATTAAATATATTTGTAAGTACATTAACAAGGGCAGTGACCAAGCTACGTTTGCGTTAAGAAATGAACAT
The DNA here is from genome assembly GCA_918358865.1 of Melinaea marsaeus rileyi. NCBI lineage: Eukaryota > Metazoa > Arthropoda > Insecta > Lepidoptera > Nymphalidae > Melinaea > Melinaea marsaeus. Next base: position 6,111,423 of record OU911089.1, read on the forward strand.
GATGAAGTTACTAGATTTCAGTCAGGCAGATATATCAGCTCTTCAGAAGCTGTGTGGCGGATCTTAAGTTTTAATATTCACGAAAGATATCCACCTGTGACCCATCTGGATGTTCATCTGGAAGGCGGTCAACGTATATATTTTAACGCCGAAAATGTTACAGAACGATTAGAGAACCCTAGACAAACAACTTTATTGGCATTCTTTCGACTTTGCCAAACTGATAATTTCGCAAAGTCTCTTTTGTATGAAGAAGTTCCATCGTATTATACCTACGATAAACAACGAGGTGTCTTTAACCGTAGACGCCGAGGCAGGCCTGTAGATGGCGAGACAGGTATTTTCAAAGAACATGTTCTTGGTAGAGTGTATACTGTTCATCCTAACAACGCAGAGTGTTTTTATTTGAGATTATTATTACATACAGTGCGAGGACCAACATCATTTATAGATTTGAGAAAAGTAGACGATGTTGTTTATCCAACTTATCATGCAGCTTGCCAAGCGCGTCATTTGCTTGAAAATGATCAACATTGGGATGACGCTTTAGCAGAATCCTGTGTTAGTGATAATCCACGACGGTTACGCCATTTATTTGTAACATTACTCACATTTTGTAATTTATCTGATCCTGTCCAATTATGGGAAAAATATAAAGAAAAATTTGCAGAAGACTTTCTTCGGAATTTATCTCACAATAATGAAGGCGCAACTAATGATAATTTTCGAGATCTGGCTATAAATCAGTGCTTATTAGCTCTTCAGGAAGACTTAACAGCAGTAGGCGGTAAATCACTTTGTGAATATGGTTTGCCAACGCCAACCTCAGTCGGAGAGGTTACCAATAGGGAATATTCCGCAGAGATTGGTTACAACCCAATGGAACTGCTGGTAACATTAGAAAACGGTGTCCCAATGATGACTGCAGAACAACGCTTAGTCTATGATCGCGTGTGCGAGAGTGTGCAGAATAATTTAGGAACAATATGGTTTTTAGATGCACCTGGAGGAACTGGGAAAACTTTTTTGACTAAATTAATATTAGCTTATGTTCGAAATCAGCGTAAAATCGCTCTTGCCGTGGCTTCATCAGGTATAGCTGCAACATTGCTACCAGGAGGTAAGACTGCTCACACTATGTTTAAAATACCAATTAATTTAGATCGCACGGAAAGTCCAACCTGTAGTATTTCAAGAAATAGCGACAAAGCTAAGGTATTGCGTGAGTGTAATTTAATCGTATGGGATGAATGTACGATGGCCCATCGAAAAGGAGTAGGAGCAGTAGACAGAACTCTAAGGGACATAAGACAAAATGATCGACCAATGGGCGGTATTACGGTTTTATTTTGTGGTGATTTCCGACAAACCTTACCGGTAATACCACGGGGAACTCGAGCTGATGAGATTAGGGCTTGCCTGAAAAGCTCTTATTTGTGGCGTGATATACAATCGGTGCATTTGACTATAAATATGCGAGTGAGAACTGGAGACAACGCAGATAATCGTGAATTTTCTGATACATTATTGAAGATTGGTGAAGGTACCTATCCACAACTACACCAAGGAAAACTTATTCTGACACCTGAGTTATGTTGTATAGTGCAATCCCAACAACATCTTATATCTTCGGTTTACGGTGACATAACAATTATATTAAATAGGGACAATTCTTGGCTTTGCGAAAGGTCCATTTTGACTCCTCGCAATGACCAGGCATCTGAAATTAATAATAAAATACTGTCTAATATACAGGGAGAAAGCAAAGTTTATAGTTCAATAAATAGAATGGTTGATGAACAAGAAGCCACTAATTACCCGATAGAATTTTTAAATTCTTTAAGTATGCCTGGACTACCTTCTCATATAATTTGTTTAAAAATTGGCATACCGATAATTGTGCTCCGAAATTTAAGACCACCTCAACTTTGCAATGGAACTCGGCTAAAAGTAACCCAGTTGCAACAAAATGTAATCGAGGCTCAAATTTTAACAGGTTGCGGTGCAGGAGAAACTGTCTTTATTCCCAGAATTCCCATAATACCAAATAATTTTCCATTCCAATTTAAAAGAACGCAATTCCCAGTATCGGTGTGCTATGCCATGACTATCAATAAAGCTCAAGGGCAGACTTTTCGTGTTGCTGGAGTAGATCTCGGTGTTAGCTGTTTCTCGCATGGTCAATTATACGTCGCTCTTTCCCGGGTTAGCAATTCTAGGAATCTTTACGTTCACGTGCCGGACGGGTCGACTCTTAACATAGTCTACCCAGAAGCTTTGCGCTGAAACATTTTAATTTGATCTAAAAATATTAGCAATATATTATCTTAATAAAAAACAAGGAGTTACACGCTGACCGAGTCGTGGGTATAGCGTGGGTATATTATAATATTCTGCGGTTACTTATATTTTTCAACAGTTTTGTGGATTGGCATATTATATTACTATTGCCCTTCTAAAATACGAAAGTGAATCTGCCTGTTACGTCAAAACTATGAGGGAGGACATCTGCAAATTTTTTTTCGAAAAACGACGGAAACGCGGACGAAGTCGCGGGCAAAAGCTAGTAAATAAATAAAATACTACTAAAATGTGGAATGAATATGGGTGCTTTCAAGAAAGCCGTTTACACCCACCTTTAAGGCAAGCAACTCTCTTGCGATACCCCAGATGTTGCAAAAGTTCGATACAAAAAAAAGGTGACAATATTCTTTTGCTTTTTTTAAGTAAATTAATTATAGTCAGTTTTTAAATCAATTGTTCATATATAATGCTTACGTGATGTACATGATGTCAGTTTAATTATATGAGTGTTACATTGTGGATTTCAAAGAGATTTATACTATTAGGTATATAGTTGTAGTGTGCTCAAGTTCCACACTTGAGGACTAATTCAATGTTACCAAACTTTGTGTCCAATTAAAGAGATGGCGGTACTTTAGGTTCCTAACTAAAGGATATACTGTTATGTTTTAGCTTAAGTTCCGAAACGTTTCATATAAAAACATTGTGTTTATAGTCAGTTTGTGAAAATGTCAATTAAGTCAATATTCTAATGTACCTTTGTCTATCGATTTTAGATTCAATTGTACTATATTTAAGGTTTAATAAGTTTTATATAATTGTAAGTAAATTATTGTTAAGCTTGGACATTTAAAATTCCTTTTTGATTTGCGGTGTGTTAACTGGTTTTATATGGGACAACAACTTAAAATGAAATGTTTTTCATTAATATTATAATGCAACTACTCGGCAACTACTAATACTATATGCACTCGGACATAACTAAAGAGATATCTTTAATAGATATATACTGGTATGGTACTTATTTATTTAAATACTTTATTGTACCTCCACAACTTCAAAAATAAAACACAAAATTACAAGAATAAAAACCTAGACATAAACAATAATAAGAATTTAATTAAAATAGAAATTTTCAAACATAATCTTGTTTCTCTTTTTCGGTCGATTCTTTTACTAAACTAAATTAGTAATTAACTGATACTAGACGTTATAATCCTGAAAATTAATCCTGAGTATTAAGAGCACAGAAAGATGTATTATAATGACGGATGATTAATTATTAATAAAGTCGTTTTACATTTAAGAAAACTAAAAACATTTTGTTACATTTTATTAAGAGTTTTACAGGAACTAAATTTACAAATACTTTATAACTATAACTGCATAATTATTACCTGTACATAACTTACATAACTTATTTAAAAATTAGCAATATATAATTATAGTTCGCAGTTTTATACAGTCGTGTAGCAACTGTTGGCCAATTGAGAAAACTGAATATATATATAAAACATATAATTTCAACTTGTTCTGCATCGCGTGCCAGTACGAGTACATTGGTGACTGGTAAAAGGCATTTGGAATTTCCCTTTTAATAATTGTTTAGCATTATGGTTATACAAGTTATATTAGAAATAAAATACTCTTAATGCACAATGTTAATCTTATTCGTTACATAATAGGTATTATTTGCGTAAACTTGTCATTACCAGTACCTCAAAAACAAATAAAGTTTATTAAATTACGGGACAATCAGTATTTGTTATATATATATCTGAGAAAATAAAACTTGATTTTGCCCTATTTAATACACTGCTATTTTCTCTTCTACTAAAATTTAAAACAAAATCAAGTCATTAAAAGTCCTCCAAGAACTAATCAACATTATCAGACTTGTAATTTTAGTGACCACATAATTATGAGACATACAAAAAACTTTTATTATTTAGTTTTCAATTTGTTTATATGAAATAAAATAAATCTTATATGGTTTAGATAAAATACATTCAAAACCCGTGTTTCGATAAAAAAATAAAAAAGACATTCAAAACCCAATGACAATTCTGTAAATTTATTTGCCAGATTTAAACTTATAAAATGTATATTCGTACGAATGTAGATTATTACAAACGGCATTCTTGTGAAATTCAAGTCACCGTGTAACACAATTTCAAATAAAATCACATCAAGACACATAACTGGCTACTTTTCGATTTCCTTATCTTTCATATTTCAATCTCTCTTCTCTCAAGTTCTACTTTTGTAATCCTAAGAGCCGATTATGGCTTGTTACAATGAATACGATGCAATATTATTCTTCATATTCTTTTATTATCTTGGTTCTTTTTTACAGCAGTCCTAAATATGATTTACTGTTAAAGGTCCTTCTGTAATATAATCGTAGAAGTAACAAATTATTTTACGATTTTATTAAATAAGGGTTATAATAAATATAAAGTAATTTACTTACGATGAAACGGTTCTTCCAATTCATTAAATATAGTATTTGCATTAGATATTGAGACAAGACATTTTTATTTTGCAGCATACTCTTTATATATATAATTAAGTTTGTGAACATTATCATAGTATAAGACCTTGCCTTTGCATTGGTTTCAATCACAAAGCTAAATTCCTTAACCAATATTGAATTGCCCATATGTAACGTTAGTAGTTAGATTGTTAACACTGAGACCACACGTTGTATCCAACTGCATATAATTATTATTGAGAAAGAAAATAGGGACTAGATAAAATAGGTGCCCATACAGAATAAATCAATTTTTATTAAACTTATGAAAGATAATACGCCATTAAATAATAAATGATACTTCGTACGTTAAATTTAAAACACATATAACAAGTAATAAATTAGGAGCATATTATATTTACTGATACATGGAGCAAGACTACGCTCAGAATAAACATGCATAATATAATGTCTATATATATACACACCGTGCGAGTCTCGCCTCACATTATTAACAGAGGTACTAGATGTACCTGGATATTCCATGAAAATTAAACAATATTTAAATATTGAATTTTAAGAGTAGAAATATATGAAAAGCTTTCAGTACCTATTTTAGATAATAAATTTTTTTTTTTTTTAAAAATGCTTTTTAAAAATTTAATTTTTTAAAAAGCATTTTTAAAAAAATACAATACATTTAACCCGGACAATTAAATTCGGCAAATATGGTCGAAAACGCGATTAAAAACACGTAGGGGTGGCAAGCAGGGGTCAAAAGGGGATGTTTTCTTCGGGTAGCCCCATTTACTTGTATTGTCACCGGAGCCGAACATGTGCTCTAATTTTCATCGAAATTCATTGAGTCTGAGTATTAAAATTTCGTGTTACAAGATTTGATCCGATACATGTCAAGTTAAATAAAAGCATTGAAAAATATACAAAATGCGGCCTTATCGCCAATCGGCGATTTCTTCAAAACAACCACAGGGTTAGAAAAGTTGTTACAATACATACATACACTATTACGTAAGCCTTCTTAAATTTAAATTAACAATATAAAAACAATAAATATTATTGAGCTGAGCGTAAGCGAAGCTCTTAACCGTTTGGAAGACCTTTTTTTGTGTTTAGTTGTCTCCAGAATGCGAAAGATAATTAGATAAAAAGTTTCTCATGTATGTTTGAGCCGAAAGCGGAAGTTATAGCAAAAACAGATTGAAAAAATGTTTAGCCATTCAAAAGATATCAAGATAAAAAGAAAGGAGAGGGGCTCAGCTCAACACCTGCCGCGCACGGTAGGCGGATCCTAATTTAATAAAAATATAAAAGTAATTAAATATGACTTAAATACATAATATTTATTTATTTATTTAGCTTCTTTTCTTTCAAATAACACAAAAACATAATAAATATCACAAATTAACATAATATAATAACACTATTGCGTAGTTACAGTTACCATTTGATAAGTAGTCATAGGTTACGGAATTTTAAATATATTTAGGAATTTATACCTTAATATAGGTGCTGGTAAATCACTTATGGTAGTGGTTTGTATAGTAAAAGACTATTTACAGAATCGAGTGTTATGAATATTTATTTATTTATTTATTTACCTTCACGCCATATCCCTTGCGGGGTAGCCAGAGACGACGGAGCGCCAAACTTTAAGGTCCCTGCATACCTCTTTCGCCTCGACCACAGACATTAACCTCTTCATACATGCCCTTCGGGGGGTCCTCATGCTTTTTACGTGACTTTCCTCCAGTATCATAGCTACTGTGTTTTCGAAGGTCACTCGAGGCCTCCCCCTGTCTCTCTTACCGCTCACTTTTCCTTTATAAATCTTTTTTACCATTCTTTCATCACTCATTCGTTCGACGTGCCCAAACCACCTGAGCACGTTCTTCTTCATTCTCACTGCGACATTCTCGCTAGTACCTGCCATTCTGTGGATCTCTTCATTGTGGATTCGGTCAGCTAAACTGACTCCGCAAATTCGGCGAAGAGATCGCATCTCCACAGCATTCATCTTTCTTACATTCTTCTTCTGCGTTACCCACGTTTGGCTGCCGTATACCAACGCCGGTAGCAAAACTGCACTGTGTACAGCCAAACGTGCAGCTATGCTGACGTTTCGCCGTCTCATCAATGCAGCCAAAGCACCGTTGACTCTGTTGGCAGCAATACGTCTTTCCACGTCCATTTCGTATCTTCCGTCTCTGCTAACCATACTTCCCAAATATACCACTTCATTCACTTGTTCTATTATCTTACCATTCACGTTGATCTTACATTCTATTCTTTCTTCATTTCTTTCAAATATTTGTCTTATGTCTATGAATAGGTATTCTAATAATAAGTTTTTGTAATGTTCGCAAGTCGGCTGGTTAACCTAAAACAATATTATTAAATGTCCTATATATAAATTATATTTCTTGGCATTAAAATAGGTTTATTGCCTTTTCATTAAATGAGAATAACATTACTCCTAAAAACAATATTTGTAATATTTTATTTCTTACCAACTTTTAAAGCACTGACTAGCGTAGCTTTAAATAGGTTTTCTTTAATAGAATCTGAATATTTTAGTATGTTTTCGAAATACCTCCGATCTGAGATAGTTGAGAGCCATTCAGTTTAGACAAACATCAATATTATGTATTTTAATATTAGGTCTACAACTTTGCTCCCGCCGTTTTCCAAAAGATGGCGCTAGTAGCCAGTAATAGTTCAAATAAATAAATCACAGTTGTTTTCCATCAGTTTTGATATCTATAAATATAACCTTACATCGATATTAGTTAATTTTTGTTTGCGTCATATAGTTACACTTAATTAAATATGTCAACTTATAAACCGAATTCACGTCATTTGCTGGAGATTTTACTTTTTCATTTCAACATGAAAAAATCGGCGGCTGAGGCTCATCGGGTTATTTCAAGTACTTATGGTGATGATACTATTAGTGAAAGAACGTGTCGCGAGTGGTTCCAGCGCTTTAAAAGAGGTGATTTTGTTGTTGAAGATCGGCATAGCGGTGGCAGAGAAAAAACTTTTGAAGATGATGAACTGGAGGCTTTACTTAATGAAGACTCGTGCCAAACTCAAGAACAGCTAGCAAAATCATTGGGAGTAACTCAGCAAGCAGTAGCAAAACGCCTGGAACAGCTGAGGATGATCCAAAAACAAGGATACTGGGTACCGTATCAGTTGAAACCAAGAGATGTTGAGCGACGTTTATTTGCTTGTGAACAGCTGCTTGAAAGACAAAAACGAAAAGGATTTCTTCATCGTATTGTTACTGGTGACGAAAAATGGGTGCACTACGACAACCCTAAGTGACGCACATCATGGGGATTGCCCGGCCACACTCCTACGGCGACACCTCGACAGAATATTCACGGATCCAAGGTCATGTTGTGTATTTGGTGGGATCAGCTTGGCGTAATTTAAGCCCTCCGGCAGCGACGCATGCGCTTGCGCGTGTAAACTGCCGGGTTACCGGTTTTGGTGTTGGATGCGTAGTGGTAATGTGGTTAGCTGTAGAGGTTCGGCGCTGTTCGTCTGGGTTCCCACAGTTGTCGGGGCTCGTCGGATCTCGTGCGCAGCGAGAGGTAATTGACCAGCCTAAGGCGAAGGGCTGCTGCGGTCTTTTACTTCGGGGCTTGGAACGGTCCATAAGCAGAGATCCCTTCGAGGGTCACTGCAGTTCGGGTAGCCTCCTGCTTAGAGGTTAGATGGATGAGCTAACATCTATCCGGTCACCCGACTGTAGTGTAGGGTAGGCTTGCAGCCTAACTGCCTGTCGGGAAGTGAGCGTGCCTTACAGCTCCGGCACCAGCTGGAAACTGGTAGTTAGCCTCTCTGACGTTCTCAGCAAATTATTGCTAGTGCGAGAAATCACACGGGAAGTGAGCGTGCCTTACAGCTCCGGAACCTTTCATGGTGAAAAGGTAGCAGGGTGGTCGCGATTGGACTTGTCTATGAGCGATAGCCTTGTGAGCTTACTAGGCTTATAGTGCCGTTGTCGGTTGACTTCGGAGGTCAGATCTGCCGTACCAAGGATCCATGTGACCGGGGTAAACCTGGACCACATGTTTAGCGGCTCAACCTATATGCCCAAGGGGTAGGAGGGGTTTGCTATATAAATAAACAATAGGACAGAGGAAGGAAGCAAAACGGCCGCAATACGCTGATAGACACGAAAAAGTAATTTTGCAACACGACAATGCTTGACCTCACGTGGCGAAAGTAGTCAAGACGTACCTCGAAACACTGAAATGGGAAATTCTACCTCACCCGCCATACTCTCCAGATGTTGCTCCATCTGATTACCACTTATTTAGGCCGATGGCACACGGCCTGTCGGGCCAGAGCTTCGATTCTTTTGAAAAAGTGAAAGAATGGATCGATTATTGGATTTCATCAAAGGGTGAAGAATTTTTCCGACGCGGGATCCGTTTGTTGCCTGAAAGATGGGCCAAAGTCACTACTTTGACGTGACGGATAATACTTTGAAACATAAATAAGATACCATTTTTTTTATATAACTCTTAAAAGTAAAAAAAAAAAACGGCGAGAGCAAAGTTGTAGACCATTAGATCTAATTGTATTAATTGATAAGTAATTTCATATTTAAAGATAATTAATTCAGCTTTGCAGCGTCGCCACATAATTAAAATTGTATCAAAAGATTTCGACTATATAATGAACCGTTGAAATTCATAAATTCAGCTGAATAAATATAAATTACAAATAAGGTTCCACTTATTGTTTAATTAATTTAGATAATTTAAATACACGTTTATCATCTTCGGTAGTATAGTGGTCAGTATCCCCGCCTGTCACGCGGGAGACCGGGGTTCGATTCCCCGCCGGAGAGATCTTTTTTTGACACACATAATATTTCAGATTATTTTGTTCCATTATTTGTAGCGTTTAAAAAATATACCTTCAGGGGCTTTGCCTAAAAATGTATAATTAAATATATTGAAACTTGAGAACTATATGAAATTACGTAATACTTGAAACTTGTTTCAGCAAAAGCAATTTTTATTAAAAAAACATAAATGTCATAAAATTCTTCTTCATACGGTACAGTATACAAAAGTATTTATTATTAAATGTTTCTAAGGTATAACCTTTAAGTATTTTATATACCGTATAATAACATAATAATATAAAAATTTCAATGATGCTAGGATTCATCATTTGAGTTCATCATCATTAAAATATTATATCAAAGATATTTAAATCTTCAAATGATGTGTTACATTAATATTTCGAAACATCAAAATGTATATATATAAAACGTTCTACTTCTGAAGTAAGTAGTTTTATTTTAATACAAAAGTAACATTTTTTTTCTAAATGAAGGCTACAAAAGAATCAACGAATCGGTCGTAAAATACAAAAATATATAAAGTATAACGTTTTCATGATAAACGCTCTACGCTCTCGATAACCTGACAATAAGTACTACTGGGGATATTTATTTATTTATTTTCCTCTTTGAATCAGTACCGAATAATTTGTGTATGTCAAAAGGAAATATCAGGAGGTCAGGTCAAGAGAATTTAATATAAAATGTTTGACTTCTAATGAGCTCGTGAATTAAAGAAATTAATTTGCTATAAATTATTATTGCTATTTAAGAATATTTGTGTATTTTTAAATATTTTAGCTTAGTTTACAAACTAACATCAAATTATTTATTCAATTAGAACTTATATTTCCCTTGGGACTTAATAAGGTTCATAAAATAGCAGGATTCAGAGCAATTTCGCAATTCGTAGAGCAGAGGAAGCAATCGACTGATATTTAGTAATAATACAAGAAGTTATCAATTAAAAGTATACTTTTTCAAAATTGTATTCATTAATATATATATAAATTTTATTATATTTTATTATTTTATATTCTTATTCCCCCCCGCTTCGCTGGGCAACTTATTAATTTGGATGTGACCTTAGATTGCTATAGTAACCTTTGTCATATTATCCTTTGTTATGATAACCGTTGCTATGGTAACTCTTACGCCCGCGTTAAGTAAAATGTATAGCTCGTACAGGTTTAAAATGGCGAAATGCTAAAAGTTTAAATCCATTGAGATAGGAACTCCGTAAAACCCGTTCTTAGTGGACGTCTACGTCATAAAAGAAGTAACTATGTAAAATTTTAAGTTAATCATTCAGATTCAGACAGATAGATACGGAGATTTCGTAATGAGTGAGTGAGTGGTAAATCACTTACATATATTAAATTGTAAGTATTCATCTCAACAGGTGAGAGTTTCAAATAAAATTAGATTACTTTTATCAGAGATTAAATTTGGAAAGATGAAGATAGATCACGAGATTGCGATTATTGAAGGTTACGATTACTACACCTCGTTTCAAACTTAATTTACATATTTAATATTTCTGGTACAGTGATAAATTTGTCTGTTAAGAAAGTCTTAGTAAGTTAACGTATTCAAAATATTAAAGCATACTTAAAATAAAAAAATATATTTAAGGTTTAGTTTAAGTTAAAATTGTTTTTTTAAAATTCTTTTTAATATTAATTCAACATATTTCACTCTGTTTCGAATATACAATTTGACTTACTTTTATAATATCAGTTTTATATCACTTTCAACAATGCAAAATAGTTATTCAAACAAAACTCAAGTTAATATATACCAGTTTTCTTCAAAAGATAAAATGCGTTTATACTCTATGGAGTTACTTTTTGTAATCTTGGGCATGGGCTAAGATGTACAAATATATTTAAATGGTTAAATCATCGTCCAACAATATTTAAATGGTTAAATATTTACTTTCTTTTAAACTCGATGGAGTTCCTACCTACTTCGGTGCGTCTTGGTCCATTTAAATATTTACTGACATGAACATTCTATTCAAAAACATTTGATTAAACATGATTTAATATATAAATTTGTTATTACGTATAGTAATAATCTGATTGATAGCATGTTATATACTCGTCTTATTAACAACTTGTCGTATAGCACTTTTAGTATTCAACACTTTGTCTAACTAAAGTAATTGTTGGCATTTTAACATAAGTAATAACTTTCTAAACAATGTAGTCTTCTTTATACATTTAATGAATATCCCATAGGATATTCATGTATTAAATTTATAAATATACAAAACTAATTCACCTAGACGTTAATGACTTTTGTAATAAGAAAAAATAAAAAATAATAATAATATAGTAATAAATGTTAACATTTATAATTATTATAAATCGATTACAATAGATACAAACGCTTTACTAACATTACGATTAAATTTTTAAAGGAAAAAATTGTATATATTTTTTATTTTATTATTCATATAAGTTTGTGCTATTCTAAATAGATAGCAAGATATAAACAGACAAAATATAAACCAGTTAAACTATTAAGGCATCTTGTTAATAACTTGCGGACAGTGAGGTACGAAAGAACACCTTGTTAGGGATAGTTAAGCTTTTATAATTAATCACTTTGAGAGACCCGCGGGTTAAAACTAACTTCACGGACAAAGATCAGTTTTAAACTTTGACCTGTATAACCCGTTATGAGTTATATTAATAGAAAACAAAGGAGATAAGTTCTAATAATTCACAAACAAAGAGAAAGTTTGTGCGGTGAATATTAATAAATGAACTCTTGTTTTGTATAGTTTGTTTTAAAACTAGAAAATAAATTCTCTTATTATTTATTAATTATAAATAGAGAAAATATTTTAAGGCATTAAAAGAATTTAATATATGGGTCAGTACTTTAAAATATATATTTGAATAATGCAAGAACACCATATTAATTTTTTTCAACATAATTTCTCGCAAAAGTTTAATCACATAAAAATATTTATAATTGACATTTCATACAAATAATAATAATTTCAAGCCACATTTGTACGTTGTTCGAGTGTGGTTAATTCGGTTTCACATGTTACTATAGTTCAGTGGAAGTTGAACTTTTGCTTGTAAACCATTTTGTCCGCTGTCATTTGTCTCTCAATAGACCAAGTTTCGTCACGTGGAACTTTACACAACTGGTGCTTGATACACAACATGCTTTAAAGTAAACAATATAGAAATAGATTTAACAGTGATATTAAAATATTGGTATATATTGGGACCTAAAGGAATCTTTTTCATAAAATCTATTTAAAATATATCACTAAAACATATCTCAAATTTTTATTTTTATGTCAGTTACAGGTTTATTAATTAACCTGATACTTGATCAGGTTAATTAAGTTGATATTTCCTCTCTGTGTTCACACTCAGAGCATTGTAAAGTAATTTAGTATTATTGTATGACTAATGTATTTTAGTTAATTAAACTAAATATAAAACTATTTTATTTTATACTATCTCGTCTTATTTTTTGAGTTAGTTTATGAGTTAGTTTGCTGATTATATATTTTCTTTTGATTGCAAAAGTGTACCAAAGTGTTACATATTTATGTCCGGTATTGCTAAGATTGTGAAGAATTTATTCCTACCTTTGATGCAAATTTACAAAACGACTTCGAATACCTATTGGTCTGTAGTATACACAAAATGCTAATTCAGCTTACGCTCTCAAAACGAAAGACATTAAATTTACATCCATGTTTGTGAAGACAACTTAATATCATTTTATTGAGACAGAATTATAAATATTTTCGAATCACCTTCTTTATTAGTATAAGTTTGATTCCTGATTTTTTTAAACAAATCAAGTGCCAATAAAATACATCAAAAGATAGAAGAAAAGCTGTTTAAAAATATATATTATCTCGAAATAAGTCTAATGCTTTTCAGGATAAATTATTTTCTAAATATCATGTGACGTACATTACTGTGGCCATTTTTGTAAAATTTCATCATTATACCTGTTAAATATAAAAAAATGAAATGAAAAGAAGTACATACACGTAGCATACAAAAACGGTTTATATATCGAACTTTATTACTTCTTAACAAATGAAAGAAATACATCAAGAGATAAAAGCTAAGATGTCTCTCGAGAGCGGAGTGAACCTGCGTCGCCAAGGCTACTACTCGCTATACCGAAGATAATAACTGATTTATTTAATATTACTTATATTGTGTGTTTTGAATTATTATTTTAAATAAGACAATTTTGTCAACTAAGAACATACTCTCTGATTACATATATTTGCTGCTGCTTCGAAAGATACCATGTACCTGTCTGAGGATGATATAATAAATAAAAGTGGGTATCATCCTACACAATATATCAGAAACGTAAATCCATTAATGCTCATTGTTAAAGGTGGACGTAACGCAGGTCGATCCCTGAAACTTTACCAAACATATCTGCCATATTGCATCTACCACAAATGATTAAGACATGGACAGATGAACTATTTTTTTAATAATTAAATGAAATAAAATGACACGCAGGTAATCAGGGTTTGATTCCCGGTAGGTGAGTTTTTGTAACATCTTTGTATCTTGGATATGATAATAGTTTTATTGAGATATAAATTATCTCAATAAGTAAATAGAGTAAATGTACTTATTTAAAATTTAGCATTAAGGTGCATCTTAAAGTCAATAGATTATATTTTCTATATAACTTTTATGTCTATCTCATTGTAAATGTAAAATCAAAACACGATGATATTACTGAACTTATATACGTGATATTCTACGAGAACATAGGTATTTATAATTTAGGTCAATCTCAAATCAAACAAGTATAAAGATTACTAAATTTCTTACCAACTAATGGCAATAAACGTTTCTTTAAAATTTGTTTACATTGTATTCCAAAAAACCTCAAAGTTTCAACTTAGTAATGAATACCAAATATAATTGCGCTAAATCATTTTGCGTTCTGTTTTTTTAAACGACATCACATTCTTTTGGGGACTTTGCAGAAAAGTATTTCTTTGATAATATGTTCTCTTTGATAATACTCAGAACACTCAGAACAGCTTTATTATCTTCTATATAGTGTTCTTTATACTGAAAGAAAATTCTTGCAAAACTTTCCTACGACAAAACTCAAATAGAAGCATTTGAATGGAATTAACAAGTTTACGTTTAATTGAATGTTTCAAACTCTGTTAAGTTTGCAATAGTTAAATTAAGTCTAGTGAAAGCAACGTCTTGCAGCCGGGCATTCGGAGATAGTCAGCCTCGTGCTTAATAGGAGTAGTTCAATGTGTTTGAGACAGTCCGACAAACATTATGGAGATACATATATTTGTTAAATTTTCTTTTGACGATCACAATTTAAAACTTCCTTTGGATAAATATATTCGTTAATTTTAATCCAATACCAGATAGTCTAAAGTCGTTATGAAACGTAGAAAAAAAAATTCGAACAGAAAATACTTAGATATATTATTATCTACTTGAAGAGAGTAAATATTGGTAATAACCAAGCAATATATTCAGTGCTCTATACGAAATATATATATCCAGTAAGTGTAATAGATTATTAAAATGTACAAACATGGTTGTACCGTAATATTTTATATCCGACCATTACGAGCTGAGCTGAAACATTACGCGGTTTGTTGCATCTATCAGGGAATAATCATTTTGAGTTATTCCGATATTTTGCTTTTAAATTGAGCGGTAGTTTTTAATGACCTGGAGTATATTTTAATTCGTCATAACGTATTACACAAATCATACGTTTTTAGTTCTTTTATAAGTTTTTTATTATCTTTCTTTCGTCATAGTATGTATAATAAATGCATGAACATGGACACTCACACATGAACAGTCAATAACATTATATTAATTTAATTGATTAATCATCATTAACAGAATAATGAAATTAAATTATTGAAGCATAAATTTTGAAAATTCAATTTGATAGTTTTGAGAAAAAATTATCTAGTTTAATGTGTAGTTTTACATTTATAAATTTTATTTTGATAAGTGTATTGAGACAATGATTCCTCAATAATTTTCGTCAGCTGTTCTATACATAATTATCTTTTATTACTTCAATAAAATAACAAAAGTGGAAACTGAAATCTTCACAAATAATACTGAAGAATGTTTGTGGTTATATCATAAAATAGTGTCTTTTTTTCAAGTTATTTCTCTGGTTATAACTTCAACATGTTAACGATAAATACACAGCACAACTTATATTCAAGCAACTGCTTTTTGTATATTAAACTTAATTTGTGATTTCTGTGATTATTTTCTATTTACTCACAATTTGTGATTATTTTCAATTTACCCACATACAAGTTTATGATTATTTGTGATTATTTTAAATCTACCCACATACAGTTTGTGATTATTTGCGATCATTTTATATTTACCCACATACTCGTAAGTTTATGATTATTTTTAATTTATCCACATACAATTTATGATTTTTTTGTGATTATTTTCGATTTACCCACATATAGTTAAAGATTATTTGTGATTATTTTTAATTTACCTACATAAAGTTTCTGATTATTTGCGATTATTTTATAATTACCTACATAAGTTAGTGATTATGTTAAAATTTGCCCACATACAATTTATGATTTTTTTGTGCTTATTTTCTTTTTACCCACTTATAGTTTAAGATTATTTGTGATTATTTTTAATTTACCCACAAAAATTTTGTGATATTTTGTGATTATTTTAAATTTACCTACATAAAGTTTGTGATTATTTGTGATTATTTTTAATTTACCTACATACTTTTTGTAATTACTTGCGATCATTTTATATTTACCCACATCAGTTTGTGATTATTTTGAATTTACTCTCATACAATTTATATTATTTGTGATTATTTTCTTTTTAACAAAATATATTTTAAGATTATTTGTGATTATTTTTAATTTACCAACAAATAGTTTAAGGTTATTTGTAAAAATTTTCATTAAACCTACAAACATTTTGTGATTGTTGATTATTACAGGCTGTTGAGAAGCGTTCTCTCGTTTACATTTCATGTAATGTATAACAAATCTTCTATTCAGAATTAAAATTTTAAATGTTATTTAGATAAAATTTTAATATGTAATTATATATGTAATAACTATAGTTTTTGATATTTTTTGTTATAATAGTCTGTCAGATGTGAAACGTGAATTTAAAATGCTAAGGTTGATTTTATAGAATGACGTACATTTATAATACACAATCAATCAACTAATTAGAATACGCCAATAGTGCGCGGTGGGTGTTGAGCTGAGCCTCTCTCCTTTCATTTGAATAGCTGCAGGAAATATCGATTTATTAGGACTAATTGTCACCTTCTAGCTCAGCAGATTGCTCGCACACGCAGGGCAGCTAATGTATTGTCTATGGCAGGAGTGATTTTTTTGGATAACTTTTGAATGTCTAAACATTTTTTCAATCTGTTTTCGCTATAACATCCGCGTTCGGTTCGTTCGAATTCTGGAGACAACTAAACACAAAAAAGGTATCAAGGTTAAGAGCTTCGCTTATGCTCAGCTGAATAATCCACAAAATATTTGACTTTACAAAGAAAAAATTAAATATTCAAATTTTTTATATTGTATCAACAAAAATACGTTTAACAGAAATTAGAGTAATCAATTCACACTCGTACATAACAATACAAAACAATATATATAACACTGTAAGTTAGTATTTGAATGTGCTGCGTTTGTCGGTTTTGTTTAATGTTATTATTATTCTGTTCATATTCTTGATGCAATTTCATCGCTTGTTCCAAGTCATTGTACAATTTAAAACGTGACGGATTCAACAACTAGGAATGTTTTGTTTGAGTTTTGACATTTACTCGTAAACTGCAGCGATATGATATTTGATAATTGCCTTTCAGAAATTCAACATGAATATTATTGATTTATATAAATAACGTCATTGTTTCATGTTACTAATTATTGTCTATCAATAACCAATGTTACGACTCTTATTAAATTAAAATTTATTTCTTTAAGTCAACTTTTAAATAAATATATTCGTACATACTAGAACTGAAATAATTTTCACAAGTCCTTGTTTCTTGGTCCTTGAATACATCGGCTTAAATTTGTTATATTTTGACTTTAATATGAGTTTATTTTCAAATATTTCGACACGACGTTGTCTTCCAATTTACTGATTCTATTTAGAGATATAGTTTGTTATATTGTTAAATGTATTATGTATTATTTGTAACCGTTTTCAATCGCATTTAATTGTATTATAAATCTATCTATAACAGTCCCGTCAAGACGTTAATGTAATTAAGAAAGTTTCTAAAGACAATTTTAAATGCAAATAATATTAATGACTCAAATTCCACAAAAATGATCTATCATTTATAATGAAAGGTGAATGAACTCGTGCTATTTCATTGTATTTATTATAATATATAGAGGAGCTGCTTATATTATACTTTAAGTATTGAAATCTTAACTATTGTATGCGTGCTTTTTATGGTATTACAAATATTTTTGTTTGGAATGATAATTTAAAAGATTATTAACATAATTTAAAATATTATAAGAATTATTAATCTAAAAAACAAGTACATTATTAAAAAGAAGAAAGAAGCCGTTCACTTAATTGTCAAATAAAACCATCTCTATAACTTAAACCGACAACGAACATTAATTATCAGAAATATTAGTTCTAGAAAATACGAGTCCATTGAATTTCATAAAACCAGTAATAAATCTATCAAAATGAATAATTTTTACAATCGAAGCGGTCAATATTTTATTATGATATCTAATTTGTCTTTTCAATTTATTACTTGCAATCTATTTTATTTTTGACGTTTTATTCAGATTTAGATATCGATTTCTTTTAGTATTTTAAGCTCATTTTGTAACTTCATTATGTTTAAAAGTTTTACATATGTTAAGGATCTATAGACAGAGACGAAGCTTCTTAGCATTCCATGGATTCACCGTGCGGGTGCCGGGCCCATCGCGTTGCAAGAAGAGGAGCGCAAACAATGCCTGGGACTTGCGACCCAGATGTAGGTTTAAGGGGCCCCTTTACTATGCGCATACACGCTCACCTTCACTGTTTACGCTCCTCTCCCTACCTAACCAAATATCGTAAGAACCTACTAAAGCCGCCTTTGAAATACGTTCCAGAAATTAACTGATGATCGTTCTAGAAAGGCCGAGATCCTTAAATAAGTTGTAGAGAGATTTTGCTGTTATACCTCTCGCTCCTACTTCTACAGCCTACAAATTAACTATAAATTTATTCCTGATCAGTTCGTTACATAGTTCGTAATACTTGTTAAGCTTAAATGTATGATCTTTGGGTATGTTTGTTTCCCAGGGTACAATAAGCTCCACAAGTATAACGCGCCTTAGTTGTTTTGAATACAGGAATAAGTCCGGCCTAGATGACGAAACACAAACATCCCCGGGGATTTTGTATTGCCTTTCATACGTGTCCATCATGAGAGTCCAATCAGGAGACGCGTCCAAGATGGAATAAGGTTTTAGTTTTCGTTTTTTGGACGAACCTGCCTTTACAAACACTACTGATATTTTGGTGGTTGTTATACCCTTCTGCGCTCTTGCTACAGAGAGACTAACCGCTTCTCGTACGATTTCTAATACTTTATCGTGGCGACGCGAGTATTTACCTCTATTTAGAAGTACTCTACACCCTACTAGTAAGTGTTTCGCGGTTCCTACTGCCTCCCCACAGATGTTGCAAGATTTTTCGGTGGCTTTGCCCCATCTCACAAAGTTACTTTGATCTGGGAGAGTCATTTGGAATGCATTAAGATAAAATTTTAATAATGCTGGGGACCAATCATGAAGCAGGGTGCGCCATCGTAAAGCTAATGGAATACAAAAATCTCCTATGGTCACCCATTCGTTTAGCAATTCTAGGCTCATCGCGTGCAACCGGTAATTATCATTTTCATCGTGCCGAATAAAGGATTTTATTATTTCTATGTCTGGTTCTTTCCTACTTGATCCTAGCCCTGCTTTATTTGTTTGAGCACCTATCATAAATTGTTTATGGAATTGAAGTCGTGACTCCAGATCTGCGACAATTTTATCTTTTGGGAGAGATGTTACAGTATCATCATTCGACTTTGAGATGATATGTCTCTTGGTCACTCTTAGGTGTTTATAGAGTTCCGATGGTTTCTTTAATTTTAACCCAAAATTGTGTCGGTCTCTAAATAAGGTAGAAGAGTCCGCTGGATGCGCTAACCCGAGCCATGACTTCAATGTCCTTATGACGCTTGCATCTAACTTTAACAAAAGGGTCTTATGAATATCGTAAACGAGGAAAGGCCAATTTAAACGTGATGTTAAATAATTATCATATATCCAAGCCTTTTTGATGTTACTTATTGGCTGATTGTCTACCTTTTTAAGATCATTCAAAAAGCTGTCGACTATTATATCTAAAGATGGAGTACGCCCTTGGTAATCGATTTTTTTGCCTAAGAATTTGAACGGAGCTGCGTCGGTAATAGTAGTAACGCACTTACCGCCTATTATAAGACCCGGATCGTAAGAGGTATATCTGGTGTTCCGCCTACCCAGACACAGACTGTAGCATTTATTGGGTTTTGTCCTCAATCCGTCCGTCCAAGCACAGAAATCCTCCACAACATTTAAAAGTAGGTGACATTGTTTTGGATTACGTGTCAGTATCGCGAGATCGTCTGCGAATGCTAGTATGGATTCTGTGTATTATTGTTAAACTTAAACCGATAACCCCATTTCTTTTTTAATTAATTTATCGTATTCGTTTTTAATTAATTTATCTATTAAAATATTGATCACTATGTTAAATATAATTGGAGAAATACAACAACCTTGAAATAAACCTATGTTGTAATTTAATGGTTTGGAATGATTTTCATTTATAATTATGGAAAATTTTAATTTTGAATAATATGATGCAATCATGTCACTTACTAACGTTGGAAAGTTATACCACCTTAGCGCGAACATCATCAGTTCATGTCGTACCGACCCGAAAGCGTTCTCTAAGTCTATCCAACATACCGTTATTTGTCTTTCGTTATTTCTGGCATCTTTAAGGCTTTCCGATAGTAACGTGTTATGTTCGAGGCATCCAGAAATGCCAGGCAAAAACCCTTTCTGGTAATAAGGCCCGAAATATTTATTATTTATCATGAATTGCGTCATTTTTGTTTGTAAAAAAAAAAATATTTTTGATATTGTATTTGTTAGAGCTATCGGTCTAGTGTCCCTAGGATCCGAGACATTATCGCTTTTGGGAATGAGGACAAAAAGAGCATTTCCGAATGTTACCGGTGTTTGTCCTCTTGACCAGATTTTATCGAATATATTCAATAGATGTTTATGAATCGACGGACATTTTTTATAAACTATATAAGGGAAACCATCCGGACCTGGTGCTGACTTAGATGGTTTCTTTTTAATTATTTTATTGATTTCCTCCAAAGTCGGTGGGTTGGCATGAAAATCTATGGATGGACTCTTAGGTTTTCGATCGTTGGGATCCCCATACAGCCTTTGATTTTGAGGCACTTCGTATGTGCTTTTATAATAATCAAAAATTTGCTCGTTGGTCAAGAGGAGTTTACCTTTTTCGTCTTTGAAAATGTTTTTAGAGTACTTAAAAGGATTTTTATCAAAGTCTACTTCGTGTTTTGCCCGGTCAAAGCTATCACGGTTTTTTGTTATTTGTTGTGATATGCCTTGTATTAATTTAAGAATTTTTTATAAGAAGAATTTAATATAAGAAGACAAAAGACTGTAAATATGTACAAAATATGAAATTGTTATATTTACATAATATAAAAACATACTGTAGGGTAAAGATTTGTAGTATTGAAATATTATTATCATATCCAAATATTATAATGTTATTGGAATTTATCAACAAATTTTAGAATTTAAGCAGGATTATTTTTTACCCATAAATTGCATTTGCAAATGTTAAACTAAAAAATGTATGATATTAAGGTTCTCATATATCATAAACACCTTGTAAATAATTAATTTCATTGCGTCTTATCATATTTTATAGTTACTGTACTGCGACGTAATTATGATAAAAAATATATATATAATCCTAGAAGGCAACAAAAGCTTTATCATATAGCGCAAATTTTTGTTAGGTTCAAGTATCTTGCCGCCGTGCCTGCCTAGAAATGTTGGCGTAGGTACATTATTCTGTCGTTTATTCCTCATACATCATTTTACACAACCAATCGATATTAACGACGATAATCCATTTAATAATTCCATAGTCTAATGGGATGCTTACTTATAATATCGCACTTCAATTAATGCTCTTATAATCCGACAATTAATCGAGTGCTATTTAAAATATGGTATGTTAATCCGTAACTCAGACAGAGGACACTCGATATCACCGTCATCTATCGAGAGAACAATCATTGTGAAGGACTTTTATAAAGCTAATAAGAGTTAAATAGTAAGGAAAAAGTTATTTAAATGATTTACAAAGAAAAATATATCAATTACTGAATCTGAAATCAATGTATTTGAAGTTTTTTCACTTAAATTTTTATCAATTTTATATTTTTAATATATTGATGTTAAACATGAAATTCTGAAAAACCATAAGAAAAAAAATCCTGAATTACAAGAATATACTTCAAAAATAAACCAGTTGACAATATAATACACAAGTAGAAATTAATTGTAACTTTAAATACTTTTGGGTAGACCTCGAAGAATTCGGTCTGCCCATTCATTTGTACCCGACTTTCGAATTTTGGAAAACTTTCTTCACAGGAGGTCTTCTTATGACCCTCTGAGTCCGAAATGACCATTGGTCAAAATGTTTATATATATATCTATATATATATATACATATATATGCGTGCGTGCGTCCAGATTCGACTTTGTCAGCACGATTGCAGCCGCAGTTTCGCTTGGATCGCTTTCAAACTTTGCACAAAAATCAACCATCCAAAAATGAAGGTCAAGTTCGTTAACCAGAGAAATCCGGCCACAGGGGGCGCTAGGGCCTCACTTTTTCTGATTTCAGTTTTTCGACCATAACTTTTTCCCTATACAAAGTAGATTCATATTATATGATGTCTTTAATGAATACCTATAACTAATGTAGATAAACCGACCTAACCTAACCTTTTTTTTTTTTTTTTTTAACGTCTGGAACCCATCATGGGTCCCACCGCATTCCAGGGGAGGAAGGCGTTGGGTATGTGAGACTCCTACTCACTAAACCAGACGGTTGCCGTCGCCGTCATGATGGGACACCGCGGGAACGCTTGCGCATACAACCGCGGCGCCCCGACGGACACCACGTAGAGGGCACCCCGCAACGAGAGGCCCCCTCCATAGTCGGCAGGCTTGATAGATCGCGGGGGGGTCCCCTCCCCCCCACCCAAGCCCACCTTAAGAAGAAGGCCGAAGCCCTCTTCTAGCCAGGCCCGGTCCGGAACCCAAACGCCCGGGGGAGTCTATGCTCAACCCCAAGACGCCTGAGGACCTCGTCCAGGCCCAGCTCCCTCGGCGGTGATCTCCCCGAAGGAAGACCACCGTTCGGACTCCACATGAGCGGAGACTCAAGCACGACCCGGCTGGCTGACAGGGCCGAAACTGCCAACGGACCGCCGCCGCGCAAGACCACCACTCAAAAAGGGAGCCCGACCTCGAACCCGACAGGCCTCTACCGCCGAACACGGTGGTCAACCGAGTCCAGCAAGAAAGAGGCATAAGTCGGGGACCCACCAAGCCGGGACTAACGATCGCCGAGCAAGACCGTGGTGTCACGCTCCACGAAGGTTAATCCGGGCACCATCTTTTGCAAGGGGAAACAACCGTCCGAACCGCTCCTTAAAGAGCGACTCGAAAGGAAGAACCCCAAGCCCTAAACGCCCCTAAAACCCCCGCAACCACGAGGCCACCCCAAGGTCAACTCTGCAAACAGAGAAGTACCCGGAATGACCCCGCGGCTGTCCCCCGGAAAAGAGGGCCTGCGCCCTCCCACCGAATTGCCCAGGCCCACTTTCCAACGGCTGAGGCCGAAGGAAAGGGACCCGAGCCCGCCGCCGCAGACGGACCACCCCTAAGGGCAGACCGCCGCGTGAACCCCCCTTGCCAACCATGAGCCAGACTCGGGCACCTCATGGCTGACAACCCCGCGCTGGACATTAGCAAACGGTTAACGCGATCCCGAAAGACCGCATTAACCGTCCCCCAGGGAGCACCGGCCCGTACCGCTTCCAATCCCGCCGGACGAATCCGGACAACATTGGTAGCGGACGGGCACACGAGGAGGTTTCCAGCATGGCCCCCCGACCTAACCTAACCTAACCTAACCTAACCTAACCTAACCTAACTTCAATAACTTAGGGGTGGGGGTAAAAAAATCGAAAGTTTTTGGAAAAAAATTCATAACTTTTTTCTGGTAAATATTCTTATATCACAAGTATTTTTAATAGAAAGGTTATTTTTTACTCTAAATTTAGGTACCAAAAGTTTTTCCGTAAAAGGTACCGTTTCCGAGAAAAAAAATAAAAACCACTTTTAGCTTGAAAATTTAAGGTAGGTAAAACCACGACAACTTTTTTCTGGTAAACATTCCCTCCTCGCAAATATTTTTAATAGAAAGGTTATTATTTACTCTAAGTTTAAGTATCAAAAGTATTTCCAAAAAAGATACCTATTCCGAGAAAAAAAATAAAAACCGCTTTTTGCTTGAAAATTTTTGATGTAACACATATGATGCCGTTGTGGCATCATGTGTTATTCTTAGTTAGTGAGTTATATTTTAAACGAGTTACACACGAGGTCTACCCACGCGTGTCCCCCTGCGGGCACGGATTTTTTAAAATGTTATCGGATAAGAGAAAATATGTATTGTATGATGAAAATATATTTGATTTTTTTATGCTAACGCATTAGTATCAGAGGTTAGATTATGACAGAAACATAGTATGCTGTCATATTCAACTAATATGGTAGGACTTTGGAGCATTTATTATAACCATAGACTTTTTTTGTTTCTTTGGGAAATCCTTTACGGCCTTGCCCAGGGTAAAGCGGGGACGGTTATGTGGGACTCGCCGGCATAGAGAGCGCCAGGAGAGCCACTATAGCTCAACGGTTACCCTCATCGTCACCACCAATCAAAAGAATCTATTCACAAATAAAATTATTCAAAATAGTTATAGTCTGTTTTGTAATTTTCTTAATATTAATTTTGTTTAAAAACAAATATGTATATGTATGTAAATGTTTTGGTATCACAGTCATTTTTGCAAACTAAATTACAGTTTTAAGGTTGTACGTTTAAAAAGAATGTTATATTCATGGTGTTTAGTAATTATTTATTCAGGCGGAGAAGCTAACTAACGAATATAACGAAAAAATATTGTGAATGAGTAGATAGTGACAAGAAGTGGAATACGCTGAGGCAATTCTCTGGAAAGATTTTATACTTTAAAATCCTAATAATGATTTATGTAGATGATACTTCTAAATAAAACTAAATGTTTGACTTAGATTATAGACTAGACTTATTTCTTTTTGCAATTTTATCTCGTTTGGACAAGATCTTGATTAGAATATACGCGATATTCTTCTGCATAAAATAATAATATAAAAATCCGTGCCCGCAGGGGGACACGCGTGGGTAGACCTCGTGTGTAACTCGTTTAAAACATAACTCACTACCTAAGAATAACGCATGATGCCGTTGTTTACATCAAAAATTTTCAAGCAAAAAGCGGTTTTTATTTTTTTTTCTCGGAAAAGGTATCTTTTTTAGAAATACTTTTGATACTTAAATATAGAGTAAAAAATAACCTTTCTACTAAAAATATTTGCGAGGAGGGAATGTTTACCAGAAAAAAGTTGCCGTGGTTTTACCTACCTTAAATTTTCAAGCTAAAAGTGGTTTTTATTTTTTTTCTCAAAAACAGTAACCTTTAGCGGAAAAACTTTTAGTACCTAAATTTAGAGTAAAAAAAAACCTTTCTATTAAAAATACTTGTGATGTAAGAATGTTTACAAGAAAAAAGTTATGAATTTTTTTCAAAAAATTTTCGGTTTTTTTACCCCCACTCCTAAGTTATTGAAGTTAGGTTTTTGGTTTATGTACATTAGTTATAGGTATTCATCAAAGACATCATATAATATGAACGCGATTGATCTATTTTGTATAGGGAAAAAGTTATGGTCGAAAAACTGAAATCAGAAAAAGTGAGGCCCTAGCGCCCCCTGCAGCCAGATTTCTCTGGTTAACGAACTTGACCTTCATTTTTAGATGGTTGATTTTTGTGCAAAGTTTGAAAGCGATCCGAGCGAAACTGTGGCCGCTATCGTGCTGACAAAAGTCGAATCTGGAAGCACGCACGCATATATATATATATATATATATATATAAACTTTTTGACCAATGGTCATTTCGGATTCAGGGGGTCATAAGAAGACCTCCTGTGAAGAAATTTTTCCAAAATTCGAAAGTCGGGTACAAATGAATGGGCAGACCGAATTCTTCGAGGTCTACCCAATATATTAGATACTTATACAATACTAGATTAAGAAAAAATGGTTAAAGATAATAAAAATGTTTCATAGACAACAAGGTAGTTAATTCAGATAAAGTTCCTGTTTGTGAATTCTTTTTCACATTCCATATTTCTCCTTAACTTTTTGCCCCACTACAACTTAAACAGCCTAAAGAACTTTTTAAAAATATGTACGTATATAAATTTTAAATTTCAAAGCATTGTATTTGGTATTCATAATTCTTAGATAAGAAATATTTACAATTCTTCTAATTACAATGAAAATTCTGCGAAGATATTCAGATCAATACTTGAGATTGTTCAATTGCGGTTTAGTTGTAGGCATCAAAGAGATATACGTCAATTAGGTACTCAATAGTCGCTTTGATATTTGACGCTCTGAAGACTAATTCAATAGTACCGGTTTGATGTCCAATTAAAGAGAGTGCGAAACTTAAAGTTCCCATCTTAAGGATAATTTCGACTTATATAATAGAACTAAGATACTCAACAATATAAAAATGTAAATATATTTATTCTTAAATCTAATTCACTCAAATTTATCTTCATGTTTAGCAACAGCTAATAATTTGTAAGAAAATATACACTAAAGTATCGAATAGATTTAGATATATTAACATTAATCCCATATTTGTCCTTATTTTGAACATAGATTTTCCAAACGACTTCAAATATATCCTAGTAAGTTCAGAATCCCACGAAAGATTTAACTTAAGCTCCGAAACGTTTCGCATACAGAAAGCATTAGGTTCACGACCATATGTTTGTGGAAATGACATTTACCTTAATATTCTAAAGTGTGTCGTTTGAAAATGTTCTGATACAATAACACTAAAGATGTTTATAATTTCAGTAAATTATTTTAAACATCAAATTTCAATTAAATTGAAGTTAATAAGTTATTTAAAATATCTGAACTTCGTGGTAGTAATAATTTTGAATGATCTAGGTCATGTGAAGGATAAAAACAAATAAAGAATATGAATTTGTTATACATGTATAATATATAATACATAGTAATAAAATGATATTAAAACCGAGTAACAATGACATTCTTTAGTTTATAAGATAATTGTGATCTATTCAATGGATTGTATTTCAAAGGATTTCGGATAAACATACTCATTTTTACTTTTTTTATTATAAATACAGATTAATGAAGCTTCTTCTTTGTGGCTTCACATCCTATTAATACCGTAGAAAGGTTCCCCTTAATAATATAGAATTTTACATTTTTATATAAATAGTTTCAAATATTACAAGTACATTGTTAAATTGCGTATAAATCAGTTACATAAAATATCCACATTCAAATTTCTTTATTAATTTTCATGTTCGAGATTCCGAACAATATAATTGAATAATAAATAATAAAATTGGATATCATATTATATTTTTCATTTACTAAATACTTAAAATTTAATAAATATATTTATATAATAAATAAACGAGAATCTAATTATGTTACTAAGTGACTGTTTCAATTATGTTTATGAAAATAAAGGCGTTAATACATTATACCGTGTGAAAATAAACAACTTCGTGTTCTTACATACATATCCTAAGGTCTACTAAGCCTCATTAAAAATCATTACAACCTCATCTACTTTAAGTTTAAATGTGTATTTTTATTGGAAAATAATTGTAAATTATATTTTTTTACAGTGACCTTTTCAATAACCTTTTAAAAAGGAGATAGAAAAGTTAAACTGTCCAATTAGTTTTAAATTGCGGGTCGTTAAAAGAATTGCTATCAGATAAACCTTTCAGTGAATTTGAGTATTTTACTTTTACTTGTTTTGATAACGAATTATATGCGAGAAGTAACACCGTTATAAAATATAAATTTTCTGGTTTTTTTTTGTATTTCATATTTAAAACCTTGTATAAAGTATTAAGTGTTTCTTTTAATAAAATACTTTTTTCCCATCTATATATATAAAACTCATATATAATACATATTTAATTATATTTCAGTAGCCTTGTATGTACATATGTGTGTGTATATAATTATATGTTATCGATATCTAGCGTGAAATGAGAGTGAAAGTAGGTGGGTGACCTTAAGATCAATCGCTTAATATATGGAGATGATGCAGTACTCATTGCATCATCAGAATGCAATTTGCAGGCATTGGTCACCACTCTGAAAGATGGGTGTGAAATTAATGGTCTTAACCTGAATGTAGATAAGACAAAGGTTCTGATATTTGAAAGAAATGAAGAAAGAGCAGAATGTAAAATCAACGTGAATGATAAGATAATAGAACAAGTGAATGAAGTGGTATATTTGGGTAGTATGTTTAGCAGAGACGGAAGATATGAAATGGATGTGGAAAGGCGTATTGCTGCCGGTAACAGAGTCAACGGTGCTTTGACTGCATTGTTGAGACGGCAAAACGTCAGCATAGCTGCACGTTTGGCTGCACACAATGCAGTTATGCTACCGACGCTGTTATACGGCAGCCAAACGTGGGTAACACAGAAGAAGAATGTAAGAAAGATGAATGCAGTGGTGATCTATTTGCATAATATGTGGAGTCAGTCTAGCTGATCGAATCCGCAATGAAGTGATCCACAGAAAGGCAGGTACTAGCGAAGATGTCACGGTGAGAATGAAGAAGAACGTGCTCAGGTGGTTTGGGCACGTCGAACGAATGAGTGATGAAAGAATGGTAAAAAAGATTTATATAGGAAAAGTGAGCGGTAAGAGAGACAGGGGAGGCCTCGAGTGACCTTCGAAAACACAGTATCTATGATACTGGAGGAAGGTCAAGTAAAAAGCATGAGGATCCCCCGGAGGGCATGTATGAAGAGGTTGATGTCTGTGGCCGAGGCGAAAGAGGTATGCGGGGACCGTAGCGTTTGGTGCTCCGTCGTCTCTGGCTACCCCGCAAGGGATATGGCGTGAATCTAAATAAATAAATAAATAGATATCTAGTCATATTTATGCATTGAATTGTATTTTTTTTTTCAGTTTTTCTATTCTTATTTTTTGCACTCCGCCTTCACACGTATTCGTCTCGTATAACTCGTCGACTTCTTGAATGTTGTATACGTTGTATATAAGACGTTAAGAGTTGACAAAGTTTTAAGATTTTAACAAGTCATTTTATTAAAAAGAAAACACTGTAGGTTCTATATAAATTAAATCAGTTCTTAGGGTGGAATATAGAAAATATTTAACTTTATTACCCTCCATCAAGTCTAGTTAAGTAATTTTGGTATATTAATTTACGTTAATGAACTGACATTAGATCATATTGTAATATTTATTATAAGATGATGCTTTGGTTAGTATTTAACGATTCAAATTGAAAATTTAAAAATAAAAAAACAGAAATCCCAGTCCAAAACAATGATAGCTAAAACTTATAATTACTCGAAAAAGAAATCGTTTACCAATTAATGTTGCATTGCGTAGAATTGACTGTAACTAATAGTATAACTTTAATTTTTCTATAAAAGTAATGGATATCGAAAAGAACTCTAATTATTTAATATCCAAGTTGTGTATAAAGATATTGCTATTCCTTAGATAAGCTCCCGCAGGTAGAGTTGTTGTTTAATGTTGAATGTGTAATTTGTGTCCAAAGACACGTACTTGAACGGAAGCAACCATTTTATTAAACTCCTCTATTGCAGACCACACTAACTGGAGAGACAATTCAATATGAAACACATATAATACAAACTTCTTTTATAAATACCAGTATTATAATTATTTAAGTTATAAAATAAATGAAACTTTGAACATAAAACCTTATTATAACCTTAGTTTAAATAACAGTTTAATTATAATGTCTTGAGTCCGTTCATTTGTTATCAAGGGTGCCTTCTATAAATTATTAATATAAATAGACTACACTATTGAGATATTGTAGATCATGGCATTATATATAAATCTTGTTCTGGTTAGCAATAACTAATGGACTGAGGAATTGTAGTCTATACTTATAATAAATCTGTAGAGAGGTCAATTCTGTACATGAAATATATTTACAAAATAAGTAGCAGGGGGTGATTAGTGTTCGATACTGATGCCAAAAATGCAGTTAAAAAAATTTTTGTCTGTATGTCTGTCTGTCTGTCTGTTTGTATGTTATTTATAGAAAAAAAAACTACTCGACGGATTTTAACGAAACTTAGTACAATTATTCTTTATACTCCTGGGCAGGTAATAGTATACTTTTCATCACACTACAATGAATAGGAGCAGAGCAGTGAAAGGAAATGTTGAGAAAATGGGAGAAGTTGCTTGATTTTTTAAGCTTCCGTCGCGTGTGCAGCCTTAATGGTTAGAGCTACATAGAAACTATGTATAACGGAAATATTCTACATAAAAATACACGAAAAATATTCCAAGACAGCATATATCTACCTTTTATAGTTAACTCACAATAACACGCATAACTCTCGATAGCTTAGCAGTTCGGAGATTTCTTATTATATTTGTTTACTTTTACGTTTATAAAACCAATAATGCTCACCATCATTCCTAATTAAAAAAAAAATAAACATTAGCACCAATTCAATAAAAAAAGAATCATTGAAATCGGTATAGAAACACCAAACTTATACTTACTTACATGAAATACGCCAACAAGACATCGCGCGTGAATAGTGAATCAAGCTATAAGGATTATTTTTGCGTAACGGTTGCCGCGCTCGACGGGGCTCGCGGCGGCAGAGTATAAAAGGGGCGGGAGGCGAGCGCAAGCGTCATTCAATATTTGGCTGTTGATGCGTTCAGAGTGTTGAACTTTATTGACAGACAATAATTGTTATTTTATAAACCGTGCTTATCAGCGCGACTTTTTGTCTTTAAATAGTTTATTTTAATTTCTTTTGTTATTTTCTAAATTAGTTTTAGTTTTGTTTAAATTCTTAACTATTAATAGTTCCTATTTTATTTCTTTTTAAGTAGATTTAGATTCGATTTTTAGATTAGATAATAGATAGATAGATTAGATTATTGTTAGATTTTTAGTTACTGATAGATTAGTTTTGGGCATTTTATGTTTAGTTTTTTTTGTATTGAGTAGATAAAAGCGTAGGTAGGTACTTTTATTAATTATAGTATTCATAGGTATTTTTTATTTATTTTTAAGTGAAGTAGGTATAGGTAGATATTGCCTACTATCTACCTATACTGCACACGTGTTTTAGCTTTATTTTCATTTCTTTTTTTTTTGTACCTAAGTTGTAGGTAGGTAGGTACATATTTCTTAGTTTAATTCTATTAGAATATTAGGTATTTAAGTTTAAATAGGCACTTAGATTTATATTTTTTTATTATATAGCAGCTGTACTTAGAACATCTAAGGTTTTTTTTGTATTAGCATAGGTACTTTGATTAATTACAGTAGTTGTAGGTATTTCTTATTATTCATTTTTAAGTGAAGTAGGTAAGTGTAGATAGTATTGCACACGCATTAAGTATAGCTTTATTTTCATTTTTTATTCTTTTGTAATTTGTAGGTACCTACGTACATATTTATAATTCGATTAGAATATTATTTTAGTTTTAATAGGCACTTAGATTTATATTCTATTTATTATATACTTAGCTATAGTTAGGACCTCTGACGTAAGTTTTTTGTTGGGTAACTAAATAGAATTTAAGTTACCGTCGATTAAAAATAAAATAAACGATGCCACCTAAAAAACGACCATCTTTATCTCGAACTTCGAGTCAAGCTAGGAGAATGAGAATGACGCGTTCTCAAGAATCGGAAGAGGAAAGAGCACATCGGTTAAACTCTATGAGAGTTAGTGCCTCAACATCTCGAGCTAATGAAAGCTCTCCAGAAAGAGAGATGCGATTAGCAGCTGAAAGAGCGAGACGAGCTACAACACGGGCTTCTCAAAGCTCTTCTCAACGAGAGCTAAGGCGTTCCATTGACCGGGAACAACATGCGTTATCCCGAGAAGCTGAAACTGCTTTACAACGAGAATTGCGACTCACAGCTGACCGCGAACGGCATACATTATCTCGCGAGTCTGAAACCTTCACTGAGAGGGAATTACGGCTTACAGCTGACCGCGAACGTCATATTTTATCTCGCGAGTCCGAAACCTTCACTGAGAGTGAATTACGGCTTACAGCTGACCACGAACGTCATATTTTATCTCGCGAGTCCGAAACCTTCACTGAGAGGGAATTACGGCTTACAGCTGATCGCGAACGTCATATTTTGTCTCGAGAATCTGAAACTTTTACTCAATATCAAGACCGTTTGACAAATGATAGGGCGCACCATAACATGATTCGATCTCTTGAAGATGAACATGAGCATGAACAACGACTAGAGTCGGGACGCGATTATTACAATTCTTTGAGACAAGAACAATTGATTACTTTATCTAATGAAAGATTAAGAATTGAAAATATTCGGTCGCTTGAAACAGAAGAACAGCGAGAGGCCCGTCTTACTGCAGATAGATTTCGACATGGTCTTAATGACTTAGATATACACGTGGTAGATCAATCTACAAATTCGGTGGCGTGGTCCGATAAATATAAAAGTGGGTTTGCTTATAACCTCACAATTGATTACAGATCATCTTCTGAAATAGGCGATATGAACGTAGTATGTTCCTTTTGTAATGCTTCGAAGTGGAGGAAGGAGTCTGCTGGTTTCTGTTGTTCTGGAGGTAAAATAAATTTGCCTTCGTTCGAAGACCCACCGGAACCTTTAAAATCACTACTTTTAGGGGAACATTTGCAATCCAAACAGTTTTTAGATAATATTCGCACTTATAATAGTGCATTCCAAATGACATCCTTTGGTGCTAAACAAATCTCAGAAGGCCCTTTCATGCCTACTTTTAAGGTACAAGGTCAGGTTTACCATTTGATAGGGTCCCTTTTGCCTGAAGAACAACCTAAATTTCTTCAAATATATTTTGTATCCGATTACAACGAACAGTCGAATATAAGAAATCAATATTTTCCGAATTTAAATACTGAACTCATTTCACAACTTCAGAACATGTTACATCAGGTTAATTCGTACGTATGCAGTTTTAAATCGGCATTAGAAGCCCTTTCTCAAGATGGTAATAACAATTATAAAATTGTTATAAATGCCGATAAGCGTCCAACTCAGGAACACCCTGGGCGTCATAACGTTCCATCCACGAATGAAGTTGCTGTAGTACTGGTCGACCAGGAATGTGATAGGCGTGATATCGTTATACGTTCCAGAGACAATCGTTTGCAACGTATTTTCGAAACCCACAGGGCTTACGACAGTTTGCAATATCCTATGATATACTGTCGAGGGGAAGATGGTTATAATTTCGCTGTATACCAAACCGATCCGCGCACAGGCGCACCTAATTATAATAAAAAGGTGTCATGCCTTCAATTTTATTGTTACCACCTGCAAGTGAGACGGAATAGATTGGTATACTTTCAACGTTTTCGTGGCTTATTTAATCAGTTTATTGTTGACATGTACGCAAAAATTGAAACCGAAAGATTAGTTTATATACGATCTAATCAAAGGCAGCTGCGCGCTGAAGAATACGTGCACCTTCGCGATGCCATGCAGCAAGATAACGATACTGTGAATATGGGTCGTTTAGTTATTTTACCCTCTTCTTTTACTGGTGGTCCACGCTACATGCATGAACGTACTCAAGACGCTTTTTGTTACGTAAGAAAATATGGACGTCCCGACTTATTTGTTACTGTAACTACCAATCCCAAGTGGGATGAAATCACTCGGGAGCTTCTTGAGGGTCAGGCACCGCATGACCGCCATGATATTATTGCAAGAGTGTTTCATTTAAAATTAAAATCAATGATAGATCTTCTTACCAAAGATAACATTTTTGGAGAAGTATTGTGTTATATGTATAGTGTTGAGTGGCAAAAACGCGGCTTACCTCACGCACATATCTTGCTTTGGTTAAAAGATAAGGTTCGACCTAAAGATGTAGACAGATTAATCAGTGCTGAAATTCCAGATCCGACTGCAGATCCCCTGTTATACGACATTGTTAAAACTCATATGATACATGGTCCATGTGGTGCATTTAACGCAAATGCTCCTTGCATGCAAGACGGTCGTTGCACTAAAAGGTATCCAAAAGCATTAGTGGATGAAACTGTAACAGGACATGATGGATACCCATTATATCGTCGCCGTTCAAGAGACAATGGTGGTTTTACTGTTGAAAAGCGAATGTCTGGACAACAGGTTACTTTAGATAATAGGTGGGTCGTTCCGTATTCGCCTGTATTGACCAGAGCATTTCAAGCTCACATAAATGTAGAAATGTGTAATAGTGTAGAGTCAATTAAATATATTTGTAAGTACATTAACAAGGGCAGTGACCAAGCTACGTTTGCGTTAAGAAATGAACATGATGAAGTTACTAGATTTCAGTCAGGCAGATATATCAGCTCTTCAGAAGCTGTGTGGCGGATCTTAAGTTTTAATATTCACGAAAGATATCCACCTGTGACCCATCTGGATGTTCATCTGGAAGGCGGTCAACGTATATATTTTAACGCCGAAAATGTTACAGAACGATTAGAGAACCCTAGACAAACAACTTTATTGGCATTCTTTCGACTTTGCCAAACTGATAATTTCGCAAAGTCTCTTTTGTATGAAGAAGTTCCATCGTATTATACCTACGATAAACAACGAGGTGTCTTTAACCGTAGACGCCGAGGCAGGCCTGTAGATGGCGAGACAGGTATTTTCAAAGAACATCTTCTTGGTAGAGTGTATACTGTTCATCCTAACAACGCAGAGTGTTTTTATTTGAGATTATTATTACATACAGTGCGAGGACCAACATCATTTATAGATTTGAGAAAAGTAGACGATGTTGTTTATCCAACTTATCATGCAGCTTGCCAAGCGCGTCATTTGCTTGAAAATGATCAACATTGGGATGACGCTTTAGCAGAATCCTGTGTTAGTGATAATCCACGACGGTTACGCCATTTATTTGTAACATTACTCACATTTTGTAATTTATCTGATCCTGTCCAATTATGGGAAAAATATAAAGAAAAATTTGCAGAAGACTTTCTTCGGAATTTATCTCACAATAATGAAGGCGCAACTAATGATAATTTTCGAGATCTGGCTATAAATCAGTGCTTATTAGCTCTTCAGGAAGACTTAACAGCAGTAGGCGGTAAATCACTTTGTGAATATGGTTTGCCAACGCCAACCTCAGTCGGAGAGGTTACCAATAGGGAATATTCCGCAGAGATTGGTTACAACCCAATGGAACTGCTGGTAACATTAGAAAACGGTGTCCCAATGATGACTGCAGAACAACGCTTAGTCTATGATCGCGTGTGCGAGAGTGTGCAGAATAATTTAGGAACAATATGGTTTTTAGATGCACCTGGAGGAACTGGGAAAACTTTTTTGACTAAATTAATATTAGCTTATGTTCGAAATCAGCGTAAAATCGCTCTTGCCGTGGCTTCATCAGGTATAGCTGCAACATTGCTACCAGGAGGTAAGACTGCTCACACTATGTTTAAAATACCAATTAATTTAGATCGCACGGAAAGTCCAACCTGTAGTATTTCAAGAAATAGCGACAAAGCTAAGGTATTGCGTGAGTGTAATTTAATCGTATGGGATGAATGTACGATGGCCCATCGAAAAGGAGTAGAAGCAGTAGACAGAACTCTAAGGGACATAAGACAAAATGATCGACCAATGGGCGGTATTACGGTTTTATTTTGTGGTGATTTCCGACAAACCTTACCGGTAATACCACGGGGAACCCGAGCTGATGAGATTAGGGCTTGCCTGAAAAGCTCTTATTTGTGGCGTGATATACAATCGGTGCATTTGACTATAAATATGCGAGTGAGAACTGGAGACAACGCAGATAATCGTGAATTTTCTGATACATTATTGAAGATTGGTGAAGGTACCTATCCACAACTACACCAAGGAAAACTTATTCTGACACCTGAGTTATGTTGTATAGTGCAATCCCAACAACATCTTATATCTTCGGTTTACGGTGACATAACAATTATATTAAATAGGGACAATTCTTGGCTTTGCGAAAGGTCCATTTTGACTCCTCGCAATGACCAGGCATCTGAAATTAATAATAAAATACTGTCTAATATACAGGGAGAAAGCAAAGTTTATAGTTCAATAAATAGAATGGTTGATAGAATTTTTAACCCGATAGAATTTTTAAATTCTTTAAGTATGCCTGGACTACCTTCTCATATAATTTGTTTAAAAATTGGCATACCGATAATTCTGCTCCGAAATTTAAGACCACCTCAACTTTGCAATGGAACTCGGCTAAAAGTAACCCAGTTGCAACAAAATGTAATCGAGGCTCAAATTTTAACAGGTTGCGGTGCAGGAGAAACTGTCTTTATTCCCAGAATTCCCATAATACCAAATAATTTTCCATTCCAATTTAAAAGAACGCAATTCCCAGTATCGGTGTGCTATGCCATGACTATCAATAAAGCTCAAGGGCAGACTTTTCGTGTTGCTGGAGTAGATCTCGGTGTTAGCTGTTTCTCGAATGGTCAATTATACGTCGCTCTTTCCCGGGTTAGCAATTCTAGGAATCTTTACGTTCACGTGCCGGACGGGTCGACTCTTAACATAGTCTACCCAGAAGCTTTGCGCTGAAACATTTTAATTTGATCTAAAAATATTAGCAATATATTATCTTAATAAAAAACAAGGAGTTACACGCTGACCGAGTCGTGGGTATAGCGTGGGTATATTATAATATTCTGCGGTTACTTATATTTTTCAACAGTTTTGGGGATTGGCATATTATATTACTATTGCCCTTCTAAAATACGAAAGTGAATCTGCCTGTTACGTCAAAACTATGAGGGAGGACATCTGCTAATTTTTTTTCGAAAAACGACGGAAACGCGGACGAAGTCGCGGGCAAAAGCTAGTTTTTGAATATAATTTGTGGAGATTCAGATTTAACTTATAAGGTCCCTAAAACATTTGTCATAAATTTAGAATTACAAAAGGAATATATACATATATTGACATAAAATATGCAACCGATTGTTTAGTTTTATATTATTTATATAGAAACATAGTTATGGTTTCAGTTATCTAATACAAGGTTTTAAAAACATCTTCTTAACCATATTGCTTAAAAATTTATGAAAAGTTGAATTAATATACTTTCAGCAAAACATTTACAAAATACGTTTATTTAAAAGATCCAATAACTTTTCTATTTATAAGTGAAAATGGTTGCCACATAATTTGTTACAAGGTTCTCTATATGAATAGCAAAAGTTAGTTTGTATGCAACACGGATCTTTACACTCTATGTGAGTCACATTTTCTTAGATTTCCTAATTAAAATATTTAGCAAAAAAAATGTTCACTCCGTTTTTATAATAATTTATATTTATATTAAAATTACTTCATGATTTTATTTGAAGTTTTTAAATATTTTTTTCAATTTAAAGTTATTTTTACTGCGTTTAATTTGTTAAACGAAAAAGTAATTAATAGATAGCTCTGTTGGGCAACATCTCTTTTTTTCACGATTCGAGAAGGATTGTACGTTTTATATATATTATTTTGCAAAAAATTTGGTGCAAACGAAGTGTCGAGGGAGTGAGATGCGAGTGACCATTACTAATATTTGTATTATACCCACTTATTGTATGTACTTATTAATCTAATCTACTTCTATAGGATATCTGCAAAAAGATTTAACAGGTTAGCTACTATATATAAAATATTTTACCATATACATGTTATATTAATATATAATATTTTATTGCACACAGCAATTTTATATCAACAAAAATAAGATATAAAATATTTTTTTTAAATATACTTTGCAGGTAAACTTTATAATGTTTATTTTAGAAGTCACTAAATAAATTGAGAAAACTCATTTAAAAATCAAAACAATATTTATATCATATATAACGCATTATACAGTAATGCGTTACCGGTATTGGAGCTGGTTATACAACAATATTCCTACAACGTTTTTTCCTATAACGCGAAACGAATCTACCGTGTTATAGGGGGGATTGTAGTATTTCTTATTTTTATGTCTATACAAATATCTAAAAACAGCTGTCATTTAATAAATAATTAAATGAAAACAAATCGTTCCCCCATTGAAGTTATATTGTAGCGACGTGAACTAATTTAATACTTAAAAGGTAATTAATATTTAGTAATAGATTAGATCAGATAATTACTTTTCTTTGTCTTTGCTTTTTAATGAGAACTTTTACTTAAAGTTTAAAAATAATCATATTATAAATATGCTTAAAATAGAACTGAAATCTAAACTTTATATGAATCCCTTTATCTAGTGTAATGACAAAATATAATAGGTTGTAATAAAGTTGTATAGTTATAATCATTAAAGAGAGGAAAGTCGTTTTGACTTGGGACCACAAGGATATGCTGTTGGATATTATATTTATATGAGTTTGAGTTTTTGGTAGAATCAGGGTTTGTTAATGCTTTAGGAAGTTAATACACGTTAAGGATTATATTATTCAGATCGTAAAAGATAAAATCTAGTTAATATTATCAAATCAGTTATTAGTTATATGAAAGGTTATCATTTAAGAATTCTTGGCCCATAATATCAATGTCAAACATAACGCTATTAAAACATTTGAAGTATGTTTACAATCATACTATCAAAGTTCCTTACTTTTACAGTTCTTTTACTTAAAAATTATCTCTTTGTTTATATAAAATTATCTCTTTGTTTGTCCAGATCACAATTCCAACAAACAGTCAAAAGGGCTAAGTAATTCTTAAATGATAATCTTTCATTTACCTGGAAAAAAAAATACTAAACGTGATATTTATCTGTGACCTTAACCGGACTTCTTATTTTCTTCTTTTTTATTACACTCATGCAAATATAAGGAGAATCGTATGTTACAAATATTTAGTTTATCCTAAAATGTGAAGTACAACCACTACTTCATATCTATATGTTGTTTCAGTAACGCAAAAATGAGATGACCTATCTCAAACTTTCTAGAACATAGTTATCCCAAAATTTATTTATTCTTGTGACAAAGGTAAGGCTTTGATTAATCTTCTATTATATCATCTATTCAAAAACTATAATTTATGTTTGATTGGTTCAACTTCTTTTGTTTCTTTTAGTTAAGGTATATAAGTATTACATAACATTTATTTAATTTCATATTCATACAGCGAAATATGAAATATATAGAATGCAAACATTATTATTAACATTTTTTCTCTGATAATCCAAGAAAGTCGAGTAGAAGTAATTAAATAATGTTTACTATATAAACTCAACCTACACCTTAAAACATTTTCATAAAAATGTATTATGCAAATCTTAGTTATATTATTGTTTAGTTTTATTATTTTATTAATATTTTGTTACATGAGGTAGCATCAAAATTATTTAAACTGAAGAAAATTTGTTTTCAATGACTGATATAGCGAAATACAAATTCATAATTATGTGCTTATAAAACTGTTACTCATCTCAGTCAGCGGAGTATTTGCTTTGTATTTTAGAGGTGCTTAAATAATTGGAGAAGTAAGTTACCCCATAATTTCTCGCACGGGTACCCACAGGTTAAGTTATTGCTTAAAGCGCTAACTAGGGGACCTCTAAATTATTTCTTGAGAATAATTTAATCTAACTATTCCAACACCCGGAAAGTTTATTGCTTAAGTAGTTGTTATTTATTATTGCATGCTCTGGAAACATTTTATCTACTTATAAAAAACTTTCTTGTGCTTTGTTAAAATTAATAACTTTGAAGGTAAATAATAAAAAAAGGATAGGTAAACAAAGGGTAATAATATATAATGTTATTTTTATTCAAGATTTAATAAAACTGTCAATAGATTTAACTTAGTAGTCCTTCTGTGAACAGTAGACCTCACTCAGTACGTTAGGGGATGAGACAATGTTTCAAGTGCCTTTTCCAAAAAGGAATAAGTATAGCTATAAGTATATCTAGGTATAAACTTTGAAATTTTTGATAATTCGCTGTGGCCGCCATTTTGGATTTTGAAATAACAAAAAAACAACTTAGATTTCGGCAAAGAATTTAAACGAAATTTCAGCCCGCCAGCTGCCACAAATTCCGTTTTTTGGTACGGATCAGAAAGCCGCCATTTTGAAATTTTTTGCCCAAACAAAAAAATGAATCTAAAAACACGCCTACCAATTTTCGTGACGATAGGATGAAAAATACGCCGGCTGCTCCGGAACAAACATACTGAAATACATACGGTAAAATTGCAGAATGGGCCTATCAAGTGGAGACGTAGTCCTTCGGACAAACGCTTCGCTACGCTCAGCATTCGTCTTTCTATTACACAAAAAACACTCACGGTACAAAAATATTATTTTATAACATATGATTGTATTTTTAGATGTACTGTGATTTAGTTTTGAAAATTTTATAATTGTTCCTTCTTATTAAAAGTTTCTTTACGTCATCAGTCATTGAAGTCATAATAAGTTACTTATAAATAATGTATTAATTTAAAATAGATTGAGATTGATTTTGACACTAAATCTGAAATTATTATCAAATCTAAAAAAATATATTATCAATTATTATCAAATCTAAAAAAATAAAAATGATCAATGCTAAAAATTTTATATTTTTAATATTTTTTTTTGTAATAGTAGTCAAATTGGATTAAATTTTACTATTTATGTGTATTTTTTTCTAAAATTGTTTTCTTGTCATACCATGGCAAAGAAAATGAGTTAAAAATTTTAAAATGCGATAACAAACGATCGCATTATTCCTAAAATATCTTAAGGCTTCTTTTAAATATAATAAGTAATAAGTACCTAGATGAGATGTTAATTTTTACTCAGAAATTTAGTTAAAGAAACTTTAAAATTTTATTAATAATACAAATTAAATTATCATTGAAATTTAATTTAAATATTGTTATAATAATTCACATAAAATAGATGCTGAATAACATTCATGTTTTATATTACTATGTGAAGAACGCGTTACCCTTCCAAATATTAGTTGGGAACTAAACTATGTTGGTTTCCTTTTCTTCCCTAAAACTATATGACCATGTCCACTGGAACTAATATAATAGAAATTTATTTTTTTAATAGGTGCAATGTTTAAGTTCCAAAGATTACTCTCTTAATAATTATGTAAATGGTCAACTCAATATAGGTTATTATTCTACGGTAACATAACAATATTAGGTATATCTTGAACTATTTTTATTGCAAAAAAAAAACCGGATCTTTTAGTTAAACCTATATGGCAGAAGATATTACAATCATACTTTTATTTCAATTAAAGCG
The DNA here is from genome assembly GCA_918358865.1 of Melinaea marsaeus rileyi. NCBI lineage: Eukaryota > Metazoa > Arthropoda > Insecta > Lepidoptera > Nymphalidae > Melinaea > Melinaea marsaeus. Next base: position 6,152,999 of record OU911089.1, read on the forward strand.
ATTATTCTACTTTAGATTACTTTCATTATTATAATTTTAGTATATATTAAAGAAACTTGCACCATATGTATTTAAAATTGAATTGAAATTGAATTTCCATTTGATGTAGTCTGCAATAAAGTAATTCAAGTCAGTGACTTTGGACATAAACGACCCAAACCCGTATTTAAACAAAAACTCTACCTGCGGTAACTAATCTAAGGAATAACGAGCTAACTTTCAATAATTCAGATATACAACTTGGATATTTACAATTTGAGTTTTAACGTATTAAATAACTATACACTTTTAAAGTGGAAAGTTGTGTAATCCTCAAAGTTGAAAGTGGGGGGATAATTTCCAACGTAAGTCACCTGTAATATATTGATCAGAAATAAGATTGGATACATGGTTACTTAACACATTTTTAAATTATTTTCTTATTACATACTATAATAAATTAAATTGTAATATACATTTAATTAATAAAAAATATATTTGAGAATTCTTAATTTAATTCAAACCTATAATAGCTCTGTCCATTAGTTAAAGGTTATCAGAACAAGATTAATATTACCTCAAGTTCACAATATTTAATATAATATTTATATGCTACAATCTACACAAGGAATTAGTTATAGTTTCTAACTAAGTATTACTACAGACATATACGTGGAGACGAAGAGGCAAATATACTTTAATGTATTCAAAAGTAATGAAACTTTTATTTGTTACCTAATAATTCGTATCTTTCCCACGAAGCGTAGAAGGGTCCTAGGCGCTATATTACTGTTTCATAGCTTTAATTTCTATATAGAGTATGTTATTGTTCTATTTGAATGAAAAAGTTAGAATTTTATAATAAAAAAAAAACCTTTAAAATATAATTAATAAGAAATTATTATTATTTAATATATTTACGTCATGAAAATATTTTTTCTGTATACGCAGGATAGATAAGTCACGGGGAAATATGGAAATATTTGTCATAAAACTGCATTTCAAATTCTCTATCGACATTTTGCTATATACGCTAAAATAAAATAGTTTAAGTGTATTAATTCAGTTCGTAAATAATTTGTTTTCATTTAAATATAACTTTTAACCGCTACTGTAATTGTTTTATTATTTCCACTTTAAGAAACTGCATATGTTAAACATAAATATATTATATAATATAAATAACGAATACTCCACTTATTTTATAATTATTTAAGTTCAAAAAAAAGAATTATCCTTCAAAATATGATAACTTTATTTGATAATCTGCTACAATGATAACAGGAATGCGAATTTAAATTTACCTGTAAATCTTAAAGTAAATATTAAAATTTTTCGTTTGTTTTTTCTTTGATTCTATATATTCGGTATTATTATCTAATTATGTTTTAATTTATAACACTATTTAAGTTAAAGCTTTTTTTATTAAAAAAAATTTTTATTTGTAACGAAAAGTTACGCTTCTTATAAACGCTGATCAGAAATTATATCAAAATATGAATTGAGTGTTCAAAATATATTTTTATTTAAATAATAAAATATCATACGTTATAATAGAAATCGAATAATCGTTTGTATTATTATTTTAGGTAAAAAATAATAATGAGTTATAATCTAAAAAGACAAGTAGGTAATAGAAAAAAATAAAATTTATAATTTTCTCCCGTAAATGTTTTGCTGAATAAAAGTAATCTTAGCCAGTTTGAATAATCCTTTTATTTTTACTCAACAGAATGTGTTGCGGGAAACTAATGTAATTTGTTTTTCGTGTTACCTAACTTACTTATTAAAACAGCCTCATATGTATAGCTTATGTCCCAATATAAATTATTATATATTAAATGATAGTGTGGCTGCGAAACGGTAGATCATTTGGCAGAGCGGCAGAAACGGTATCCCAGTGTCTATGCTGGTCAATGGTAATTTATCTTCTTTAAAAAATTTAATCAAGTGGATCCAGTTATCGAAGGTAGTTAAGGTTACCGATAAAATGTATAATGTGTACCTATAATTAAAATTATCAAAATTAATGGTAGATATATCGCGTATACTAGCGGATACATATGGTTGTGAGAACCTTATTAAATGGGTTGCCGACGCGATTATAGGTTAGTTTGGTGTAGAAATTTTGTTAAGTTAAATTGTATAGAGTAAAATAATAATATTTTATATCTTCGTAAAGTATAACGTACTAGCACAGTTTAATACATTCTTTTAAACACTAAACCTACAAAGTACCGGTCAAATTGACCGTTCTTAAACTTTTGTGACTCTTATACATTTTTAAACGTTATATTATCGTTATCAAACTACATGACAACTTTTAGAATATGCATTTAATATTTTCTACACTCTTTATTTTTAGGTATTTCCATTATTACCTGCTTTATATAATAAAATAACTTTTAATTACCGGTCAATTTGACCGCGTGCGGTAGGAACAGGTATACAAGAATTGTCGGTAGGTGTAGTGTTAATATACTCACATAATACAGCTCAATGACGAACACTTTGCTATCCTTACAGTAGTTAGCTAGTACAAGTCTCGAAAACTGCCAACTACAACAAAGGATAAGTTTTTTAAGTACACGAACGTGGTGGCGTTAAAATTAAGCTTGGCACGAGGAACGTCTGAGCTGTATTATCAAAACAATGAAAATGAACTCATCAAGACATCGTAATAATTAGTTTAAAGAAGTCGTTTGGGAGCGATGTTGTAAATTTTACCGCACAATAAGATTTTATGGAGAATTGAAGAAATGAAATCTTTAAAACATCAATTAAATATTTCAATATTAATTAATAATAAATTAATTAATTCCTTTTAATTTATAAAGGTATAAGGTATATGTGTGGTAATAAAGTAGGCTCAAATACGTTTTGTTATTCAACAATATAATTAAAAAACATGGTCAGTTAATATATAGTTTAAAAGTTAATATATACGTACAAACATTATATTTTTTTATAAATATAAATTATAAAATTTGTTAAGTAAGAAAACTATTTAAAATACTTTTTTATTCTACACAAAAGTTCGAGTAGTTTCAGTTAGAGACAACTTAAACTGTTCAAGTTTTTTAGTATTCGAATTTTTTTAACATCTTGTCAACACTATAACTAGTCCAAGTAACAATGTTTGTATTTAGATTTCTTTATTATTATGCGGCTCGGAACACAATATATATAAAATAATTATTGTGTTTTTCATTAAGTTAGAAATTGATAGATTTTTTGTTTTTCTGATATTGAAAGCAAATATGTTTCTGCCATAATATATATTTCAAAGAATGGTTTACGAATTATTAAGTACATCCACGAGACATTTAATTCCCTTGAATACTGAAGTGGTTACAAACTTTAACCCCAATTAAAATAAATTAATTTGAACATAAATAAATATACCCATTATTAATATGTGTAAGAGAATATTAAGTATAACACAAATTAATATTAGTCAATTAATTTAAATATTTTACAATTTTAAAAGTCATATTCGCGAGAGAACTCTCATACAACTTTGAAGTAACTATCAACTTGTCAGTATTAAAACATTTTCTTATTCTATTAAAACATCTTAAAATATTTCATGATTAATTAAATCCATTAAAATGTTAGTAACATTTTTATTGTAGCAGTAGTCGTTAATTAAACATTTTTTGTAGGAGAAAAGGAGAGTATGGTACACCTCAGTAGTGCTTTTTATTTAATTAATTATTTTGAAAATAAAAGTTCAGATTTTGTGTTGCATATCTACACTTTAATTTATTACCTAAATATTTAATTAATATTTATTATTTTATTTCTGTTATATAATGACGTGTTATTTGTAAAATGTAATATAAAAAATAGATATTAATTAGACAAAATTTTAGTTTAAAATGTATTGATACTTGACTAATCTAATAAATTAAAAATTGTAAAAAAAAATATGAAATGATAATATAAACTTCTTTACACTCCACCTCTGTCTATCGTGTAACTATACACTTGTAATTGATAAGAAAAAGAGACAGCAATGATATGCCAATCTTTTTTTAAGAAAAATATTTTCCGTTATCTCGATCTCTCGATTAATAAAAAAGAATCATATTGCGGACCTATCTGGCTATGAGACATGGGAGATGTTAAGTTAAAAGCAATCATTGATATAACTATGCTAGACTATTGCTACAATCACATATTCTCGAACCTAAAAAAAATTATATAAATAAAATTTGTAACCAATTATATATTTCAAGATAAAGTCGTTTTTTTTTTAAACACATAAGCGATAAAACCGCTAAATAAATACTTTTTATAATCTATGACAAAGTATTAATATCAAGACAATGAAAATATATCTTGCAAATATTTACAACAATTTGTTTCTGTTAAAGCGAAAGGCCGCATCAATTGTGCTAAAGTAGCTTTTATATTATCCATTTATATATTTTTACCACCTGCATTTTTTATGCAGTACAAAAACTGTTGTTATTTTAAATTGTGTGTGTTATAATGTTATTTTAAAAATGGAACTTTAATTATTACACTTATTAAAGTATTACGTTTAATTTAAACAAAGCTGAGCTTTTATAATAATAATGAAATATTAAGCCACATTAAACGTTAAAATGTCATGCTAAGAGTAACAATGAGTCTTATTCGTATGCACCACAGATACCAACTGTGTTTCAGTGCTCTGCTCTATATAGGTCATACTAACGAAGATTCCTAATTAAGATAGTTGGTGAAAAGAATTTTGAGTCACTTCCTGGTAATAAAGAACATTAAAACCGCTTCTCGGTAATATATTTATTGTAATATATTTTAATACTTTTAATGAAAATATTATTCTAGTTCATATTTCGACTTCAATTTTATATCGTGGAACTATTTAAAAATGTAGTAAAAAAAGTAATTAGTAGATAGCTCTCTCTTGTGAGACTATTCGTTATTCCACGACCCGGTACGGAGGTTGGTGTGTTCGTTTTAAATATTTTATTTTGCAAGTAATGTGATGCATGCGACGGAGTGAGGTTGGATTAATTAGCAGTAACGCCATACAATATCATAGTTAAAACTTTTAATATATTTTATGTTACATTAATATACTGAATATATTATAATTTAAAGACAAAAAAAAATATTATTAAATTGCTTACTTGTAGTTGTAATAAGTAAAATAATTGTAAAAAATAAAAAATAAGGCATTTAATTAAAATGTATTGAGACATGGAAATATACATGGTTATAATAATACATTATATACCAAATAAAGTAAATAATATTGAAAACAATTCAGTATTAAAAATATTGTTTACTGTACAAAAAATATATACTTCAATGCAATTTATAACATTCCCAATTTTTCTTATCAGAATTACTACATATTTTCTTTCTTGGGTGCAATGTAAATCTTTTTTCCACATGATATATTTAAGGCGAATATGAAACATAATACCATTACGCTATAGTAAATACATGCGTTTCTTCTTGAAATAATTCAACTGTTAATTTGAAAGGAAAGGCTTGCATAAATCAATAAACCAGCTCCAATATTTTAAGTATATGTGTTTATATTATAAGAGTTATGAAGCTAATTCTTAAATATATATATCATTACTTGTGTAAGATCATATAAAAATGTACTGTTATAAAAATACAGCTTATAAATTTATTGAATTTGGGTATTGTTTACTAACAAGTCAACTTCAAGGCAATTTCCTATATATTTCTAATATTTTTTATGTTACTTTATGTTATAATATATAATATGAATATATATATATGAATGAATTATAATACTCAAATCCTCAAAAATAAATAAGTTATACAAATAACTAAGTCTATATAAAATATAATATAAAATTTAATCTTATAACTTAAGTAAATTATATTGTTTTTTAATTATTTATGTGAGAATGAAATAAGCAATTGCCTAAATATTTATGTTTGATAAATTACGATACACGTAAGAGTGTCTCCATCTTAGGTGTAAAATTCATCAATTTATCAACGTATTGTTCACAATTGTCCACAATTGAAAATTGTTCACAAACTATAGTAATTTAGACTTCTTGACTTATATACAGTACACACATTTTATTAGGTTCTTTTATTAGGATAATATTATAAACACATTGTATTTTTATGGACATGCTATCGAAATAATGATTTCAGTGTGAACATTTTAGACAGTTATTACATAGATGTTAAGTTTGATGAAAATACTACTTTGTTGTTAGATATTTTACTAAGTTATTTAGTATTTAGCGCACACTTTTTAAGTGTGTGTTATCGACCCTCACCAGATTTGTTAAACTTCTAAAGTGAAGGCACTTTAGAAGATAAAATTAATAAAATAATATGATCAAAATACAGGCGAGATATAAGAAACATAAAATACATTTTTAACAACTTTGAGTATTCTTGTCTCGTTCATAGAGAGAGTTTAAATCATGTTCGCAATATGATTTCTCAAGCGAACGTTCAACTTTGCTGAGACCAAAGGAGGAATCTTTCTAGGACTATATTTTTTGAAGCAGTAGAAAAATCTACAGTAATAGCGAGGCTTATATAGATTTTAGTTTGTTGTCAATGTAATGTGATGCATATTTATTTGTTATAAATTTTTTTCGGTAGAGCTACATTAAATATATTATATTATTTAAAAACCATATATATTATCTTTAAGGATAATTAAACAAATAACAATAACGATTAAAAATAACTAAATACTAAAATTAACTTATATTACTATTGTAGTTCTTTTAAATTATTGGAACATGTTTAATATGCAATGTTTATTTATGTCAGTTAAAATTGAATCAATGAAATAAAGATTTCAACAAATATTTCAGAGTAGTTTATTACTATAAGTATACACGAGACATAGAATATACACATGATGACTCGTGGATGTGACTTTAAGCTGAGTATTATAATTATATCACGAAAATATATTCAAACGATTTAATTTATTATAACTTTCTCAATGTATACGAAATAGGAAACTCTTCCTTTGTTTTCTATTCAATTTAATGTCTTTGTTTGAAATAGTTTTAGTACTAGCTGTCATAGAATGCTTATAGGATGCAAATTTTAATCTGTAGATTATAGTTTGTGAAGTTTTGACCCTCATTCTGTTTAGTGATTAATTAACAATGAAGCAAAATTTTATCACACGATCCACAATGACATAATACACAGGACTATCCACATTAATAAAAAAATATTGTCACATATATATAATAAACCATGAAAATGTGTGAAGAAGTGTTAAACGTCTCTGGTTCTTCTCAATATCAAAAATTATCACTAGGTTGTTAAAAATATTGCTCAAAGAACATCACGTCGTTAATTGTACCAACTAGGCAAATTGATAGAATATATAATTCATAATAATGTTGTCTGAAATGTGTAGTTCCAAATCAAAGCACAATTTTAGTCCACCTTAAAAACATATATACTGTTTGGTACACCAAAATAAAATAAAAGTTGAAAGACAAATATTACTCAAAGTTAAATTCTAATAAGTTAAAATGTGCTTTGAGATGTTTAAAGTAATTTTTCATTTGGAAACTGTCCAATCTAATATATTGCTTCTGAAATGATTCCGAGATGCCAAATATATTTTGACTTTATAAACAACTTGCCAACTTGGATTTATTTATTTCTTAGTGGTTAATATTAAACTTAGAGGAAGTGTTTTTATGGATAGGGGACAGAAACACTGACTCTTTAAAAATGTGTATTACCAGTAATTAGAAATCAACTTTATAAAAAGTATAAAAACGATTAAAAAAGATTCAAAACATGTAGCTTAGTATTTTAGTAAATACTTCAATAATTTAATCCAAATCATAATTATATAGCTATTATTATACCAAATATAATAGACATTTATGAGGTTATAAGGTTTATGGTGTTAAAGTCTCTCTAAAGTCTGTAAGTCTCCTGTAAATCTCGAAAACCGGAAAAAACTTAAGGTTTGTAACAATTTTTATATAAAGGCAAATTCATTTCTGAACACATCCTCTAAATAAACACACCCACCTATTTAAACTAAGCATATAAAGTAATGTATATAGAACATTTTTTTTAAGGAGTGTATAAAACTTTTTTATAAAAAAAATACTTAATCGTGTAACATGGTTTCTCTAAATGTAATATTCTTTCAAATAAAATACATGATTTTTAACTAAAAGAAGAAATTAACATTGGTATGATATAAAAATCTATTTTCATATATAATATGAGGTTTTAAATCACAGTTATAAATAAATATAAAATCAAGAATAAGGAAAGTCATTTAAAATAAATGAAATTTTCACAAATAAAAAAATATTGTCACAAATTCCTAGATGTTTTTTGTAAACTCGTATAGTTAATACTGTTGTACGACAAATTGTAGAACGTATTCCAAGAGATTGCCAATTATGTTACAACCTTTTTTATACATTCTCTTTATATTGAATCCTAAATGTAAGACAAAACTGGATCTTGTTAATCGAATAAAAGTGACTACAGTAAATATATATATGTTTGTTACAGTCTTTACATAAGAACGTCACCTGACTGTTCATGAACGCCTTTATTACTTTTATGACATTCACTTTTTATGTTTAGTGAACTGAAATGGCAGTTGATTCCACGTTATAATATGACTTGTCCCTAATATTTCATAATTCCCAGCAGCGTTAAACACAACGTTAAATTTGCTCTCGTATTAGCGGTCCTTAATTTTTATGCAAATCTTATTTACAACGGTTCGATATCATACATCTTAGTGGCAAACGTTATAATTTATAAATATTTTTATATCTAATTCGCCCTATTAACAAACAACTATTCCAAGAGATATAAAACTTTTTTTTTCTACTCAATTGAACTGCACTGATTGACCTTCTTGTAGGCCCAAAACAGTTTATAGGACATGAACGGCTACACTTTTGCGAATCCCTGGATGTTATAAGAGTCCGTGGTCGGCAGTGAGCACTTGTTCGCACTTGCACGCTCGTTTGCCTTCCTCTTACATTAAAAAAGTACATTAACCCCTTGAACTTTATCTGTGAAGTTTAAATACTTCTAATCTGACAGAATCTAATTTTCAAGGACGCTTAATATTTTATATAGAATTAATTTGTTTTGTTGCACATACAATCTAAAAAATCAATAATATTGTAATACTTTTTTTAATATATAACATAAGTTAGAAATGTATTCAGGTGAAATATATACCACTTATAAAAAAATCTCATGTAATAAGTAATATATAGATTAACCTACGAAATAGTACTAATCACTCCGTAATCCTTCCAAATAATATCAAACTATACTACTTTATGAAGGAAAAAGACCTCACAAGCAATAGGATATCTCGACTCTAATTATCAAAACAGAACAAATACTTAAATTATGCAACGTAAAGCATTAATCAAAGGTATGAAAACAAAAGAACAACTATTTTGTAGTGAGAATACAAATTATTATGATATATGCTTCGAATGAACTTTCAGTGTCAGGGAAGGGCTGGTAATACCAATTATAGTTAATCCAAAATATTTAATCAGTCTTGCAATAACACACTGAATAATTAAAAGGACCAAAGCCTTATAAGTGTTATTAAGAACATTAATTACAACACTCACCGGAGGCTAATTAAAATGTGAATCTCAGAAGTGCTTCCGCTAAAATATGCAAATAAGTGAGTATTTATATATTTATATTATATAATAAATATGGGTAAATTGAAAATAAAAACAAACTAAACTGAATGTATTTACCATTTTAATATAATACTAAACATATCAATAGACGTAGGCAGCTCCTAAATATCGGAATCGAATAACAGCTACTTTTAAAGAATATTCAAAAGTAAGCTATCTATTTATATAATTTACTAGCAGACCCGGTCACGCGTTGCTGTGACTATTGTTTTTGATATATTACATTGTAGTAAACTATTTAAGGGGTAACGTTCAGAGTACTTCTGTCATGAAAATCATAATGTTTTCTTACAGTCGATATTAAGCAAAAATAGAAACAAAATTATTTTTTAAATTTAATCCAAATTTATAACACTATTTGTAAATTACAAAGTTTTTAGTAAATAACTTGGAACACTAAACTTACGAATGAGGTAGGTAGGGTAGATACATCATTCGTAATTATTCAATTCAGTCAACAGATACCGCCATCTTTTAGAATTGTTAGGAGCTAACTGCAAAATAATAAACAAATAAAATAATATTGCGACTATGAATTGAGTTGAAAATTATTATATATCTTTTAAGTTAGGTCAAACTGTACGTGGTGTGTAAATTTATTAAAATCGGTTAAGTAGTTTAGGAGTCCATCGCGGACAAACAACGTGACACGTTATTTATACATATTAAGATTTCTGGTAGATCTTTTTTATCATTTAATATTTTAAATAATATGATAAATAAATCGTAAAATTATCCTTTTTTTAATATGTTACTTTATCATATTAATAAGATGAAATAAAGAATAATGAAATAAAACGTATATAAGTATTTTCAGTAATCGTATTAATAACAAAAATCTGTTTTATTTTTATTGTTTTTTGTTTGATTACCTGGTGAATACAAACAAATCTGATGGTTTTCCAACATAGGAACAGGCAACATACAATTGACCTCTGGGACTTATTTATGGTCATAGCAAAAGCAAGCCGCACTGGAAACTGTCAGTCGGAATCATTGCGATGCGTGGTATCAACACGTCTTCTCCTTTATACTTTCCTTTCAGTATAGTTGCTTCTATCACGTTGTTCAATAATTTTTTTTCGCTAACCGTGTGCCGTTGCAAAGACGTGATTGGTTGATATTTCTCAACATTATAACTAACGATAATTAAAGCTTTAATTGAAGATTGTGAGGTGGCAATCCTGGTAAATCCAGCGAATTTAAAAATTCAGGCGGATAGTTGATGACATCATCTTGGTTAGTAGCCGAATCAACTGATATATCCTCAATTCGCCTCTAATTTGTTCTTGAATTTTGAAATTTAATTCATTTACATCTATGTTTTTTGCAGCCAATATAGCCCTTTCGCTCAACCAATCATGGTTTCTGTAATTTTGAGCAACATCTGGAAACACCTTTTGAATAAGTTCATCTTTTGATCTAGTTAACTGACAAAAACTTTGAGGAAAGTTAATGCAACCAGTCAAGGTGTCTATATGAAATTTTCCATTACCAATGTCAATGAGTTGTTTAGTGAATATGTCTCCAGATTGGTCATTTTGCAACTTGACACGCATATTCTTGCTTAAATGCTTCACATGCTTCCACAAATTGGAGGACTTTAAATATGCATTAAGTTCATCAGATGGCGTTGATCGTAGAATCACTGGCAATATTTGACGAAAATCTCCTGCTAATAAAATCATTGCACCACCAAATGGGTTTTGATTGCTCCGTAGATCTTGTAAGGTTCTATCTAAAGCCTCAAAAGATTTTTTATGTGCCATCGTGCATTCATCCCAAACAATCAATTCACATTGCTGCAAAACCTTTGCCATTGCAGAGTTCTTCGAAATGTTGCAGGTTGGAGTTTCGTTGCTTTGCATGTTTAATGGTAATTTTAGTGCTGAATGAGCTGTTTTACCACCTTCAAGCAAAGTTGCTGCGATTCCCGACGAAGCGAGTGCAAGTGCAATTTTATTTTGTGAGCGAATTGTTGCTAATATCAATGAAATCAAAAAAGTTTTTCCTGTACCACCAGGTGCATCTAAGAAGTAAATCCCTCCTCTTTTATCATTTATTACTTTCAAAAGTGTATCAAATACATACTTCTGTTGTTCATTCAATAGTGGAAGATTCGTTTGAATTAATTCTTTCAAAGTGTTGAGATCATACAGTTTTTCTCGGTGCAACTCTTGGTTAAAAGCATCATGCATTGGACGATTGGGTGCGGCCAGGCCTAATTGAAATAATAGTTTGTTTGACATCATCAAGCACATGTCCTCAATTGAAATCAATACTTCATTGTAAATTTCTTCGCTTATTTGTATATTTGGATTTCCCCTTCTAATCCGTATTTGATACAAAATATCATCACACATATTATCTTTGTACTTGATGCACAAATCCTTTGGGTTTAATGGGAAGCATGTAGATATTATTATAGAAAACAATGTTCGTATTTGATGAGTTTGTGATGATATTACAGCATCATTGAGAGTTTGATCTCAATGAGCATTTTTCTAGCAATCGCAAACGTTGGCAAGCTTTTTTGTATGATCCACACAAATCACCATCAACAGTTCTTACATGTTGGAATGATGTTGGGCCACGTATATTGTCTAATAGCAGTCGTAAATAAAAACTTTCATCATTGCTTTGGGTACTGAATAAATTCGACCAATCGCATCGGTAGAATATACATCTGGGTATCCTGAAACTGGTTTTCCATATTCCGTGGTATAAATCTCCTTAAGGATTGATTCCAAGTATAATATTTTGGCATTTCAGAATATAACAATGTTTGAGCAAAAGCATCGTTTTGGCATGTCAAAAAAAACTGGTTAATGTAATAGATGGTGGTTGTACAGCTCTTTGTACTGCGTTCTGTGCTGTAAAATATACTCTTTGTCCATTTTCTAAATGCACAGCTAAATGAACAACAGTAGGGTGACTCTCATGAATAGAAAAAGAAAGAATTCGTCAAACTGCTTCATTACTACTAACATAGCGACCCATTTGGTATTGGGTAACTTCATCATTGGAATTCTCTGTATTAATACCAATCACAGCCATATCACTCCCTTTGGTTACATATATGCAAATGTATTTAATAGATTTTACTGAATGGCAAGATTCAACGTTGATGTGTGCTTTGAAGGTATTTGATAAAATGGGTGAATATGGAACAATCCAGCGATTATCTATTTCAATATCTTGTTGATTTAATTTGACAATTGTTGATTTCCATTTTCTGCTGTCGATCGGCGACGATACAAAGGATAACCGTCAATACCAGTGATTGTTTCGTTTCAGATATTAATGTCCGTGGATATCGTTTTGAACATTTACCATCCACCATACATGGTAAATTTTGATTAAGAGTTCCACAGGGACCATGTACCATGTTTTTGATAACTACCATGCATACATGCAATCCAGGATCTACTTCTACATTAGGGATTTCAGCTGATATTACTGCATCAACTTCATTTGACTTTATCTTGTCAACTAACCAAATCAAAATATGTGCATGTGGCAATCCCCGTTTCTGCCACTCCACAGAATGCATCCAGCGGCGTGTCTCTCCAAACACATAATGTTTCACAATGAAATCCATTAAAGATTTCAACTTTTGTATAAAGACTCTGGCTGTGTCTATTTCTATCCAGTGTGGATTGCATGTAAATGTGAATGTAAATGTAAACAAATCTGCTGTACCATAATGACAAACATATGACATGGCATTTTGAGCATATTCGTGCATATGTCGAGGGCTTACGATGTATGTTGGTGGAAGAAAATTTATTCGACTAAGATTCTGTGCATTACCATCAGTATTAATCACATCTCGAAGGTGAATATACTCTTCAGATCTGAGTTTTGTCTGATTCAACCTGATGAATGTTAATCTCTCCGTTTCAATTTTAACATACATGTCTACAACATACTTGTGATATAATCGCCGACGTTTGAGTATGTGATTGTCATCATTAGGCGGTAGGAATAATAGTTCATTGAACTGACTTTTTTGTTGGTTTTTGAACCTGAAAATAGATTTTTGTTTTCATAACATTGAAAATAAAATAAAAATAATATAGTTACTGATAATATATCTCCTTGCTAAACTAATATTTTTTAATACCTGTAATGGGATTTATCATCTTGTTTGAGAAATCATAGCCATCTTCACCTTGCCAAAATATAATGAGATATTGCAATGGGTCAAATGAGCGGTATGTTTCCTTTATACGTTGTAATTGATCATTCCGACGATGTAAAACAATATTAAGGGATTCCAAGTTTTCTCCAACTACTACGATGGCAACTTCATCAATAGTTGGTGCATTAAAACGTCTTGCATGTTGGCCAATAGGTGTTTTATCAGCTCTGATTATCAGATGGCATCAGATCCAGTGCAGTTTTAAACAACATAATCAATTGATTGTACTCATGAAATAAAGTTTGTAATTGTTCTACAATAGACCTCTTTACTGAATTGTTATTTGAACAACGCATATCAATTTCTTGTGGTGAATTGCCAATGAAATAAATTTGCAGAAATTTGTAATTGCTATCTGACACTGGTAACAGTGAACCTGCGCTATGATATATTTGTCCTTGAATCTGTAAATAAAAAAAAATGATTTTCGCCAAATATAAATAATATTTGTTCCTAAAAAGTATATCTGTCTCCTAATTTGAATCACCAAATAATAATTGATATGCTTAGGTATGTCAATATGTAATAATTAGTTGTAACTAATATCCATCATCAAATAATTATATTGTGTTTCAAAATAATAAAAGTATTGCTAATACTGAATCACCAAATAATATTATGACTAAGTAATATATTTCTTGGGGATTAAGGAACTGAAGGTTAATGACACACCTTTACTTAATTAACAGGCAATTTTGTTCATTAAAATAATAATGATTAACTGCTATAATACCTACCTTAAAATTTGGCATGAAATTTTCCCGAACTATGTTTGTTGCCCCAAATGACGTCATTTGAAAGCAATTGTTATATTGTTGGATATTTAACAAAAAGTGTAGTGTATGAATCTGGTTCTATTCCTGAAACCAATGAGTACAATGGCTCTGGTGGTAGATCCAATGGGATCAATTTCACTTTCCCATTTGCGCAACACAATCCATTGGCTTCATTTGCCTTACAATGAGAGCAAACCAAGTTCATAGATCCAATAGTAACACATTGGTGGTTACTGTAGTCAATTGACAAATCATAATTGAAAGCAGCTCGATTCAAACTTTCGGGATTATTGGTTGAATCTCTCGCTCTCGCTTCCCGCTTTCGTGATAAACGAATTCTTTCACGTTCTTTTCGGTCGTCACGTTCTTGTGCAGTATGATAAGATCGGTAAGTAGTTTGGTTTGTAGCATTTCGGGTTCTTCTACCTAAATTACTTCGTCTTATAGGAGGCATATCGAATATACTCACCTAAATTATGTCGCATGCGATAATTATTAATCACAGGTATTAAAACACTTTGCACAAAACACGATATAAAACAATCAAAATTAATTATTAAATATTATAAACGCTTTTTAACGCGGTTTGTTTGACAGGTGCAATGACGTGAAAACTGATGACAATTTATGTCGCATTCCAAAACTAAAACAAAAGAAAGAATATTCCAAGGCCAATCAAATCTATAGCTCTTAAATTTTTTGACTTTTCAATTTGGTCGGGTTCACGATATTATCACTTTTGCGTGAACCTGCACACACATATATTTGATTGAATTTGAACTTTGTGCAGAGACAATAAAGTGCGAATTGACTCTTCGACGTTAGCAACACATCTACATTGTTTAGACAAAAATGAGTGCTTGTAATTTAATATGAACTTTATTGTATAGCAATACAGTTCAAATTGACTCTAAATTTAGTTAGAAAATATTTGTATAGGAAAAAGAAAAGGGCTCTTTTAGGGTTTTCCTGGAAATTATTCGATTTTTTCTCGCCGTAAGAACCATCCTTGGGCTTCAAGGAATATTTAAAAAAAAGAATTGTTAAGATTGGTCCATGCGTTGTTGAGTTGTGCGCTTACCAACACATTTTGCGATTCATTTTTATATAATAGATAATATAAGAAAAACACTGATCCTAAATAATAATTGCCTTGCCTGATAAGAGCCGCAAGAGAATTCAAAATATGAAGGAGCTGCAAGCTTTAATGGCTTCATTTTCTTCACTTCACCCCACTCAGGAGCATAAGACGAGATCCCGACGTGTGCCCAAAAACGTAGCTAAGTAGTTTTATTTAGTTTTACATTGTTTTTTATGTTTTGTATATATTTCCATTATTTTTCTTAATGTTTTCAAATATTTCATAGTGCTGGCCGGTAAGCAGGTAATTTATTTTCCATTTGCTTTATGTATTCAATTTTTTAATTTCTAGTCTAGTTTTTAATTATCAGTTGGTTAACTTTATAATAATTGTACTTAAACATTTTTAACTCATATTTATGTATTTTAATGTCAATTTGACAATACTACATTTAGAGTTGTCAGTTATGTTATCGGAGATCTGTTACTCGTTTAAAAACCGGTTCAGTGGTATGATTTTTTAATTATTATATTTATACTTTTTGTTTTTAGTATTTTTTTTCTTTTGTGTATAATTTTGATTACTTTTGTAAAGATATTTTCTTACTATGCCAGTGAGTGTGGAATTTTAATAGTTAGTTTTTTTTTTTTTATATTTTATATAATTATATTATATTGAAAAGTATAATACTTACATATATACATATATATTATATATACTTTATTGTTATTTTTAATATATATACTCTATTTTGTTATTATTATTTTTTTTTTTTGCATATATTCTACTATGACAGACGCAATTTTAGATTTTAATAATATATGTTTGCCTTCATCCTCCTCTGATGAATTTTACAGTGCATCTAGTAATCCTTCATCTGACGATGAATTTATTCCGTTAGATGTTAGACTTCAGTCTATCTTCTCTGAAGGAATTGGCTTTAATATTGTTCATATTAATGCCCAAAGCATACCGGCTCATTACACTGATTTCATTGCAACATTTAGTAACGTCCAAGTTGATTGTATTCTTGTTTCTGAATCATGGTTAAAACCCTCCCTTTCTTCCACACTTTTTAATTTACCTAATTTCACATTGATACGCAATGATCGCCTAGAAAAGCGTGGTGGTGGTGTGTGCATATACTTAAAAAATCACTTTTCCTTTAGAACTATTAGCTCATCCCCTCCTTCAAACTCCACAAAATTAGAATACCTTCTCATTGAAGTACTTCTTCATCACTCTAAATTACTCCTTGGCGTCATGTACAGTCCCTCTTCCACTATTGACTACTTCAATGACCTTGAATTACTATTGGATAACATTTTACCTTCTTATGAGCATGGTATTATCATGGGTGACTTAAATACATGTCTAGTTAAAAATAATTATAGATCTAATAAACTAAAATCTTTACTTGACTCCTTCAATATTTCTATTCTTCCTCTTTCAGAAACCCATTTTTCACCGCACTCCGAACCATCTCTTCTTGACTTAATTATGGTCTTCACATCCAACAACGTGCTATCTCATGGGCAACTAAATGCTCCTTTCTCCTACCATGATCTTCTATTTGTCCGTTATAACCTTTCTACTCCCAAACGCAAAGGTAAGGTTATTCTGAGGCGTAACTTCAAAAAAATAAATTGGACTAAATTTCTTTCAGATGCTAGAACATTAGATTGGATCAGTGTATTTAATGCTCCTACAATTGACTCTAAAGTGGAATTATTTAACTCTCTTATCACATCCTTATACGACTCCCATGCCCCCATCAAAGAGATCAAAGTTAAACACTATCCTGCACCGTGGCTTACCGCCGATATTAAAAGCGAAATGAACAAACGCAATAAAGCCAAGACACGGTACAAGAAGTTCCCAACAAATGATAACTTTGTTACCTATAAAAAATTACGCAATCGTTGCAATAGGTTGTGTAGAGACGCCAAACGCCGTTACATTTTCTCTTATGCTAATAAGTCTACTCCTCCACAATTGTGGAGATTTTTTAAGTCACTAGGTGTGGGTAAATCTCAGCCTTCTTCAAATACTAATATAGATTTAAATTCACTTAATGATTATTTTTCGACATCGCCACTTATCATAGATAATGTAAAAAAATCCTCAACTCTTACTAAATTAAATAATATCACTCCACCTATCTGTGACAGTTTTACCTTCGCTGAAATTACGGAGTGTGATGTTAAGACAGCTATAGTAAGTATCAGTTCTAGAGCAGTGGGAGAGGACAACATTAGTCAAGACATGGTGATTCCGCTCCTTGACATTGTATTGGATGTTATAACACACATTTGCAACTTTTCATTAACAACCAATTCCTTTCCTTCTTCTTGGAAATTAGCACATGTACTTCCTCTGCCTAAAACCAATAATCCAAGTTCTCCCTCCCACTTTCGTCCTATATCTATACTTCCTTTCTTATCCAAAGTCCTAGAAAGCATCGTATTTAAACAACTAACATCTTTTTTAAATAATAACATGCTCCTTAGTCCTTTCCAATCCGGTTTTCGTACAGCACATAGCACATCCTCCGTCTTGCTAAAAGTTACTGATGATATCAGGTACGCTATGGACAACCAAAACCTTACCATCCTTGTCCTATTAGACTTTAGTAACGCTTTCAACACAGTGGATTTTGATATATTGCTAGGGATCATGAGCTGTCTTAACATATCTCCACCCGTAATTAATTGGTTTCGTACTTACCTGTATGGACGTCGACAGATTACCTGTTCTGATAATTCGTCCTCCGAATGGGCTGAACTCTCTGTTGGCGTCCCTCAGGGCGGCGTTTTATCCCCTCTTCTTTTCTCCATTTTTATTAATGAAATCACAAAAATTATTTCTTGTCCCTACCACCTCTATGCTGACGATTTGCAACTTTATAGGCATTCAACATTTGAGGATCTAAATATCAATATTAACCATATTAATCATACTCTAAATTTAATAAAAGAATGGACTGAGTCCTTTGGGCTTCTTTTGAATCCCAAAAAATCACAGGCAATTATAATAGGTAGTAGACATTTTCAAAATAGGATTATTCTCAACGACCTTACTAATTTATTATATGACAAGTCAATTATACCATTTTCTAATACAGTTAAGAATTTAGGATTGACATTTGACAAATTTTTATCATGGACGGCGCAAGTTGACGATACTAGCAAGCGCGTTCATATGTCAATTCACTCTCTTAAACGCTTGCAGAATTTCCTACCAATGCGGACCAAAATACTCCTAGCTCAATCTCTTTTATTACCCCTTCTCGACTATGCTGACGTTTGCTATCTGGATGTATCTGAGGAGCTGCTCAATAAATTAGATCGCCTTCAAAATTTGTGTATCCGCTTTATTTTTGGACTACGCAAGTTTGACCATATTTCAGCTTTCCGACGTCAACTTAAGTGGCTCCCGATCCGCCTTCGCCGGAATATGCACGTCCTAACCGCGCTGTATAACCTCTTCTCCAACTCAGCTCCTTCCTATCTACATCAACGATTCCACCTTGCAATTACTAGTACTCGTCCTAAACGCTCCTGCGTTTCAGTAAAAACCTTTGACATTCCCCCTTATAAATCTAAATTTTATTCCAAATCTTTTACTATACAAGCAGCGCGGTTATGGAATTCCTTACCAACAAATATAACATCCAGCCGTTCTGTCATGGCATTTAAACGTAAATTAAAACTCTACTATCTCTCACAGGATTAAATTATAATGTGTAATATATGTATGTATTTCTATATGTTATTATTATATGTATGTACTTCTTAATTTATGTAGGTATAAATTTATGTGTATGTATTTTATTTTATATAGTATTATTATATGTATGTTCTTTTTTATTATTGTAGGCATAAATGTATATGTATGTATCATATTTTATATAGTATTATTATTATGTATCTGCATATTATTATAAAATATATATGTACCTTTCTCTGCCCTCTTAAACCTCCTGTCCAACACTCTTAAGGGTAGCTGGAAGAGATCTCTTTGTAGAGATAAGTTCATCCTATGTATATGTCTTTTATAATTGTCTTTTCTTTTTTCTTTGGTGCATAAAATAAATAAATAAATAAATAAATAAATAATAGAATAGTACATACATTTTTAAGATTTCAAGGAACTTAATGTAACTTCAAGCTGGCAACATCTAATTTCTAAAATAATATAAAATGCCACATACTATTTAAGTCTTTTGAACAACCTGACAATAGATAATTATTCAACCTAATGTCTTCAGACAATGCGATCAAGAAAGATCATAAAAATTGGAATATGTGATTAAGTATTAAAATTACTTCAAAATATGAAATTTCTACGAGTGCTTTAATAAAGACAAAAAAATATAACGTTTTTATATAAATATATTGTATTGTTTACATATACCTCCAGTTAATATTACATCGTAACTAAAGTGGTATATCTTTAAGTGAAGTTGAAATGTTGTATTTCAAATACATAGTTAAGCTTGAATTCATAACACTGCAGTACTTTACAAATACAATTGTTCATAATTTTTTGGTAAATTTGAGTATTTAGTGCAAAATTTATTAAGCTTCAATTTAGAGCACCAAACATGAATAAATAAGTAGTGTTGATTATTCAATATACCAATATAAATACGGCAAAACCTTTAATCATATTTTGATGCAAATATATTAAAAATGTAATTAACAAGAATATGAAAACTTATTATTTGTATCATTTATAGGCATCAAACGAATTTATAAAAGATTTACTTGGTTTTTAATACTCGTAGGTGAAGAATAGTAAAAGAAAGAAAATTATTATAAATACATTAATATTATATTAACTACACAAAAGGAATCTTAAATTACTCGTATCAAACCAATATTTCATTTTGATATATCTTAATATTAGCATTATAACAAAAGCTCCCTCACTTTGTTTATAATCACGAAAATATTGTATTAACATCGCCTTTGTTTCAAGAACACTCATTAATTAATGCTACTTGTATTATGAGATGCCTCTCCAATATCATTAAATTGCTTTAGTTATTATAAATATTAAGTACTCAAATTAGATATTTATAAATAACTAAGATGAACAAAATTAGAAAGATGAATGAAGTAAAGATTGAAATAATAATATATAATTATAATTTATATATTATTATTTCTTTCGCTTTATTTTTTTTATTTATAAATCAGTTTATTTAAATAAAACATTTTTCTATAAATAAACTGACGATTAAATAACATGCTTTTTAGGATATTTTTTTTTGTGGCAAAAATCTAATAGTATCCGCAAACAGCTTTCTTTGTTCTGTCAATAAAATTTATTGTAGAAAGTTACAAATCACGAATATATCCTTGCTGATCTAATATATATTCATACAAATTTTCATGTAGATTGTTTATATGATATATTAGGTGTTTAAAAAAATATATAAGATATAAATAATATTAAAACGATTACTATATTACAATAGAATAAATAGAGCGAAAGCGATTTTTATTCTCGAGTAAAAAACCACCAACTTGATAAAATCAAAATCAAAATTGATAAAATCATCCAACTTGATATCTTGCGACATCATCTGCTTGCATCTTATAAGAAAGATAGAGCTGCAGCAGATGAAATCGGTTCTGATATTTAAAATATCTAAAAATGTCTAAAGAAAACACCTTGAACAAGACTTAACCTGGTCCGATTGTACATGACTCAAACATAATAAAAAATATTTATTGATATTGCTATATTAATTTGTAACTTTATCATTCAACAACATACAAGTAAAACCTCTCTATATTATTAGTAAACAGTAAAATAGAAAGTTTCCATCATCTTATTCACTTACTGAACCTACAATTTTAAAAATTATGTAAGCACAGAAATTAAAGTAAGTTTCAATTATTTTAAAAAGAAAATATATAAAAAGATTATAATTTTTTTGTACTGAGTAATATATACGTATATGTATTCCATGTGTAAACTTATTTTAATGTTAAGGTCACAAAGACTAAGAAGTTATTTAAAAAAACAATGCAGTCATTTCATTATCCAATCAAGCGTTAAGTCAACTAGCATACTAATATCTAATATTAAAAGAAACTCTACTGAATAGTAGCCAGCTTGTGATTATGGAATTTTAACTCACTTTTTTTTTGGATCAAAATTAGATAATAAAATTGGCCGATTAAAATGAGATTGAAGGTCCTGAACTCAGTTATAAAATTATATTTCTGGTTAACTCTACTAGCTGCATTTAGATGCAGCCATGCAAATTCTTAATTACATCGTCTTGCTCTATAATATAACTTAAATTAATGTGTTTGAAGAATTAAAATATTTTAATCGTATTACTTGCATTTAAATGAATTCCAAGCCTTGAGGAGGAAAGGATATAAATAAATAAGAAATAATGGTCAGAAATGAGTTCAGCCCCTTCAGCTTCGAGTTAATTAAGGTTGTTTTAAACATTACTAAAAATACGAGAAGCAACAGAAAATATGGCATAAAAATGTGAATTATATTTGGATACAATTTCTAGAAATATCTTACTTATGCTGTAATTAGTAATTGTGAACATTTTAGTTTCTAGAATAAGTTTTTTAAGGACGACTTCTATATTTATTTTACAAAGTATAATATGTAGTTAAATATCAAGTGAATAAATAATATAAGGTTTCAATTACATCTCAATGTTTTTAAAAAATATATTATGTCGTAAACTAAGAATTATTCGAATAATTTAAAGTTTTGTTACTCCCATATCTAAAATAATGCTGCAGGGATTCAGTCGTCTCGTATCTTTTTAAACAAAATACCCTGTTTATTCAGTTCAGCTTATGTTTCAGTTTATGTTGTTTTACGTAATTGTTTAGGGTAGAAAATTTCTAACACACATATCACGTGGACAGATAAGCAATACATGAGAAGATTAAGTGAAATAAAAAATTAATACTGCAAACAGACCTTTATGACAAGAAGTTGATATTAATATAGTTATATTATTAGGAGTAAAGAATCTTTTTTTTTTTGTCATTGGTATAAAAAACGACTATTCTCTTTCGATGCTCGATGTAGGTTGCACTTCTAAGGATTTATTAATTAGGATAATTAACACCCTTGAGGGTTTTGAATTTATCAAAATACTTTTTTTTCAGTTAAGAATATTTATATTTTATTTGCAGTTAAATACATACTAAGTTTCAATAATAAAGTCGTCTATTGGGAACCGCAAATTGCTGGAACAAAGTTCAAACATGTAGTCAGAGTTGTGAATCAGCTGGCTAGATTGCCACCTGGCAAGCACAAGTTTTGGGTACTTTCCAAAACCATTCTGGGAAATTTTTGCAAGCATGGAATTTTCTCCCTGGCCCACACTGCAAAAGAGTGAGCCGATCTTTTTGCCTCAAAATCGAATTTGGATGACCAGGGAAAGAAACCGCCTACCATCCCGCGGTGTCAGAACTCAATGTCAGAAATATTTGTTCGGCAAAAAAACCATCCGAAAGTGTCTGTTTTCCTTGTTCATAAGTCTGGGTCTGATAGTATAGCTATTGAAAGCAAAGGAATTCTGGCAATTAGTCTGGATACGACGAATAAATAATAAATAAATAAAATACTACTAAAATGTGGAATGAATATGGGCGCTTTCAAGAAAGCCGTTTACTCCCAACTTTAAGGCAAGCAACTCTTTTGCGATACCCCAGATGCTGCAAAAGTTCGATACAAAAAAAAGGTGACAATATTCTTTTGCTTTTTTTAAATAAATTAATTATAGTCAGTTTTTAAATCAATTGTTCATATATAATGCTTACGTGATGTACATGATGTCAGTTAGTTAGATGTATATTAGTGTAACATTGTGGGTATCAAAGAGATTTATACTATTAGGTATATAGTTGTTGTGTGCTCAAGTTCCACACTTGAGGACTAATTCAATGTTACCAAACTTTGTGTCCAATTAAAGAGATACTTACGGTACTTTAGGTTCCTAACTAAAGGATATACTGTTATGTTTTAGCTTAAGTTCCGAAACGTTCCATATAAAAAACATTGTGTTTATAGTCAGTTTGTGAAAATGTCAATTAACTCAATATTCTAATGTACCTTTGTCTATCGATTTTAGATTCAATTGTACTATATTTAAGATTCAATAAATTTTATATAATTGTAAGTAAATTAATGTTAAGCTTGGATATTTAAAATTTATTTTTGATTTGTGGTGTGTTAATTGGTTTTATATAGGACAACAACTTAAAATGATCATTATAAGTTTTTCATTAATATTATAATGCAACTAGGCTACAAAAGAAGTACCTACTGTTAACATCTAATAATCATTTTTAGTCAAATACAATTAAACACTCGGATATAACTAAAGAGATATCTTTAATAGATATATGCTGGTATAGTACCTATTTATTTATATACTTTATTTTATCTCCACAATATAAAGAATAAAACAAAAAATTACAAGAATAAAAACCTAGATATAAACAATGAGAACATACAAAAGGCCTTATCGCCAATCAGCGATTTCTTCTAAACAACCATAGGGCTGGAAAAGTTGTTACAATACATACATACACTATTACGTAAGCCTTCTTACATCTACATTAACAATATAAAAACAATAAAATTAATTGAGCTGAGCCTAAGGGAAGCTCTTACCCGTTTGGGAGACCTTTTTTGTGTTTCCTGTGTCTCCAGAATGCGACGAGATAATTAGCTAAAAATTTTCTCATGTATGTTTGAGCCAAACGCGGATGTTATAGCGAAAACAGATTGAAAAAATGTTTAGCCATTCAAAAGTTATCAAGATAAAAAGAAAGTAAACACCCGCCGCGCACGGTTGGCGGATCCTAGTTTAATAAAAATATAAAAGTAATGTAAATATGACTTAAATACATAATATTTATTTATTTATTTAGCTTCTTTTTTTTTCAAGTAACACAAATACATAATAAATATCACAAATTAACATAATATAATAACACTATTGCGTAGTTACAGTTATCATTTGATAAGTAGTCATAGGTTACGGAATTTTAAATATATTTAGGAACTTATACCTTAATATAGGTGCTGGTAAATCACTTATGGTAGTGGTTTGTATAGTAAAAGACTATTTACAGAATCGAGTGTTATGAATATTTATTTATTTATTTATTTACCTTCACGCCATATCCCTTGCGGGGTAGCCAGAGACGACGGAGCGCCAAACTTTACGGTCCCTGCATACCTCTTTCGCCTCGACCACAGACATTAACTTCTTCACACATGCCCTTCAGGGGGTCCTCATGCTTTTTACGTGACCTTCCTCCAGTATCATAGCTACTGTGTTTTCGAAGGTCACTCGAGGCCTGCCCCTGTCTCTCTTACCGCTCACTTTTCCTTTATAAATCTTTTTTACCATTCTTTCATCACTCATTCGTTCAACGTGCCCAAACCACCTGAGCACTTCGCTAGTACCTGCCATTCTGTGGATCTCTTCATTGCGGATTCGATCAGCTAGACTGACTCCGCATATTCTGCGAAGAGATAGCATCTCCACAGCATTCATCTTTCTTACATTCTTCTTCTGTGTGTTACCCACGTTTGGCTGCCGTATAACAGCGTCGGTAGCAAAACTGCATTGTGTACAGCCAAACGTGCCGCTATGCTGACGTTTTGCCGTCTCAACAATTCAGTCAAAGCACCGTTGACTCTGTTACCGGCAGCAATACGCCTTTCCACATCCATTTCGTATCTTCCGTCTCTGCTAAACATACTTCCCAAATATACCACTTCATTCACTTGTTCTATTATCTTACCATTCACGTTGATCTTACATTCTATTCTTTCTTCATTTCTTTCAAATATTTGTCTTATGTCTATGAATAGGTATTCTAATAATAAGTTTTTGTAATGTTCGCAAGTCGGCTGTTAAACCTAAAACAATATTAATAAATGTCCTATATATAAATTATATTTCTTGGCATTAAAATGGGTTTATTGCCTTTTCATTAAATGAGAATAACATTACTCCTAAAAACAATATTTGTAATATTTTATTTCTTACCAACTTTTAAAGCACTTACTAGCGTAGTTTTAAATAGGTTTTCTTCAATAGAATCTGTATATCTTAGTATGTTTTCAAAATGCCTCCGATCTGAGATAGTTGAGAGCCATTCAGTTTAGACAAACATCAATATTATGTATTTTAATAATTGTATTAATTGATAAGTAATTTCATATATAAAGATAATTAATTCAGCTTTGCAGCGTCGCCACATAATTAAAATTGTATCAAAAGATTTCGATTATATAATGAACCATTGAAATTCATAAATTCAGCTGAATAAATATAAATTACAAATAAGGTTCCTCTTATTGTTTAATTAATTTAGAAAATTTAAATACACGCATATCATCTTCGGTAGTATAGTGGTCAGTATCCCCGCCTGTCACGCGGGAGACCGGGGTTCGATTCCCCGCCGGAGAGATCTTTTTTTGACACACATAATACTTCAGATTATTTTGTTCCATTATTTGTAGTGTTTAAAAAGGCACATTTAAGGGCTTTGCTTAAAAATATATAATTAAATATATTATATCTTAAGAACTGTATGAAATTACGTAATACTTGAAACTTGTTTCAGCAAAAGCAATTTTTATTAAAAAAACATAAATAACATAAAATTCTTCTTCATACGGTACAGTATACAAAAATATTTATTATAAAATGTTTCTAAGGTATAACCTTTAAGTATTTTATATACCGTTTAATAACATAATAATATAAAAATTTATACATTTTCAATGATGCTAGGATTCATCATTTGAGTTCATCATCATTAAAATATTATATCAAAGATATTAAAATCTCCAAATGATCTGTTACATTAATATTACGAATCATCAAAATCTATATAAAACGTTCTACTTCTGAAGTAAGTAATTTTATTTTAATACAAAAGTAACATTTTTTTCTAAATGAAAGCTACAAAAGAATCAATAAATCGGTCGTAAAATACAAAAATATATAAAGTAACGTTTTCATGATAAACGCTTTACGTTTTTGATAACCTGACAATAAGTACTACTGGGGATATTTATTTATTTATATATTTTCCTCTTTGAATCAGTACCGAATAATTTGTGTATGTGAAATGGAAATATCAGGAGGTCAGTTCAAGAGAATTTAATATAAAATGTTTGACTTCTAATGAGCTCGTTAATTAAAGAAATTAATTTGAGATAAATTATTATTGCTATTTAAGAATATTTGTGTATTTATAAATATTTTAGCTTAGTTTACAAACTAACATCAAACGATCTATTCAATTAGAACTTATATTTCCCTTGGTACTTGATAAGGTTCATAAAATAGCAGGATTCAGAGCAATTTCGCAATTCGTAGCGCAGAGGAAGCAATCGACTGATATTTAGTAATAATACAAGAATTTATCAATTAAAAGTTTACTTTTTCAAAATTATAATCATTAACATTTATACATTTTATTATATTTATTTTATTATATTATATTCTATTATATTCTCATCCCCCCCCCCCTTCGCTGGGCGCATTATTCATTTTAGATATGAACTTCAATTTAGATTGCTATAGTAACCTTTGTCATATTATCCGTTGTTATGATAACCGTTGCTATGGTAACTCTTACGCCCGCGTTAAGTAAAATGTATAGCTCGTACAGGTTTCAAAATGGCAAAAAGTTTAAATCCATTGGGATAGGAAATCCGTAAAACCCGTTCTTAGTGGACGTCTACGTCACAAAAGAAGTAACTATGTAAAATTTTAAGTTAATCATTCAGATTCAGACAAATAGATTCGGAGATTTCGTAATGAGTGAGTGAGTGGTAAATAACTTACATATATTAAATTGTTAGTATTCATCTTAACAGGTGAGAGTTTCCAATAAAATTAGATGACTTTTATCAGAGATTAAATTTGGAATGATGAAGATAGATCACGATATTCACGCCTCGATTCAAACTTAATTTACATATTTAATATTTCTGGTACAGCGATAAATTTGTCTGTTAAGAAAGTCTTAGTAAGTAAACGTATTCAAAATATTAAAGCTTACTTAAAATAAAAATATATATTTAAGGTTTAGTTTAAGTTAAAAATTGTTTTTTTTTTATTCTTTTTAATATTAATTCATCATATTTGACTCTGTGTCGAATTTACAATTTGACTTATATTTATAATATCAGTTTTATATCACTTTCAACAATGCAAAATAATTATTCAAACAAATCCCAAGTTAATATATACCAGTTTTCTTTAAGACATAAAATGCGCTTATACTAAAATGTAATCGTTTATACTCAATGGAGTTACTTTTTGTAATCTTGGCCTTGGGCCAAGATGTACAAATATATTTAAATGGTTAAATCACCGTCCAACAATATTTAAATGGTTAAATATTTACTTTCTTTTAAACTCGATGGAGTTCCTACCTACTTCGATGTGTCTTGGTCCATTTAAATATTTACTTACATGAACATTCTATTCAAAACATTTGATTAAACATGATTTAATATATAAATTGGTTATTACGTATAGTAATATTCTGATTGATAGTATGTTATATACTCGTATTATCAACAACTTGTCGTATAGCACTTTCAGTATTCAACACTTTGTCCAACTAAAGTAATTGTTGGCATTTTAACATAAGTAATAACTTTCTAAACAATGTAGTCTTCTTTATAAATATAAAAACTAATTCACCCAGACGTCAGTGACTTTTGTAATAAGAAAAAATAAAAAATAATAATAAAAAATAATAATATAGTAATAAATGTTAACATTTATAATTATCATAAATCGATTACAATCGATACGAACGCTTTACCATCGTTACGATTAAATTTTTAAAGGGAAAAGTTGTATATATTTTTTATTTTATTATTCATATACGTTTGTGTTATTCTAAATAGATAGCAAGATATAAACAGACAAAATATAAACCAGTTAAACTATTAAGGCATCTTGTTAATAGCATGCGGACAGTAAGGTACGAAAGAACACCTTATTAGGGATAGTTAAGCTTTTATAATTAATCACTTTGAGAGACCCGCAGGTTAAAACTAACTTCACGGACAAAGATCAGTGGTTTAAACTTTGAATTGTATAACCCGTTATGAGTTATATAAATAGAAAACAAAGGAGATAAGTTCTCATACTTCACGGACAAAGATAAAGTTTGTGTGGTGAATATTAATAAATTAACTCTTGTCTTGTATAGTTTGTTTTAAAACTAGAAAATAAATTCTCTGATTATTTATTAATTATAAATATAGAAATAATTTTAAGGCATTAAAAGAATTTAATATATGGGTCAGTACTTTAAAATATATATTTGTATAATGCAAGAAAACCATATTAATTTTTTTCAACATAATTTCTCGCAAAAATTTAATCACATAAAAATATTTATAATTGACATTTCATACAAATAATAAAAATTTCAAGCCACATTTGTATGTTGTTCTAGTGTGGTTAATTCGGTTTCACATGTTATTATTGTTCAGTGGAAGTTGAACTTTAGCTTGTAAACCATTTTGTCCGACTGTAATTTGTGTCTCAATAGACAAAGTTTCGTCACGTGGAACTTAATACGATTGTGTGAAACTTTACACAACTGGTGCACAACATGCTCTATAGTAAACAATATAGAAATAGATTTAACAGTAATATTAAAATATTGGTATATATTTGGACCTAAAGGAATCATTTTTATAAAATCTATCTAAAATATATCTCAAATTTTTATTTCTATGTCAGTTACAGGTTTATTACAAGTATCAGGTTAAATAAGTAGATATTTCCCCTCTGCGTTCAAACTCAGAACATTGTAAAGTAATTTAGTATTATTGTATGACTAATGTATTTGTTTAAAAAATTAAGTAATTAAACAAAATATAAAATTATTTCAAGTTGATACTATCTCGTCTTATTTTGAAAGGTTATTTTTTATGAGTAAGTTTGCTGATTATATATTTTCTTTTTATTGTAAAAGTATACCAAAGTGTTACATATTTATATCCGGTATTGCTAAGATTGTGAAGAATTTATTCCTACCTTTGATGCAAATTCACAAAACGACTTCGAATACCTTTTGGTCCGTAGTATACACAAAATGCTAATTCAACTTACGCTCTCAAAACGAAAGACATTAAATTTACATCCATGTTTGTGAAGAATATCATTTTATTGAGATACCATTATAAATATTCTCGAATCACCTTCTTTATTAGTATAAGTTTGATTCATGTTTTTTTTTTAAACAAGTCAAGTACCAATAAAATACATTAAATGATAGAAAAAAAGCTGTTTAAAAATAAATATTATCTCGAAATAAGTCTAATGCTTTTCAGGATAAATTATTTTCTAAATGTCATGTGACGTACAACATTACTGTGGTCATTTTCGTAAAATTTCATCATTATACCTGTTAAATATAAAAAAATTAAATGAATAGAAGCACAAACATATAGCATACAAAAATTGTTTATATATCGAACTTTATTACTTCTTAACAAACTAAAGAAATACATCAAGAGATAAAAGCTAAGATGTCTCTCGAGAGCGGAGTGAACCTGCGTCGCCAAGGCTACTACTCGCTATACCGAAGATAATAACTGATTCATTTAATATTACTTATATTGTGTGTTTTGAATTATTATTTTAAATAAGTCAATTTTGTCAACCAAGATCATACTCTCTGATTACATACATTTGCTGCTGCTTCGAAAGAGACCATGTACCTGTCTGAGGATGATGTAAGAAATAAAAGTGGGTATCATCCTACACAATATATCAGAAACGTAAATCCATTAATGCTCATTGTTAAAGGTGTACATCTTTGTACCTTGGATATGATAATAGTTTTATTGAGATGTAATTATCTCAATAAGTAAATATGCTTATTTAAAATTTGGTATTTATATGCATCTTGAAGTCAATAGATTAAATTTTGTATATAACTTTTATCTGTCTGTCTCATTGTAAATGTAAAACCAAAACACGGTAATATTACTGGACTTATATACGAGATATTCTACGAGAACATAGGTATTTATAATTTAGGTCAATCTCGAATCAAACGAGTATAAAGATTACTTAATTTCTTACCAACTAATGGCAATAAACTTTTCTTTAAAATTGTATTGTAATTGTATTCCAAAAGACTTCAAAATTTCAACCTAATAATGAACACCAAATATAATTGCAATAAATCATTTTGCGTTGTTTTTTTAAACGACATCACATTCTTTTGGGGACTTTGCAAAAAAGCGTCTCTTTGAAAATATGTTCTCTTTGATAATACTCAGAACAGCTTTATCATCTTCTATATTGTGTTGTTTATACTGAAAGAAAATTCTTGCAAAACTTTCCTACGACGAAAATCAAATAGAAGCATTTGGATGGAATTAACAAGTTTACGTTAAATTAAATGTTTCAAACTTTGTTGAGTTCGCAATAGTTAAATTAAGTCTAGTGAAAGCAACGTCTTGCACCCGGGCATTCGGAGATAGTCAGCATCGTGCTTAATAGGAGTAGTTCAATGTGTTTCAGACAGTCCAACAAACATTATGTGGATTCATATATTTGTTAAATTTTCTTTTGACGATCACAATTTAAAACTTCGTTTGGATAAATATATTCGTTAATTTTAATCCAATGCCAGCTAGTCTGAAGTCGTTATAGAATGTAGAAAAAGAAATTCCAAACAGAAAATACTTTGACATACATTATTATCTACTAAAGAGAGTAAATGTTCATAATAACCAAACAATATATTCAGTGCTCTATACGAAATATATATATTCAGTAAGTGTAATAGATTATTAAAATGTACAAACATGGCTGTAACTTAATGTTTTATATTCGACCATCACGACCTCAGCTGAAACATTACGCGGTTTGTTGCATCTATCAGGGAATCATTATTTTGAGTTATTCGGAGATTTTGCTTTTAGAATAAGCGGTAGTTTTTAATGACCTGGAGTATATTTTAAAATTCGTCATAAAGTATTACATAAATCAAAAATGTTTGGTACTTTTATAAAGTGTTTTTATTGTATTCCTTTCGTCAGAGTATGTATAATAAATAATGTATGAACGAGTACACTCACACATAAAGTATGGATTGATATTAATATGGATTATATTAATTTAATTGTCTAACCAGCATTAACAGAATAATGAAATTAAATTATTAAAGCATAAATTTTGAAAATTCAATTTGATAGTTTTGAGAAAAAATTCTCTATTTTAATGTGTAGTTTTACATTTATAAATTTACTTTTGCTAAGTTTATTGACACAATGATGCCTAAAAAGTTTTCGTCAGCTGTTCTGTACATAATTATCTTTTATTACTTCAATAAAATAACAAAAGTGGAAACTGGAATGTTCACAAATAATACTGAAGAATGTTTGTGGTTACATCATAAAATAGTGTCTTTTTTCCAAGTTATTTCTCTGGTTATAACTTCAACATGTTAACAATAAATACACAGCATAACTTATATTCAAGCAACTGCTTTTTGTATATTAAACTTAATTTATGATTTTTTGTAATTATTTTCAATATACCCACATACGTTTGTGATTATTTTAAATTTACCCACATACAATTTATGATTTTTTGTGATTATTTTCTTTTTACCTACATATAGTTGTTATCGCCAGTACTTTCTAAGGGTATTTTTAACATTCTCGATACTTGGTGCGTGAAGTTTGCCATGATTAATTGTTAAAGAGGGTAGCACCGCTATTACGAAACTTGCCTCAAGACGGTATATAAGTCACTCGCCGGTCAGTAGGGCTCATTCGTATCGTTGGAACTGCTAGCATCAAGAAGTGAAGTCGCTAGTGATTAGTGATTAGCGACTATAATGGTTAATAAATTATACCGCGGGAAAAAGTCTTCTAATATAGTTTAAGATTATTTGTGATTATTTTTAATTTACCCACAAAAAAAATTGTAATTTTTGGTAATTATTTCATAGTTATCCACATACACTTTGTGATTATTTGTGATTATTTTTAATTTACCCACATACAGTTTGTGATTATTTGTGAAAATTGTCAATTTACCTACATACATTTTATGATTGTTGATTATTACAGGTTGTTGAAAAGCTTTCTCTCTTATACATTTCACGTAATGTATAACAAATCTTCTATCCAGAATTAAAATATTAGATGTTATTTATATAAAATTTTAATATGTAATTATATATGTAATTACTATAGTTTTTGATATTTTTTGTTATAATAGTCTGTCAGAAATGAAATGGGAATTTAAAATGCTAAGGTTGATTTTATAGAATGACGTACATTTAAAAGACACAACCAATTAACAAATAATCCACAAAATATTTGACTTTATGAGGAAAAAATTAAATATTCAAATTTTTAATATTGTATCAACAAAAATACGTTTAACAGAAATTAGAGTAATCAATTCACACACGTACATAACAATATATATAATATATATAATATTGTAAGTTAGTATTTGAATGTGCTGCGTCAGTCGGTTTTGTTCAATGTTATTATTATTCTGTTCATATTCTTGATGCAATTTCATCGCTTGTTCCAACTCATTGTACAATTTAAAACGTGACGGATTCAACAAATAGGAATGTTTTATATGAGTTTCAATTTACTGATTCTATTTAGAGATTTAGTTTGTTATACTGTTAAATGTATTATTTTTAACCGGCTGCTTTCATTCGCATTTAATTAAATTATAGTCTATCCATAGCAGTCCTGTCAAGATATTAATATAATTAAAAAAGTTTCTAAAGACCATTTTAAATGTAAATAATATTAATGATTCCAAAAAAGGGATCTATCATCTATAATGAAAGGTGAATGAACTCGTGCTGTTTCACTGTATTTATTACAATGTATAGAGGAGCTGTTTTTAATATACTTTAAGTATTGATATCTTAACTATTGTATGCGTGCTTTATATGTTATTACAATATGTTTGTTTGGAATGATAATTTAAAATATTATAAATGTAAAAAACAAGTACATTCTTAAAAAAAAGAAAGGAGCCGTTCACTTAATTGTCAAATAAAACCATCTCTATAACTCAAACCGATAACGAACATTAATTATCAAGAATATTAGTTCTATAAAATACGAGTCCATTGAATTTCATAAAACCAGTAAT
Source organism: Melinaea marsaeus rileyi (assembly GCA_918358865.1). Lineage (NCBI taxonomy): Eukaryota > Metazoa > Arthropoda > Insecta > Lepidoptera > Nymphalidae > Melinaea > Melinaea marsaeus. The sequence goes on from OU911089.1 coordinate 6,186,960, forward strand.
AAATCTATCAAAATGAATAATTTTTACAATCGAAGCGGTCAATATTTTATTATGATATCTAATTTGTCTTTTCAATTTATTACTCGTACTTGCAATCTATTTTATTTTTGACGTTTTATTCAGATTTAGATATCGATTTCTTTTAGTATTTTAAGTAAATTTTGTAACTTCTTAATGTACAACAAACTTTAAAAAAATTTCTTATGTTAAAATATCTTTAAGACAAAAGGCTACAAATATATACAAAATATGAAGAATGGATGAAGTTATAAAATAAATAAGTTATTATTAAACAATAATTAAATATTAAACAATATTTCGCCAATTTGTTTATGTGAAAATTGGATTAAGATAAATAAAATTATATAAATATAATATTCAATGAACTTGTAAGCAATATTAAAAGTATTCATCTGAAGCCAATAAAAACAGTGGATAGGAAAAATAATATAATTCAATATCCGTCCTTAATATCCGTTCTTCATGAACGAGGAAGTAGACTAAATATTAGTAAAATGAAAACATACGCATATAAAGAATTGTTTTTTGAAGACGGAGAAATCTTATTTCTCATCATATAGAAACATCATTATTTGAATATTAATCTTATAATTTAGGAAGATATTTGTTTTAGCTTTACCAATAGAAAACAATATTGTATATGTTCATAATATTTATGGTTAGTTTTTAGGTTTATTTTATTATTTCCAGGTATACATTAAGGAATTTATTACATTAAGGAATTATAGATATGTTTTTTTCTTTTCTTATTTAAGATAAGATTTTTAAGTTTTCTTGAGATTGTTGTCAGATACTGAGTTGTCTGCTCTTATACATGCGGGAAACTGTTAATTTTCAAAGTATTTAATTTTAAATTATACCATAATGAGATAGATAGATAGAGAGAAGTAACTTTGAAACATTTTTGTTTAAATTAAAATATGAGGGTAATTTTATAAAAATTCACTCGCTTCGCATGTGCTTATGGCGTCAGCGGCCTATAAATAGGCTAACTGCCTGTCGACAGATCGGACGCTGTCAGGACTCGGACACGGCACGACCTAGTGATCTGAACTATCTCTCCGGTTCAGGTACGTAGTTATTGTATTACTAAGGTATATCGCAATAGTAATTTTCAAAATTTCTGTTCCATCCACATTGGGATTTGTTACCCAAAATTACGCCTATGAATGTAAACTGTTTCAGGATTTCATAAAAAATGTACAGCAAAGATGAGTTAGCCGTGTCGTCGGATGATGAGCAGAGAGATTAGCCTGAAACTACTTTGTTGGGGTCCAGTAGAGTGATGAGAAGCTCTACGCACACTTCACCGATGGTCAGGTAAAATTGTCGAACTACCCACAATTCAGTCGCTCAAAATAATGAGGGTGCGGCTGATGGCAGCACTGCTGAGAGACGCTATCACTTCCCAAAAAACACGCATGGTGCTTGGCACTCATGACCCAGCGGCTACAAATAACAACAGGGATTCAAGGGAAGTAGAATTCGTGCCTTTGAACTTTATGCAAAATAAGATGCAACTAATGATGACCCAGTTAATTCAAATTACGGCCCAAATATTCAAACCCACGTATGAGGAGTCTCGAACACATTCACATGTACCTGCATTTGACCCTGATGACTGGGCCAATACAATTCCAGTGTGATGCCGCAACTTTGAAAATCTCAAAACCGAATATGACCTGTCCGATAAGGAAATCCTTAATTTAACAAGGAAACATCTGCGTGGACGGACTGCAAAATGGGTAAGGCGGAATTACTACAGTTTAATAAACTGGACAGAACTAAAAGCTGGTCTTATTGAAACGCTTTTTAGACGAAACGCGGTATTACGACGATCTGGCGACTTTCATCGACTGGCCAAACAATCAGACCTGCAACATCGCCGAGTATGCTACGAGAAAATGGAAGTTGGCCAAGAAGGTGATTGGCGTGAAAATGACTGATCAGCGGTTACTTAAAGCAGTAATTTCCAGTATGGTTGATTTTCGTATTCGCTTCGATTTGTGGTAACAAATACATACGGCGACGCACGTAAGTAACGTACGACTTACACCAAAAAAATTGTCTCGGTTAATTCAAAGTCTAAACTCTTACAAGTGTAAAAATAAAATAAATATTATGGAATAACCATAATTTGTATAGCCGGCATTTCCCGGTCATTTTAAAAGTTCATTTGAGGGACATATGGTAAGCAATTTAAATTTTCACAATAAATTAGGTGTTCTTTATTTTTCACAACTTTCTTTAATGATTTACTTTGCATAATTTCAGTATTGTCCCGTTTCATGCTTGCATTGCATTGTTTGTGAGGCCTTTTTCCTCCATAAGATATTATGGGTTATTTTTAATAATTTAATATTATTTGAATATATTTCGGCGTGATTAGTGCTATTTCGTTGTTTAACCTGCACATTTTTCATTACAGGAGGTTGTTTTTTATTCTTATAATAAATCTTCACCATTTGTAAAAGTGTAACTTCGGGTTGTCAACCTGCAAGTCCTACTTCCTGATTTTTTGCTGTTACTGTAGCTGCATATGAGGTCTGCCTTTAAATGCCTGATCCTCCTTAAACGTTAAGAAGCTATATGGTGATGTACTACTTTTATATAATTGTTCTTAACTATAAATTTATATTTGAAGAACAAGTGTTTAACTGCAGTCTTCTTGTACTAAAAAACAAAGGGGCTTTGTATATGTCTACACTTGTTCATTATCAGTAGCGCCAAGGAATTTAATTTAAAAGATTAATATGAAGGATATTATTCAATTATTGATATTAAGTATTTGAGTCTTTTTGCCTGAAGTGAGCCACCGCTGAGTGTAGATGGCATATTATTTATTGTATTCATTAAAATTTAAGTATTAATAAATTGAGTCTTAAATATGACATTAGATATTTGTTTTTTTAAGCGACCCACTAACACTAAATTGGGAAGGTTAAAGTGGCTTAAATAATAATATTATTAAATTGATATATTTGAAATTTATTTAGTAAAAACAAACGAAACTAAAACCAAAAAAATAAATTATTATAAAAAATGTGAAACTGCTACGTAGTGTCATAGGTCAAAACATGTCGGAGGTTAATTTCAGTTCTTTATTTGTGATCTATTTAAGTAAATATTATAAAATCAGACCTCATAATGGTATCACACAATTTGTAAATTCATATTATAGTATTAACATAATATCCTAGATGTAAAAACTTTTATCACTAAATCGTTTAACATTTTCATTCTTATATTCACGTGTGTGTACCTGTGTGAGTTTATATGAGAGGAATACCAACAGATGTGTGAGTTGAGGTAACCTCAGTGGTACCTTTCTACACGTTATAAGTATAAAAGAACTAATTTAAAGGCTTTATCCACAGCAGTTAAATATGAAAAAAATCAAATCTATATAAATATATAATATATTAAATGCACTAATAGTGCAAGTTACCTTAGAAATAAATTAATAAAGTCATTTTATAACATTGATATGACGTACATTTAAATAAGCTAGCATCTAAAGTATTAAATTGTATTAAGTAGGTATATTTATGAAAATTATATTACACAATTAAATTAATTTATTAAAATTATAATTCACAATAATTTTATCCAAAATATTTACTTCCAAATTTCCAAAACTCAAGTTCAATAAGCTTTGAGATGTTAAAAGCAATTTTTCATTTGGAAGTTCTCCAATCTAATATATTGCTTCCGAGATCCAAATACATCTCTTGACTTTATAACATTCTATCGAATTGTAAAATTTGCCAACTCGGACTTATTTATTCCTTTGAAAATGTATAAGTAAATTTTAAAACTAAATAATTTCAGATAAATAGTTACAATAGAAATGCATTACATTTATGACATGTAATTCAGGCATGTTTATGAAACGCTCCGTGTATTAGAGTTTAATCTACTTTTTTTGTTAGCAAATTTGTATATTGCGTTTGTTTGTTTCATATATAATCGTGCATACACATTTTAATGCATATATTTTCTATGAAACTTTTTACAGAACTGTAAGTCTTAAAGAAAATACTAAAAAAAATACAATTCTTTGCATTTCAAATGTTAAAAATTAAAAACTATTTAAGTATATAGCTTAACGTCTGAAGACTGTTTCTAATACATGAATATTCAGTTGTAGATATTATTATATATTTGTAACGAATATTTTTTAATGGGGTATGATTATTTAGAAATATAGAGTATTCTTGTTAATGAGACTTAAATGTAACATTACATAATCTCCTGCAGCGACAAAGCGCAGTAACAAGTTGACCACACGGCTTAATTCAAATTATGACTATTTACCTCAAAGCTAGCTGTTTGTACAAGTATGTTTGTGAACGGTTTGTTAGGTTATTTATTACATAATTCTGAAATGAGCTAAAACCAAACAGAAACAAACACATATGTGGTGACACAAAAATGCTTCTTATACCAATGATTTTTTAAATGAATATAACAAGTATAGAAGTGTGTGAAGTACGAATGATTTGGTATTTCAAATAAATAAAATGTTTACTAAAAAAATATTGTAAGAACTCATATGTGATATAGTTAAAAGTGTTGGTGCAACAAACTGTAGAATGTATTCCAAGAGATTACCAATTATCCTACAACCTTCTTTTAATACATACTCATTACATTGAATGAATTCAAAATGTAACACAACACGGGATGTTATTAACTAAATAAACTGACTACAGTAAATATATAAATGTTTGTTACAGTCTTTTCATAAGAACATCACCCGACTATTCATACGTATTTATTACTTTTATAATGAACACTTTTTATAATAAGTGATACGAAATAGTGAGTCAGTTGTCAGTATTGTTTCCACGTTGTAAATAACGGTAGTAATATTAAATATATATAAAGTATATTTTGTTCCCGTGTGTGTGGTTCCTTGTTTTATTCGCAGCCTCATTCGTAGCTCATTTTCATACTTCGTCGAATGTGAAATAAACAGGAATATTAGTTAGTTAAGTTAATTAATAGTTAAGTTTAGTTTAAAATTCTATTTTGTAAAATTTATGCTAATATCTAATTCTATTTTAAGTTAAACTTTTGAGCTTCTGTAGTCATTAAGAGTAAGTTATTATAAATAAGTTCTCCATTTATTATTAATGTCTTTAATATTTTAGATATCGAATTGATATGACTGTACTGTAAATAATTAATTTGACTGTACTTTTGGATCGTTCTTTGATGTAATTAATAAAATAAAAATGGAAACTTCAACAACTCAAGCGGGATTATAACTTCCCATCTCAATGATTAGAATACTTTTGATAACTTAGATAATGATCTATATTAAAATTAAACAAATATGTTTAAAGTTATTTTAATATACTATACCCATGTGTATAGTTATAATGAAGGTCATTGCAACCCAAATTATTATTCAAATAAATTTAAACAGACACAGACAAACTGTTTGTTGCATTAGTTTTTGTTTTACAAAAACTGTACAAGTATAGCACATTACCCATGTCCGTTTGTTTTAAAGACGTTTATAAACGAAGTATACATTTATCATAAACATCATGTTAATTTTAACTGTTACTTATAATACTCTTCTTTCCATTAAACTGTATGTTATTTTTAATAATTTTATGTGAAATAATAATAATCAACATTTGAGTAGAACTTCCAGTCCACAAAATTCTTTTACGTTTCTGATCAAACCTTTCTCAATCGTAAGACAATTTGACACCAGACATACGTCTTCTCAACTCAAAACCAAAGATCGCTTCAAACGTAACAGTAAAACCTTGAGACGACTGAACACTGAATTATTAGCCACTCTAAGACTAATTTCTTTAATGCTCATTATAAAGTTACTACCTACTCTTTAACAACAAGGATATACATATTTTTATGCCTTATCATCACAAACGAAGGCATGTAAAGGATTACAAGAGATTATTATACATAGTATTATTATCTTCATAATAATATTATGTATAATTATTTACTTAAGTTATAAAAATATATTTTCGTTTTAAAATCTCTATTTCTGTTACTTATGATGATGTAAATAGCTCGGGCTATATGATTTATAAATGTATGCTGACGTCACGGCCAATAACATAATAGCTAATACATTTGGACTGGACTGCTACTGGACTACATGGACTGGACTACTAAGATCAACATATTACCATCAATTTTTTCTCCGCGGGCAAAGACGAAGAAAAAACTAGTCGTATATTAAGCCGTTCCAGTTTTATAACTAATGCAAGCATTTTCCATTACTGATTTCTTATGTACTCCCCATTTTTGGTTTAAATAAAGATTATTTCTATTATTATTGTCATTATTATTATTCCACATAAATTTCATTTACTAATAATAAGGTTATATTTAGATCTGCATTTTTTAAATGAGATTTTCCAACAAATGTCCTTTTAGAATCAAAAGTCAAGAGCACTCACTGTTGAGAATAAGAGAAATAAGAAAACAGCGTCCATTGCTCTGAGAATACAAAGATTGTATTATATTCATTAGTTTCCTAAAATTATTAGAATAAAAATAAACACAATTAACTGAAGTTTCTTTAATATTGCAATATATTGTTTCAATTTAACAGTAAAATATTTAGTAACTAATTTGTTTAAGTTTATATAAAGTAAGAGATATACCTGTCTACAAAACACTGCTTTGTGAAATACAACTTATTTCGATTCATTTTGTACTCAACTTAACTACATTTTTTATCCTTATTGTTAACTCACAATAGCTTACAAGATGGACTACATCTCTGAGGTTGTAATTCTCCTACTAGTTGTAATATTGTTGAATCTATAATGTATTTCTTATTATGTTGGTGTGTGTGATATGACTAAAAATGTGTTTGAATAAATGTATACTATTCAATTGTATTTTATTTCTAACAAGCTATTCTGTTGCTAATAAACAATCATCATACTATATATTTTTTGCTGTGTATACTCAAAATAATAATTCTTAATTACACAACTTATACAATGCAAAGTCACAAAACCTATTGTAGTGAATAGAAAGTATCACATAATATAAAATATATACTAACTTAGGAGACAAGTTTATATTATTTATAAAGCAGCCACATTTATATTTATATCGGATATAATTAGTTTAATTAAATATGTTATAAATCTTCTTTGAAAACTATTTAAATATCTTTTCATGTTACAAATAACTCAATAAAATATAGTATTTTATAAATATATTATATTCAATTCATAATGTGTTTATTTCTTAAATTATAATATGTATATTATATTAGTAATGTTCCAGTGGCACATTGTGACATTATATTTTAATTAAAATAACATTTATCAGCTTTAGTGAAGTGAAAATGTTATATTTTATAATAACTGCTTCAATAAATAACACTGCAGCACTTCACAAGTACAATTGTTCATAATTTGTTGACAAATTCGCGTATTCAGTGCAAAGTTTATTAAGCTTCAACATCGAGCACTGGACGTGAATAAATAAGTAGTGTTGAATATTTACAATGTCATTATGAATATTATGAAACCTGATATTTTGTTGCAAATCTTATAAAACTATAATTAACGTGAATATATTTTTAAAGTACTCATAACTTCTATGTTTCAAATGAATTTATATGAAAGTAATGAGACTATTAATAGCTAAGAATATGAAAGGACTACTTGTTTGTTTTGAGTGTTTCATAATAAACACATTGATATTAATGATATTAACTTCACAAAAGGAATCTTAAATTATCATTATTAATATTTGCATTACAACAAAAGCTATCACTCTTCATAATATATAATCACGATAATATCATTATTTATCATTATGATAATATTAACGTCGTCTTTGTTTCAAGAACACTCACTAATTAATCCTACTTGTATTTTAAGATGCCTGGCTAATATCCTTAAATTACTTCACTAATTATAAATATTAAGTACGCAAATCATATCGTAATGTACTAAACACCGTGTTTAATATACGGTGTGGTGTTTTGATTATTATATTTAGATCTTCTTGTTTATACTAATAGGGTTAGGAACAGAAATGAAACCACTATTAATGACCTATAGCTGGCTAAATATAGCACAAGACTCAGACCTTCGAAATTCAAATTTATTTAAACTTCAAAGACCCTTAACAAATAATGTTGTGTAAATCGTAGCATGATTAATTTTACTACTAACGACATCTTGTTTTCAAAAAATACCACTTTAGCCGTCTATATAATTTTTCATCGGCCTGGTTTAGATCGTTAACAAAATTAGTATGTTTTATAATTATTATTATTTTTTTTTATAATATTGTATGATAAATGTAAATAGCGGTCGATTTATAGCAACAGAAGCCCCAAACGACATGAATATAGTAATGCCATGCCATGCCCTCTCGCAGTAATTAAGTATTTATATATATTTTTTTGTAATGTGATTTGCAATTCCAGAGCATTGTAAAAGTAATTTGATGTAGTTGTAGCAAGTAGACTTAAACAAAAATAATAATATAATTACAATAATATTATTATATTCCTGAAAAGCATATTTCTATAACATAAGTAATAAACGTACGAGTTAATAAACATTCCTATTCGTAGTGGACTTGTTACTAAAGAGCAACAATAAACAAAAGGTTTAACATACAGAGAATAGATTTCCATAGTACGGGAGAATATAAAACGAATCTGATTCAACTCACTCGGATGAGTTATTTACTTCTTTGTTCGTTATATTTGAATATTGCAAGCTATCTTTGATACCGAGATCGGAAAATTGTAAGTCACGTTTCTTGTGCTTTGAATAACACATCATGTTATATTTTGGGTACGAATTATAGAGTAAACAGATAATCCAGCAATATATTGCTTTTATGTTGATGGTTACGGATGACTTTTTAACTAAAGTTATTAATTGAATGGAAATAAAATCGTAAATAGTATAATATAATATTAACATTCAAAATGCACTAGTTTGGTAATAGAGTATTGCTATTAAGGAAATATATTTTTATAGGATATATTTTTAAAGGAAATCCGATAATAGATAATATTTACAATGAAATGATTTTGTTGTTAGTGTTAAGGTTCTTCTTATAGTAATGCTGGACGTTAGGGGTGGTGGTAACAGAGCAGGATTAGCGTTATTGTATTACCAGAGAACAATCGAGTTCGTTGCACTAATATTAGACTTAAAGGAAAAACAATTTTATGAAATGGACATTGTAAAAAAAAAGAATAAGACCATTTTGCATTTCAGCACAGACCAACTCTGTGTAAAGTACTGCATGTCAAAGGAAGAAATGAATATTCCGTCATCGACAAACAATCGTCGACTAGATAGTCGTACTGTAGATTATAGCGCTGGTATGTTCCAATCCATCATAAAAGGCCTAGCGATGTACCTCTTTTTTTCATAAAAATCTAATAATACTAAAAAGTATTCGCTCCGCTATTGCTTCCATTGTATATAGATGCATGGTTTTATATTCAACAAAACGGATTTGGTACAGATGAAAATATCAAATCGTGAAACGAACACGCACTACGGTTGTCGTTTTTACGATTAACGTAGTTAGTACCGCCATGAATATTTGTATTGTGAGTTTGGTTATAAAAAACCTTACTTACTTACTCCCATCCTTTTCAGTTGATTCCCATCCTCTTCAGCTTCGGCTTAATTAAGGTTGTTTTAACATTACGGAAAACACGAGAAGCTACAGAAAATATTTTCATAAAAAAGTGTACTACATTTTGATATGATTAATAGAAACAATTATTTGAGTTTGAAATTAGTAATTTTGAACATTTTTCATTGTGAAAGTGAAATTATTTAGTTGCAGTTAAATGTATGGGTCTCATATTGATTTCAACTTATCGTCTAATCAGAATAGATACATAATTTACGATTTTGAATGAATTATTGAAATTGGTTTGATTCAAAAATATATATGGATTACAATCTATTTGTCATTAATTATATAAAAGAGAAGCATAAATGAACACAAGTTTAGTTAGAGAAGATTTTGTGTAATTGTACCTAAAGACACAGCTTACATAATTAAATATTAAGACCGCGAGGAAAATAAGAAAGATATGTGAAGATTTACCCATCTCTAATGAGCACATTACGGTATACTTGTATAATACATAAGAATTTATTTGTTCTTTCTATATGTTTTCAAGTATATAAGTAAATCTTATTTTCTATACTAATAATAAACCGACCATCTAATACCATGGGATTATATAAGCGATAACCACGACCTATAGATAATCGCAGAATAAGCTATACTGCCTATTGGTAAGTAACATATATTTGTTGACATTTATAAAGTCAAAGAAAGAAAGATATAACTAAAACAAAGGTTTCTAGCTCTTCCATATATATATATATATATATATATATATCTCCCAGTAAGTGATTGCAGTCTCTATCTGGAAACACCCAGTAAAATAGAATGACATATCTGTAATCAGGTGATTGTATTTGATTTATATTATGTTAAAGATATATATCATACTAGCTTATCCTCTCACTCTCCCGCTTCGCTGAGCTTCGATGTCAACTTATTATATTAAAGAGTGACAATATTTATCTGTTTTAATATATATAAAGTAAATGAATTATAGTGCCTTGTTTTTAATTTAATTGTTCATAAAAATACTTACGTGATGTACATGATGTCAGTTTAATTATATTAGTGTAACATTGTGGGTATCAAAGAGATTTATACAATTAGGTACACAGTTGTTGTGCTCAAATTCCACACTTGAGGACTAATTCAATATTACCTAAGTTTGTATACAACTACAGAGATGACGTAAGTTAAGGTTCCTAACTAAAGGGTGTGCTGGGATTTAGACACAAAACAATATTAAAAGAACTACATACTAACAAGTCTAATTGACTTAATATTTATTTACAAATTTAGCGAAAGCTTATAATTTAGTATAAGTACACTTAAGTATCGAATAAATAATAACATTATTGCCAAGTATGGGCTTATTTTCAAAGCAGATTTTCCAAACGACTTCAGACAGCTATTTCCCGCAGATTCAGTAAACCACGAGTGTTTAGTTTAAGCTCCGAGACGTTCGCATATAAAAGACATTAGGTTTATAGTCTGTTTGTGGAAATACCTATAACCTAAAAATTTTAAATTGTGCTTTTTATCTCGGTTTTGATTTCAACTACGTTGAAAAATTAAAATCCAATAAATTTAATGAAATCTACATAAAACTAATGTTAAATTAAGACATTTTAGTTTTCTCTCGTTGTAATGTTGTACAATATTTCAATATGAAATTCATATAAGTAAATAACTTTATATGATCATAATAAGTTTTCGTGTTGTATAAATAAAACAAAATGAAAATCATGAAATTACAAAAAGGTTACTTAGTGGATTATGAGATATAAGCTCGGGGTACAAAAAACGGATATGCTTTTGATAAATATTTCCTAGTATGAGATAAATATTTATGTATTTTGTTACGTAGAAATGTTATTTCTATAGTAATTTAAATATTTATAGTCATACATTACTATAAGGTTTTCTTAAGGATACTGTTACGATCGTTTGGGAGGATTTTTTATTTAATACTTTGTTTAATTCTACACATTAATATTTAAAGAATAGATGTTACACGCGGTCTTCTTGTACCGACAACAACGAGGCTCTTTTTGTTTCTGTAGAGGTATCTGTAAAATTCTGTTGCGGTAGTAATGATATCACCTCTAGTGTACAGTTCTGAGTCTTTCTTTCTCAGTCCTTCTATCCATGTTGTATTAGTTTTCAGTTTTCTAAAGGCCTTCTTTGTACTTCCAGTGTACGTGTTCTTTTATTGTGTTTTGTCTAAATTTTGTGTGGTCTGCTTTTATATATTTGTTCACTACTTTATATAGTGCGGAAAGTTCATTTTTTTCGCTTCGTGATTTATGTTTAGTTCTCTGTAATTCCTTTCTTCCTTTTAATAGCCTTACTGTACTTGATAGTATTTTGTGATCTTTGTTTTCTTCTCTCTTTTGGTGGGCTTGTTTTAGACTGAAAGTCATGGCCTTTTCTATTCTGTAGTAGCAGTGTTGTATTGAGGAGCCTTCACGTGGAGTTAGAGTTGTTGGTAGCTGTGATAATAGATTTTTATTGTATTTATTTATTTCTTCTTCGCTTTTAAGTTGGCTAATTTGGATATGTATGAATTTGGCTCTAGATATTTTTTGTTTATTTAGTGTTATTATTGATCTTATTATTCTATGATCCGATTTGTAGTTCAGGTCCAGCGTCTCAATGTTTTGGAATATTTTTGGCTGGTTTGATATGATAAAATCGATTTCATCCTTATATTTTCCGTTAGGAGATCGCCAGGTCCATGTTCGATTTACATTTTTTTTAATCATGTGTTTATTATCATCAGTTCTTTCCCCGTATCCATGCTTTTGAGTAACTAAGTATTCTTCCGGTTTGGGAATGCCAATCTTAGCGTTACAATCTAAACTTGAATTAAGGATAGTTTATGACCTTGTATATTAATATTTAGTATTGCGACTCGTTCTGTTAATCCATTAAAACTTAGTATATTGGTTTTAAGAGACTTGTTGACTATGAAACCTCTTTTTTGTTTCCATATCTTCTTATCTTATCTTGATATTCCAATTACATCATATTTTATATTTTTTATAGCCTCCTCAAGTTCAAATAAGCGATCGTATGATGATAGAGTCCGGACGTTGTACGTTGCAATCGATAGTTGATATTTGGTATAATTATTTTCTATTGGTGTTTTCATTGGAGGGTTTTGGTCGTATTCTTCCACGGTGACCAGCCGGGTTGGAAGATGTTTTTGGTCATAGTTTTGATTATTTGCGGCATCTGTATGGTAGGAGGGCTATGATTGCTATATGTGCTCATCTTTACTTGCTTGGCTGTTGGTTGTATTTTTGTTAACCAGGAAGTTGAGCATGCTAGACTTTAAAACTCCTTATCACTATCATTTTATAATCAAAGAATAATAATTTTATATCATTTCACTCCTTATCAACTTCTACACCACCTTTACATATTTAGCTCTTATCTTATCTTTTCTTATAAATTATCCAGATATGAAAGATAATTACGATCCGTTCAGGATTCACACAAACATCAATATTGTAAAACTTTTAATATTAGTACCGATTAATGAAATTCTTTATGTAAAAAGACAATTAATTGATCATCTGTTTTGCAGCTTCAGACTCTATAATTTATAATAAAATAAATAGTTTAAAATTAATATATCCAGCTGAATAAATATATGGAAGTGATGTTTCCTTTATTATATTTATTAAGGTATTTAGAACACATATGTATGTCTTCGGTAGTATAGTGGTCAGTATCCCCGCCTGTCACGCGGGAGACCGGGGTTCGATTCCCCGCCGGAGAGACTCATTTTTGGTCAACCCATGATATATTATGAACCTTGGTTTGTTTTTTAAATTGTTTAAAACATATTAAAGATAAGGACTTTTAAAATAAATATATAATTGAATATACAACTTTAGATGTGGACGAAATTACATAATACTTAAACAGGTGGCATCTTATTTTTCTTTCAAATCAGATAATAGTATATGAAAATATTTAAGATAGGATTTTTTAAAATTCTTCATCATCTACATCAAAATATAATTTAAATTAATTAGATATCAATAAGTGAATAAAATGTTCAGTTGCTAAAATACTTTCATTTTTATTTCTATCTGATTTACAAAAAAATAACACTAAAAACTTTTTTCTTAGACATGATTTAATAATGGAAATATAATATTTCTGTAGCATATTTTTTAATATAAAAGTTATTTTTAAGTTGAGTTATATAAGGATTGAAAAATTGGTGCTAAATTCTATAAAAAACATTATGATTTTTATTTTTTATTCGTAACCTTGATCTGACAATGTGGCACCACAGGACGCGAGACGAGACGAGACGACACGACACGACATGACACGACACGACACGACACCACACAACACGACACGACACGACACGACACGACACGACACGACACGACACGACACGACACGACACGACACGACACGACACGACACGACACGACACGACACGACACGACACGACACGACACGACACGACAGGACACGACAGGACACGACAGGACACGACAGGACACGACAGGACACGACAGGACACGACAGGACACGACGCGACGCGACACGACACGACATGACACGACACGACACGACATTCTATATAGTACAAAAACAGGACACAGAAAAAATCACAAATCTTATATACATATGTCCATACACAAAATAATATCTATAAAGTAAACAACTGACAATGACGTCACACCAAGTGTTGCACAAGTGTATTGCAGGTGCAAGATAAAAGAGTAAACCATTGACGTCACGTTTAATGAAGCAGGTTGTGTGCTGAAAGAACAGCCTTTATAAGAGCTGGTGTTTAGAATTCAAGATACCTCGATGAAGGCACACATCAAGACGCTTCCTGATCACACATCTGATTGAAACGCAGACCACGCCTGAGTCACACAAATTTATTAAAATTAAAATTTTGACAAATTTGATAAATTACTATATATTATAGTCATTCAGTTAACATATTTTAATGGTTTATTTTTATTAAATAATATTTATTAGTCACTTAGTAAGATTTCTTAAATAACATGTATTCAAATAATCTTTATGAATTTTAATCAACAGATATTTAATATAATAATCTTAAGAAAGGTGAGAATAGCTTAGAGTTAAGTTACATAAATCTTGTCAGAGAATAATTTTGGGAAGATGAATATAGATCAAGGATTTGGGATAATTGGAGGTAACCTTCACCAGTCTTTAACCTAATTCACATATTTAATGTTTCTGCTTTTGCAATTTATTTAAAAATATTATAAACAGAGCTTTTCCTAAGCAAAGGTTTAGGAAAAGCTCTGTTAAATTTATATCATTACGTGTCATAAATTTAATTGTTTGCTTCTTAAACTTAACAGTTTTCTTTGGATTCATTCTCAGTTGTCTTTAAATATTTTTAACTAGGTCTTTGCTTTAATTTAAATAATATTTGTCGAAATCACATCGGTTCAAGAAGAGTAAAATTGATATAAAATAAACTACGCGTAAAGCCTTATTAAATTATACAGAACAATAAAAATATGCTTATCAATTACTGCATACAGCATGAAAATAATTTAGAGTTAGTAATGTCATACAAGTTTTCTTTTAGAGATAAGAGATGGCGCTGTTAATATAATGTGATAATTTGTACTCGTATCCAAACCCACTTCTGAATATCTTGGTCTGTTTAATTGTTTACTCATATGAGCATAATATTAAAAACACTTGAGTAAATATGATTTAATAATTTAATATATGTATATACAAGAATTAGCTTCTATGTTTACCAAATATTAACAATACTACTAAATTTAGTGATTCACCTTTTAATTCGTATAGCTCTCATATATAGTTGACTTTTTTTTTATTATTTAGTTTTCCTGGTAATCTAAGCCAGGACTAATATCCCTATCCTCAACCTATATCTTTATCCTCCTATACAATGTTGGTATATGAACAATAGTTTAATCCTCCTTAATTTATGTCACGGTATAGATATCATAATTCGTCAGCTGAATTATAGTCTGACCCTACCATCAAACCCATTCCTACAAACTTCAGGTTAACTTTATATTATAATACTACTTTCATAAATTTTAACCTAAAATAGTATAATCATATTTGTAAGTATAATACCTGACGTACTGAGTTGGCATAGCCAGGTCTCAAAATTACTTCATTTTAATTATGATAATAAAATATATGTGTATTTTAATACAATATTTAATAGCTTTATCCTTATAACATTCAGAATAAAAGGAATAACATTATTAATTACTCTTTATACATTTTACTCTCAAAAACCTATTCTATTATAACACCAAAATATAATTTTAGTCTTGCTCAATACTTTATTTAATTTAAATTGGTAATATTTTCCAGACACTTACATATAATTTCTCAACACTAATAAATCTGATTTAAGTAATTCAACACGGCTTATGTAATATGAGATGATGATGATACGAGATGATAAGCCTTAAAAATATACCAGTAGAGAAAATAACAATAAATAGAAAAAGTAAGAATGGTGTACCACTTTTACTACTACTCAACAAATTCTGAGTGCTTATTTTTTGTTGTTTTGAACAACAATGTGTTTGTTACAAAACCAATCACGACTAGTTAGTAAACAGATAAAATAATATGGAACAAAGCTAAAAAAAATATTATTCAAAGTATTATGTCATGTTTTGTCTATAATGTTTGCTATTCCGTTAAATTTTATACATTTAGAACTTCAATAGCCTTAAAATATACACAATATATTTATCATATATATAAAACTGTTTTATATTTCAACAAAGATTTTGTAGCCACGTATTTACAGTACAGTTTGTTTTACTCACTTTTTACTTTTATTGTTTTAAACTCATTGAAACTTTCTTTCAATATATTATTCATAAATTGTATTTATACATTACTTTCATAATGAAATACGAATCAAATTAATAGTTACATTAAAACAAATATAATTAAGTGAATAAAATGATACATCTCCAGCGTCACTTGTTAATAATTCAACAATTTATAAATGTATGGAACTCAAAGCAAATGTTCAACAAACTTCATCAATTCAGACGTCTTCACTTTGACATAACACTTACCTTGTATTATGCATTTATGTGATTTTAATTGAACTTTATACATTGAAGTTTTATACACACTTATGTTATAACATTGAATTAATGAAGATATATTACACAAATTAATTGTTTGGTTTAAAATTATATAATACGTAATTCTTTACATACGAGTAAAATGTTTAAAAGAGACCTTCTGACTTAAGTGTTTAGTATTATATTGCAGTGTACATAATGTTTTTAACTTTTATTAAATTTATTTTAATTATTCATTTTAACCGATAGAAAAAACAGAATAATATCAAGGAGAGACTCTTCTATAAAGTCCCCAATATAGTGTGATGTCGTTTCAGAAAAGAGGTCGTATAAACTGAATTACGTGTGGTCTTTGTTATTGGAGGAACACTCTGAGATCTTGTGAAATACAATATAGATAAATTTTAAAAAATTGTTGCCATTACTTTAACATACTGTTACACTGTATACAAACTTAGCAATCTTTTTATTTAAAGAAATTAAATATTCTCTTTATTTAAAGATTTAGATGTTATGTTTTATATAGTCTTATCATTTTAATTTCTTTGATTCTAAATTGA
This sequence comes from Melinaea marsaeus rileyi, assembly GCA_918358865.1. NCBI lineage: Eukaryota > Metazoa > Arthropoda > Insecta > Lepidoptera > Nymphalidae > Melinaea > Melinaea marsaeus. The sequence goes on from OU911089.1 coordinate 6,204,292, forward strand.
CCTAAAATATAAATAGTCGGAAATTACGTTTATATTTTAAGTCCAGTAATATAAGTGTGTTTGATAATATAATACCTTTTCCATGAGGTAGAGAGATAAAAGTTAAATAAAAAATGAATCTATAAAACTTAAAATACTTTTCAATTACAAAAATAAAAAATAAGTACATTTATTTATTGGGACAAGTTATACCTAAATTTTATTATGTAATAGCTGTTTTTGTTACATAGTTACGTACTTCCTACAACAGCTAACGGTCCAAAAAAATGGTCCACTTGTCCCAATTATTTTGGGTATATGCAATATGCCGGATATATTTGGCAAAAGTTTCAAGGACCGGTCGCTGCCTGATGTGAACCCTCCTTAAGAGTGATGAGTGATGGGTTTACGTTTCACTTATGTTGTTTAGGATGATATTTACTTTTATTCTTGTCAGTAAGCTGACTATTAGCATCCTCGGACAGTTACAGGTCTTTTTCAATGCCGCGGCTGGACGATATGCAAATATACTCGTAAATTACAATATTTTTGTTATATAGGTTTTCCTTGAAAAGTTTCGTAATTGCTTTAGCTTATTACCAATTTTTTACTTCAAAATTATTTGAGCAAACAAATAGTGATTTTCAAGTATCCTACATTATTATTAAAATAATATCAAATTATATACATTACATTTTAAATTTAATTATAATGCATTAATAAAAATCGAATACGTTAATGTAAAAAAATACATGAGTATAATAAAAACATATATCAGCAAGCTATAATCAGCGGGCCTCTATATCATTAGGCACATATCATAATTAACTAAGCGTTTTATAACGGATTAACACTATTTTAAGTAATAGTTCACGAGTGGCATTACTAAATTAATTAATGACTTGTGCAAGTAATGTTCCATCTCGGTTACTTAGTATTCAATACAAGCACATCATACTCTAACAGCACTCAAGTCACTGAAGTGACTATACAACTAGTTAGAGAAGATAACACTTGATAATACTTCTACTAAATAATGCTTAACTGTTGTTTTGTATTATACAAAAAAAATTTAGTCTCTATGCCAATATGATAGCCAGATTCTTAAAAATTAAGTTTCGCATTTACTGTATCTCAATTGACGGTGACCCTTTGTTAACGTTTATGGTGTACTAAATATCAATAATAAAGGCTCTAAAGTATTCGTAATATAATTGCTTAAATAAAATGATATTAACCGGTCTCATGTTTATGAAATGTTCTTCCGTTTTCAGGGCGTAAGCTGAATTAGCAGTTTTGTGAATTTGCATCCAAGGTAGGAATATCTTCGTCATAATCAATATGGAATATTTTAATAAAAATAAAATAATTTAAATTACGCTATTAGCAACTACTTACTAATTAAAAAAAAAATCTAACTTTTTTCTGGTAAACATTCTTACATCATAATTATTTTTAATAGAAAGGTTATTTTTTACTCTAAATTTAGGTACCAAAAGTTTTTCCGTTTAAGGTACCGTTTCCGAGAAATTAAAAAAAAACCGCTTTTAGCTTGAAAATTAATTGAAATAAGGTAAGTAAAACCACGGCAACTTTTTTCTGGTAAACATTCCCTCCTCGCAAATATTTTTAATAGAAAGGTTATTTTTTACTCTAAATTTAAGGCAACGCACTAGGTACTCCTTTGACTAAGCCAAATAAAATTATCACAGTTTATTCTCTCAGGGGGTGTTATTCTTAGGTAGTGAGTTATATTTTAAAAGAGTTGCACACGAGGTCTACCCACGCGTGTCCCCTTGCGGGCACGGATTTTTTTATCTTTTGTAGGACGGAATCCTAAAAATAACTATTAAAAATAAGAGACAGTATCAACATAAAATAATTTAATATTAAGAGTAAGTACTTTTTAATAGAATAAATTACAATTACACACAATAATACTAAATTGCTTTACAAAGCTTAGTTTGAGCACCGCTCAGTATCTCCTTAATTAACATATACCTATCTCATTACACTTAAATTACATCGACGTAATTAAACAAATGTATACTTTAGAGACTGTTTATTAAATAAATATACAATAATTAGTACTGTATTATATAATAAATATGTAATTGGTATAAAATGTAAATATAAGATATATTTGAAAAGATATTTAACATACATTTTACAGAAAGGACTCCTCGTTGGATTATGACATATTTTAAGTATATATACGATATATTATTTTAATGTTACTGTTATATCTATTGCTATGTTATAAATATCAAGATATAAACGGACCGTGCAAAGACTAGTTGTTTCAAGTTTCACACAATCACGTTAAGTTCCACGTGATGAAACTTTGTGTATTGAGAGACAAATTACAGCGGACAAAATGACTTACAAGCAAAAGTTCAACTTCCACTGAACAATAGTAACATTTGAAACCGAATTAACCACATTAGAATGACCTACAAATGTGGATTAAAATTATTGTTATTTGTCTGATATTTAAATTATAAGGTTATCTTTGCATACTTTATTTCTTGCTTGCAATAAACAACATTATGTTGGGTATTTCTTGCTTTAATACAATGTTATTTTAAAGAACTAATCTCAAAAGAACTAAGAAAAAACTAATATTTGTGTATCTAAAATATTAACTTAAACAACAAGTTAGTTGTTTTGAAATAAGCTTCAAAAGACAAGACAAGATAATTTATTATATTCATTAAACTTTTTCTTTGTCTGTGAATTTTAAGAACTTATCTCCTTTGTTTTCTATTCTGTGTATTTTTTAAGTAGTTATTAAAGGTAAAGTTTAAATCCATTGATCTCTGTTTGTGAAGTTAATTTTTACTTTTCTTATTTGTTTTAAATTGGCACTTGAACGATTTTCAAACTATATTTTACTTAACACAGTAAAGTTTGAATCATACAGTAAATAAAATGAAGCTACGAGGGTTCCAAACGCGCCCTGGTCTGAGAAGAACCACACAACAAGATCAGTCGGGTTTTTTTTTTTATTGTGATCACTGTTTCACAAACGTCAATATATTTAGTGAGCAATGTACAAACGACTAGAACCATCGCAAACGATTCGATAAGCCGTAATAATAATAATTAATAATAAGAAAAGGGAAATCCGTGGCTAGCAATACGACCAGTCACCGCAAGCAGCACCCGTTCACGAGCATAACGCAAAGGTCAGCCATCACCCCCTTCGCCATGATTGAGGGAAGGGGGCAACCCGGCTCCCATCGCTACCGCAAGTAATGACTTCTAAGGGAGCGGTGTGATGCAGCCAGTAAATTGAACAAGATTAACAAACAGCGTCAGAAAAAATTGCGTAGGCACTAGTTATTTGCTAAAATACAATTAATTTCCAGCCCATACCGTCGTTAATATATTCCTTTAGACTATAATAACTTTTTTCTATCAAATTCCTTTTAATGAATATTTTGAATTGATTTAGAGACAAATTTAAGGCTTTACTGGGGAGTTTATTGTAAAAACGTATACAATTAACCATAAAAGAATTACCTTTTTTATAGAACCTAGTGATGGGCATAGCAAGTTTATTTTTATTTCTAGTATTAATTTTGTGTACAACACAATTTTTACTGAATTTTGTCATATATTTATGTACATGAACTAAATTTTCAAAAATATATTGATTGTACACAGTCATAATTTTTAATTCTTTAAATTTATTTTTAATGACTCTCGAGGCCTCATATTGTATATTGCTCTAACAGCCCTGATCTATATCTATATCTGATGTATCACCTCATAAAAGTATGCCGTATGACATGACACTATGAAAGTAGCTAAAGTAAACTATTCTAGCTGTTTCAACGTTTGTCAATCGGCGTATTCTTTGAACCGCGAAAGTGGCAGAACTGAGTCTGCTCGACAAATAACAGATATGAGGGCCCCATTGCAATTTTGCATCTAAATTAATGCCCAAAAAAGAATTCAGAATTCACTAAACCCAGTTCCTCATTATTTAATTGTACTTTGGTTTTGACTTTTTTCACATTAGGTAATGTAAATTTAATACATTTTGTTTTTTTTTCATTAAGTAAAAGATTATTTGCATTAAATCATTGTACAACATCAGAGAGAGCATTGTTTACTTCGTCCATTACTGACTGTTGTCTATTTATTTTAAAGATAAGAGAAGAATCACCAGCTAACAACACTATCCCATGTTTGTCCCTCACAAGGTAAGGCAAGTCATTTATATAAATGAGGAACAAGAAAGGTCCTAATATAGAGCCTTGTGGCACACCCATAGACTTCAATGTAAAAAAAATTCGCTATGTGATATTTGATTTGATTCTATATTTTTTGAATGTCAGTTTCAGCTTCGAACGCGTAATTGAAGATTACTCGCTTCACTCAATTCACCGAACTCTACTGAGACTTTGCGCGCGCAGCAAGTCAAAACCGAGGTCCGGTTTGAGTCCCTAGTTAATTTTATTGAATTAAAAATTAACTGCCACGGACAGAGCAACAAAGTTTTGAAACACGCTTTGTAGCATTATAGTAGTAGTAAATATAATAAACATTGCTGTTTTTAAGAATATTAAAGAAAATTTCTATAATTCTTCTTAACACACAAAAATACAACCTCCTTTGAAAGAATATATTATTGTTTGTTAGAAAATTATGTAATGGTAACATTAATTGTAAATCACGAGTTAGTCTTAAATCGTTAATTTTTATCCACAATTATAGTGACATATGACATAACAGATGATTCTGTCACTCAAAGAACTGAGATTGTCATCTCGTTAAACTGTAATTTAACACACAAGCCTCTTTACCTTTGATAATTCTATAAGACCTTTGATAATTTTAATGCAGGTTTTACATCGGTGATTTGTTTCATGACGTATATATACCACAATAGTATACGATTTTTTACTTCATAATAAGAAAAATACTATCAGACGATAATTAGAATTAAAAATATAGATATTTTGTGAATATTTATTATTTGAAAATCAAAAACTTTTAGTGTATTTAATTTCAACTTCGTAGATATTTCATAAAATAGTTAAACTATTCGTTGAGAATTTACTTTCTATTCAGGAATTTATTTTAATAATACATGTTTTAAAAACTACAAGAACCTATTTACAGGTACAGAGTACAATATTTATAAAATTACATAATATATAGGGATAATAAAACATATGTTTAAAAAAAATACATTTTTTATTTTTTTCTTGCGTTTTCTCTGATTCCATGCTATATTAGTATAATAGTTAATTCCATATTGTATTTATACATTAATTACTTTCATTATGAAACAAGAACCAAATTAATAGTTCCATTAAAACAAATATAATGAAGTTAATAAATTGTTACATGTGATACTTCTCCAGTGTTACTGGTTAATAATTCTACAATTTATAAACGTATGACGGACTCAAACGGACGAACGCTAGGACGGAGCAAATGTTCCACAAACTTCATCAATTCAGACGTCTTCACTTTGACATAGTACTTACCTTGTATTATACATTTATGTGATTATTATCGATATGATATATTAAAACTGTTATAATATTGAAATTATGAATATATATTACACAAATTAATTGTTTGGTATAAAAGTAATAATACATATTTTTTATAAACGAGTGTAATATTTATAAGAGATCTTCTTTTTGAACTGTTTAGTATCATATTGCAGTGTACATAATGTTTTTAACTTTTAATTGATTTCTGACAATCACTTTAACTGATAGAAAAAACAGAATAATATCAAAGAGAGGCTCTTCTGTAAAGTCCCCAATACAGTGTGATGTCGTTTCAGAAAAGAGCACGTATAAACTGAATTACGTGTGGTCTTTGTTATTGGAGCAACACTCTGAGATCTTGTGAAATACAATAAAGATAATTTTTAATAAAATTTGTTGCCATTACTTTAACATACTGTTACACTGTATACAAACTTAGCAATCTTTTTATTTAATGAATTCAATATTCTCTTTATTTAAAGATTTAGATGTTATGTTTTATAGTCTTATCATTTTAATTTCTTAGATTCTAAATTGATCTAAAATATAAATAGTAGGAAATTACGTTTATATTTTAAGTCCAGTAATATAAGTGTGTTTGATAAAATAATACCTTTTCCATGAGGTAGAGAGATAAAAGTTAAATAAAAAATGAATCTATAAAACATAAAATACTTTTCAATTACAAAAATAAAAAATAAGTACATTTATTTATTGGGACAAGTTATACCTAAATTTTATTATGTAATAGTTGTTTTTGTTACAAAGTTACGTACTTCTTACAACACCAGCTAACTATCCAAAAAAATGGTCCACTTATCCCAATTACTTTGGGTATATGCAATATACCGGATATATTTGGCAAAAGTTTCAAGGACCGGTCGCTGCCTGATGTGAACCCTCCTTGAGAGTGATGAGTGATGGGTTTACGTTTCACTTATGATGTTTAGGATGATATCTACTTTTATTCTTGTCAGTAAGCCGACTATTAGCATCCTCGGACAGTTACAGCTCTTTATCAACGCCGCGGCCACACGATATGGCAGATTTGTAAACAAAATATGTAATCAAAATATAGGCTTTGTTGACAAAATATTTAAAATACGCATTACAACTAATATTTAATGAAACATTTATTATCTTCGGCAGTACAGTGGTTAGTAGCCCTGCCTATCCCGCGGGAGACCCTGGTTTGCTCCGCGCTGGAGAGAGATCTTAGCTTTTATCACTTGATGTATTTATTTAATATTTGTATGATATGTATGTTTGGCGAATAATTTCAGCATTATACTTCTAAATCACTAATTAGGATAGATAATATTAAAATGATACCAAATTATGTATTTTAAATTTAATTTACATACATTAATAAAAATTTAATACGTTAATGTAATATAATATATAAGAGTAAAATAAAAATATATATGAGCAAGAGCTAGTCTTGATATCATTTAGTTAAATATTATAATTAACTAAGCGTTCTGCAACGGATTAACACCAATTTAAGTAATAGTTCACGAGTGGTATTGCTAAATTGCATGTATTATTCCATATCGGTTACTTAGTATTCACATCATCATATTCTAACAGCACTCCCGCCACTGAAGCGACGACATATCAAGTAGGAAGATAACACTTCATAATACTGTTTATAAAAAATTTTTTAGTCTTTAAGTCAACATGATAGCCTGATTTTTAAAAATTAAGTTTCTCACTGACTCCCCTTCCCATTCAATGCCCAGTGATACATTTAACAACTCTAAAGTATTCGTAATAACTTCTTAAATAAAACGATATTAAACGGTGTTCACATGTTTGTGGAGATGTAGATTCAATGCCTTCAATTTTCAAAGTGTAAGCTGAATTACCATTTAACTTAAACTACCCCGGCAAATAGATATTCAAAGTTTTGTGCATTTGCATCTAAGGTAGGTATATCTTTGTCACAATCTTTATTTATTGATATTAATATGGAATATTTTGGTACAATTTTAGTATCAAATAAAATAATTTAAATAATACTATTAGCAACTAATTATTCATAAGAAATAAAAATAAGCAGAGTGCGAGATGACGAGATTTTAAATTCCTACTTTCTTATATATAATAAATAACTCACACAATAATACTAAATTACCTTACAAAGCTTTGAGTTTGAGCTCAGCTTAGTATCTCCTTAATTAACATATACCTATCTCATTACACTTAAGTTACACCGACTTAATTAAACAAACATAAGCTTTAGAGACTATTTATTAAATAAATATACAATAATTAGTACTGTATTATATTATAAATGTATAATTGGTATAAAATGTAAATATAAGATATATTTGGAAAGATATTTAAGATACATTTTACAGAAAAGACTCCTCTTTGGATTATAAGATACTAGCAAGTTACCCGTGCTTCGCGACGGACGGCGAAAGTGAAGAAGAGAGGGAGCGGGGGGTTAACTTTGCAGTTTTTTAGCTGTAACTTTGGAACGGTTTGGACTTTTACAAAATCATTTCTTATTGCACCTATTCAATATGTCAGGAGTCTTGTTTCCAAATTTCAGCTTTCTAGGTATTATGGTTTGGGCTGTAGAGCAATGAATGAGTCAGTGAGTGAGTGTCTTTGTGTTTTATACATACATATATACATATACATATATTAAGATTTAAAGTATATATACGATATATTATTTTAATGTTACTGTTAAATCTATTGCTATGTTATAAATATCAACATATAAACGAACCATGTAAAGACGAGTTGTGTCAAGTTTCACACAATCATATTAAATTCGTGACGAAACTTTGTCTATTGAGAGACAAATTACAGCGGACAAAATGGCTTACAGGCAAAGTACAACTTCCACTGAACTATAGTAACATGTGGAACCGAATTAACCACACCAGAACAACGAACAAATGTGGATTGAAATTATTGTTATTTGTATGATAAATTTGAATTATGAGGGTTATCTTTGTATACTTTATTTGTTGCGAGCAATAAACTACATTATGTTGGGTATTTCTTGCTTTATTACAATGTTATTTTAAAGAACTAATCTCCTAATACCGTTCATGTTTTAAAATATTTGTGTATCTAAAATATTAACTTAAACAATAAGTTAGTTGTTTTGAAATAAGCTTCAAAAGACAAGACAAGATAATTTATTATATTCATCAAAATTTCTTTTTGTCTGTGAATTTTAAGAACTTATCTCCTTTGTTTTCTATTCTGTGTAATTTTTAACTGGTTATTGAAGGCTAAGTTTAAATCCACTGATCTCTGTTTGTGAAATTATTTTAACTTTTCTTATCAGTTTTAAATGTGCACTTGAACGATTTTCAAACTATATTTCACATAACACAGAAAGTTTGAATCATACAGTTAATACAATGGTAGCAACTACAGTTACAGTCAGAAAAATATATTAAAATTTTTATTTTACTTACACAATATTTAAACTCTATCTTTTTATCTGCGTCGCGAAAACCCTTACTGATATTAAAATCATATACTGACTTATTTATTATCTGCGGTTTAAAAAAGTAGGGCACTAAAAACTATCGATTCAATTTCTTTTGTAGTTATATTTATTACATATTTCCTAGTTTACATATTAGGTACTTACTCATATATACGTATGAAATAAGGATAACTATACTTCCTACAGATAAGTATATCTAAAAAATATATAAGAAATATAGTCTTTAAAGTTTTAAACTAAATTTTTAACCGAAGTTCCGTAAGGTGGAGTAATAAAAATAATAACACACTTTCAGTGCATCGAAGTACGTATAACGAATTTCTATTGCTAGTGGAAAATAATGAAAAACGCTGACGGTTCAACTTACTTGACCGAGTGAATGATTCCATTGTGCGTTCACAGTTGAGTATTGTTGGAGAAATCATATTGAAAACTTCATGCAAATTGTCTACCGTCCAGTCTAACAGTCGAAAATGTTAATCCAGTGATCCAATTAATATTTTTTTGCGAGGGAAATTTGCGGAGCAAAAATGTACCGTATGCATTCTTTTTTTTTATTTTTTAAACGTATTAACAGATATTTTATACCAATTAAATTAATAACTAGATAAAGTTTGATTCCTTGAAAAGTTATTTTTCAGAGGAAGATTTGCTGAGCACAAATGAAACGTTTAAGTCCATCAATCAATCTCTTAATACATTATTTAAAGCTAATAAAGACAGTTTTATCCTGCTCATTCTGTTATCTGTTAAAAATTCTATTTGAAATGCATTACTGTTTTACTTATTCGAGGAATCAGACTATATCTTAACTAGATATAGTCTGATTTCAAGTGGATACAAAAATTTCAACTCAATAATATAAATACGAGTATATATGTCTTACTGGAAAAAGGTTACGTATGTTGCTATCACTCTGTTTTATAAGTTAGTGAGTTAGTTACTTAATTAGTTCCATGGATTACATGTACATTCCTCCGATGATATTCCTGGAAATTCCAGGTCGTCACAAAAACTATATGAAAGGTATATTCTAGGTTGGAATTGAATGGGAAAACATCAAATTATATATAAACTTTGATAATGCTGTGCTAATAAAATATTATAAAATGACTTATCACATAATAATGGGAATATAATTTAATCTTTAACTGATTCAAAATAACTTATTAACTTAATTTTAATAGTCGTGGTAATGGAAATAGAGTAAAAGATAAGAGATTTAGGGTTATTTAGTGCGTTTCAATTTCCACAAATTAGTAGATGTTGAAACATAACTTTTTAATTTAACATCATTATTTCCAAAAATTGTATTAGTTTGCATTAATAGCTAAAGGCGCTATTTAATTTTTATTTTCATATTACAGTGATTCGTAAAACATGCTAAAAAATTATAATTATGTTTGGACAAGTTAAATATAATAAACAAATATAGAATAAGATCATCAACGCAGGCGGGACTCGAACCTACAACACTGCGGATTGAAATACCTTAACCAAATTGTGTTGTGTTTATGATAACGTGATCTATTTTGCTACTATAGCCATCTTGTTTTCGAAAAATAAAACTTTGAAATCCGAAAATTCATAGCAGTTTTTTTAAAATTTCGATGCATTTTGGGTAACGGTATTTTATCTGTTTTAGAATATATTAAGAATTTAATTAAGAACCTTCTAATAGTAGTGCTAGACGTAATCTTGTAAGGGGTAGTGGTAACTGGTCAACGATTGGTGTAGGTATATATTATCAGAGGAAAGAGCGAGCGCATCCAAACAAGAGTGCTAATATTACAAATAACGGAGTTTTATAAAATGGGCATTACAATAACATCATTATGTACCGTAGTACAGACCAACTCTTTATGTAAAATTCTATATATCATGGAAAGGAATGCACAGTCTGTCCCCCACAAAAGGTCGTCTATCTATAGAGCAGTTCTTTCTCTTGTAAAAATTCTAAACAATACAAAAAAATCTTTGCCCCTCTATTGCTTCCATTCTACAAGTATAATTTTATATAAAACATAACTGATGACTGTTAATCTGTATAAATAAAGGTAAAGACAAATTCAAACTTTTTGTTCATATACACCTATTTTTAATACAAACTTAATACTTGGTCAAAGTTAATTATCGCAGCACTGGTACACCTAAATAACGTGATATTTTAAGTTTAAGTTAAGTTAACTGAGTGACGCAAAAAAAATTATGACGGTTAACGAAACAAAAATACATGTGTAAATACCTGTATCAATTAGAATTTAAAATTCCTAACCAACGAAGAAAAATTTGTTATTAAAGTTGCCACTACGACAAAACGCCAATTTACAGACCTGTATAATAAATATATTTCGTGAACAGAAAAGCGATACAAAAGAAGATTAATTTTGAATAAAAGTAAATACTGCTAATAGGCATTTATGATAAGAAATGGACATTAATATAGTTACGTTATTATTAGTAAGGAATCTCTCCTTCTCTTGTCATTGGTACGCAATACGACTATTCTCTTTGCTTTATGTAGGTCATGCTTGTAGGTAATTATTAATTAAGATGTTAACACCCTTGATAATTTTTAATTATTTGTAAATTTCTGTCAATTTTACGCCCAGAGTAGTTATATTTATGAAATGTAAATAGTAATATTTACTATTGAACATTTTTTATTCGATCATGTTAGAAATTGTTTTAACTATTTATCATTTTAAAATATAAAGATATATATTTTTCACATTGCAGTAATATTTATTTCTTACTTTTAAGACGAGATAATTCATGGAAGACAAAATTGTATACAGGTGTTTTTGTATTTGTCATTATATTAAAGAAACATATTATTTCTGCAATTAAATATATAGTGACTTTAACATTTATTCCAACCCATTGTGTACTTGGAATAAATAAATAATCTTGGATTTTGAATGAATTATTGATATTGGTTTGACCCAAAAATAACGTTTACCGATTAAAATCTATTTTCCACTAATTATGTAAAAGAGAATTTCATGAAAACAAGTTAAGTAGTTTAAGAAGATTTTGTATAATTGTAGGTCTAGTGATTTTTTTATGACAAAAAAAAGAAAACGTTAAGAATGTTTCCTGGAAGTATAGCTGTATATATTTAGAAATACTCCCTATGATCTTCCGAGGCTGTTTTTGTAGATGAATGGACGTCAAATTATATTATGATAGATAATGTTAAAAAAACTTCTGGCACGAAAAGAGACCTTTCTTTTCGTACTGTAACGTTAAAAACCAATATATATAGATTAGTAAGTATAATCATCATAATATTGATATAACTAGATATTCATTTACTCATACTATAATTACCGCTTGAAAATTTTGTATTTGATGATTTGAACCACTTGTAAGTTTTAGGTTTTAATGTTAGTAATCTTATCACTTTTCACGGCTATTATGCTCAAGTTCCATGCCTGAGGGCTAATTCAATATAACAAATGTTTGTGATATGCAATTACAGAGATGGCAAATACTCGGCTCTCTATCCACAGACAGAACTTAGACACTAAACGCAATCGAAATAAAATTATATTTAGTAATAAGTCTAATAAACTCAACATTTATCTACTCGTTTATAAAAGATTATAATTTGGAGGAATAAGTAGAATAAAGTATCGAATGGATTTCGAAAACTAACATTATTGCCAGAGATTATTTTAAATGCAGATTTTTAAAACTATACTCGTAAGTTCCAAATGTTCACGTATAAAAGACATTAAGTTTATAGCCTGTTTGTGAAAATGCCAATCACCTTACCATTCTAAACTATGATTTCTATATCGGCTCTGATTTCAAAACTGCGTTGAAAATCAAATAAATTTCAAAAAAATTACAGAAAATTAATATTAAATTAAGACTTACTTTCGTTTTCTTTTGATATGTTCTGTTTTACAATATTTCAATATGTTTCACAAAAATAAAAAAATATATATATGATCATAATAAGTTTTCTTATTATCATAATACCTCAACTGGGGAAAAGGAGAATCGATGAAAGGACAAAAAATTAGTTACAGTGGATTATGAGCTATAAACTCGAAACACAATAACGAAGCTGATTTTGATAAATATTTCCTAGTATGAGATAAATATTTATGTAGTTTGTTACGTAGAAATGTCATTTCTGTAGTACTTTAAATATTTATAGTCACACATTACCATAAGGTTTATTCTTGTTTTGGATACGGATGTGATTGATTGCGAGATTTTGTTTTTGGTTGGGAAACTTCGAGGCTTCGTGAAGAACAACTTTATATATTTGTTTAACACTACATATTAACATTTAAGGAATATATGTTTGACTGCGGTATTCTTAAACTGACAAACAAGGGTCTGTGTGTGCCTTCACTTGTCCATTGTCTGTGGCGCCTATGAAATATATATAATAAAAAAACTTGAGTCATCAAAGAAAGTATAGAGATATCAAAGATAATTACGATTCAATCAGAATTTCTGAGAATTCATTCAAAGTCAATATTACCTCTTATAATACTAGTATCGATTAATGATTTCTTTAAGAAAAAAGATAATTAATTCCCTGCATATAACTCGGAAGACCAGGAATCGGTTCCCCGCCGGAGAGTTTGTGTGAATTACGTGATTTTAATGAAATTAAATATATTGAAGTCTTAATATAAGTAATTAAGTATGATACTTGTAATAATTGTATAATATCTTTTAAATACGAGTAAATTTTTATAAGAGGCCATCTTATTTTAGTAAAATGGTAAACAATTTATTGTTTAGTATGCTATCGTAGTCTGCGTAATGTTTTTACCCTTATTAAATTTATTACAATCATTCACTTTACAGACAGTCTCAGATAGAATGTTATATCGTCGCAGAAAACAGAACTCATAAACTCAATTACGTGTGGTCTGTACCATTAGAGCGACGCTCAGAGTTCTTTTGAAAAACAATAAAAATATATATTTAAAGTTGTATATAAATTTAACAATCTTTGTAACTAGGATCCGCCAAACGTTCGCGACGGGTGTTGAGCTGAGCCCCTCTCCTTTCTTCTTTTCTTGACAACTTTTGAATGGCTAAACATTTTTTCAATCTGTTTTCGCTATAACATCCGCGTTTGGCTCGGATATACATGAGAAAATTTTTAGCTAATTATCTCGTCGCATTCTGGAGACAACTAAACTCAAAAAAGGTCTCCCAAACGATTAAGAGCTTCGCTTACGCTCAGCTCAATTATATTTATCTATTTGTTTAAAAATGGGGATGTCATTTATAGAGTGTTTATTATCATTATTGTTTTGTTTTATTCGAAATCTACCTACAATATAAATACCAGTATTCTTGTAAGAAATCACATATATAGTAAAGTATCAGCGTCTTTGGAATTGATGACTAATCAATGCGGTAGAGATAAGAGATAACAAAAAATGCACCTTGATAACTAGTTAAAAACATGAATTTATTGATATAAGTAACACTTTATGTACTATGTATAGATATCATATTCGTATGAAAATATGTTAAAAAAGTCTCTCCGGCGGGGAATAGAACCCCGGTCCGGACAGGCGGCGATACTGACCACTGATGTTACTAGAGTTACAAAATAACTTTTATCTCTTGTTATATATTTTCTATGTTTGTTTTTTTTTATTTATTAATATAATATTATTATCTTATTCGATATAAATATTTTTATGTGCTTTGTATGTAAGCTATTTAGGTAAGTTTCTTATTTTTTTAATCAGATTATTACACTTTTAAGAGAAAATTTATTCTGAATAACATCATGATTCTTTCGAGATGATATTTTTAATATCATAATAATATAATTCATAGCAAATTAAAATTTTGTATATTTTTGTTATGTAGATTTTTCTTTAAAAGTTTTTAATTGGATTATCGTATTCGCCAAATTTCACATTGGAATTATTTTAACGAAGTAATAAAGTGATTTTCAAGTATTAAACATTATTATTAACTTTAATACATATATTATTAGTAAAATGATATCAAATAATGTAAATTAAAACTAAAATTTAATATAAATACATTAATATAATAGTAAAATAAAAATCAGCAAAAAGTAGTGTGCTTTGATATCATGTAGGCAATTATCAATTAACCAGGTTGATTGCAATTGCATTGAATTAACACTAATTTACTTAACAGTTTACGAATGTCATTGCTAAATTAATTACTAACTTGTACAAGTAACGTTCCATCTCGGTTACTTAGTATTCAATACAAGCACACACTCTAACAGCACTCAAGTCACTGAAGTGACAACGCAACTAGTTAGAGAAGATTATAATTAAGTATGAATAATAAAGACAACTCTAAAGTATTCATAATATAACTTCTTAACTATAACGATATTACATTGTTTTCACAAAGATAGTTATCAATTTAATGGTTTTCGTTATCAAAGCGTAAGTAGAATTATCATTTTGTTTAAACTACCTACAAAAAGGTATTCGAGGACATTTAGTAAATTTGCATCCAAGGTAAGAATATAATTGTCCCAATCTCAGCATTACGAGCAAGCCGAACTGGTCCACCGACTTCTTTTTACCTTTTGAAGGACGGAACCCTAAAAATTACTATTGAACATAGGAAACAGTATCAACATAAAACAATTGAATATTTAGAGTAAGTTCTTTTATATATGATAAATTATTCACACAATAATACTAAATTACTTTACGAAGCTCTGAGTATCTCCTTAATTAACATATACCTACCTCATTACACTTAAGTTACACCGACGTAATTAAACAAACATACACTCTGGAGGCTGTTTATTAAATAAATATACAATAATTAGTACTGTATTAAATAATAAATATATAATTGGCATAAAATGTTAATTTAGGATAAATTTTACAGGAAAGATTCCTTTGGGTTTTAGACAATAAAAGTATATATACGATGTATATTATTTTAATATTACTGTTCAATCTATTGCTATGTTATAAACTATCAACATATAAACGGACCGTGTACAAAGACTAGCTTTATCAAGTTTCAAATGTTAAGTTTCACTTGACCAAACTTAGTCTAGACAAATTACCTAAAAACAAAAAGTTCGACTTCTATATGAACAATAGTTAAGCCAAGTTAACTAAATATAGTATAACGTATGTACGTTATACTATATTAACAATAATTGAAACTTATAACTATTGTTACTAGTATGATATTTAAATTATAAGGGTTGTTTTTTATACTTCATGTATTGCGAGAAATAAACTGCATTATGTTAAGGAAAAATGAGAAGGGTTTCTTGCTTTATTTGCGTAGAAGCCTAGTAATTTCAACAAAAAATAGAATACAATGTTATTTTAAAGCACTAATCATTTAATACACTTCAAGTCTTAAAATATTTGTATATCTAAACTGCGGTTCAAAAAAGTACGGCACAAAATCTATCGATGTACCTTTTCTTGGTATATTTATTATTTCTTTTTAGCTAATAAATAATATTTTCTGACAGAAGTATCGAAAAGTACAAGGAATATAAATAATAATATTGAACATTCAGTTTTTCACGGCACGTATATCAGTACATATCTGTTGCAAGTGGAAAATAATGCTAGTGGTTCAACTCACTCGACCGAGTGAGTGACTTCATTGTGCGTTCCGAGTTGAGCATTTGTTAGAGAACTCATATTGAAAACTTCATGCAAACTGTTTACTATCCGTGTGTTACCGGGAGAAAATATCATAGAAAAGTAGTTATTTCATGAAACAATGTTCCCGTAAGTTACTTTCACTATAAAAATATGTATACACGAGGGTCAAAGGTCACGTATGAGGTTGGCACCCACTCATTCTGATTCAATAGCTTTTTTTTTGATGTATTACACATTATTCTGTGATTTGTGGGTGATAAGTGATGCGCGTGCATACAGAGTCAAATAGCTCGTTATTATATAGTAAGGATTTTCCTACAAAAAACTACTAAATATGTAAATTTCATAGTGTTTCATATTTCTTAGACCACTCGGAGTCGAATCTGTACTACCCTCAAACTAAAAGCAAATTGATACCGCCGTGACAGTGAAATCTTACAAATAATGTTAATATAAATCAATTATTAAAATCACTCATTAACTTCATAATAACAGAATGATCGAAATGGTAATAATATTAAAATAAATCCACAGTACATGTTTGAAGGATGAAAGATTTATAAAGATTTAGTGCGCTTAAATTTCCACGATTTTGTAAATAATTAAATATAACTTCTACATATTATCATTTTAATTGCAAACAGCTTGTAATAATTTGAAGCAATTAGAAGTTTTAACTATAATTCGTTAACAGGTAAAAGCGCTATTTAATTTTTATTATCGTATCACAGAATTATATGAGATGCTAAGAATTTTCATTGTTCAATCAACACAGGCAGGACTAAAAGCTCTATAACGCTTTGCGAATGGTAAAAAAAATTAAGACGCATATTATTACTATTTAATTTTAAATAATCCGATAATAAAATGCTATAATAACTGTATTTTGTTTTAAATATAAATGATGTCTTGCTTTATTTACATATACAAGCTTCGAATCTTAATCATTTAATATTATGTTATTTTTATTTTTTTGCATTAAGTCTATATTTATGGATAATTAATGAAGTAGACAAATTAAATATAAAATGTTTTATTCATTTTGAATTATAATTATATTCTTAATACTTAATTTGAGGCAGAAATTGTTTTAAGATATATTGCTGAATATTACAAAGAATAGTATTATTATTACTATAATGTTTTATATAATAATATGATATTTCAAATAAGTGTAATCTGAGGAACTTCATCAATGCTTTTTTATTTGTTATCATTATTGAGTTGAGTTTATAAATTCAAGTGATTTCCTGAATTCAACAAAACAAATTCTACACATTCAGTACAATAACTGATGCAATAATTTAACAAAGAACTGGAATCCATGTGAGAAAAGGTTTACGAGTGAAATACCAGCGGCGAAGATATGTTAGTCTTTTGAATAACATTCTGATGTTCGAATAAATGAATTGTCTACGAATTTACCAAGTTGCTTATACGTACTCAACATATACATATATTATATTATTTGTTCTTGAATTTTGATTAATATTATGAATAAAAAAAATCGAATAACTAAATGTGTTAATACAATAATTGTATAATTATGAGTATAATATAATATTTAAAGTTACATATTGTATATGTATGTATACAGATAGGAGTGTATCTGAATGTATATAATTTAAAAAAGACACTGTAGTTGACGATTAGTGTATAAACAAAACAAAACATTACGTTAACGTTAACAGGAATAGATCACTTCTCTATATGATACAATGTTTTTGTTTCTTAAATTGCATTTTTAAATTTAAATTATAAAAAAACAAAAAAACTATTAATATTCTAATTTTAAAACATAAAAAGTAAAGAAATTTATTTCATTGTATTTTTTACAATTTGTCGCTATTATTAAGTATTTTGTGGTTATTGTAATAGTAATATTATTATTATATTCACTTGTTACTATTTACTAATAATATTTACGAAGAATAAATGAAGTATTATTGTAAGGAGCTCCCGACCTACCTTTGACAATAAAACTGACACCATTTATCATAAACAAACCCTCTTATGAAAAATTTCTTGGTTCTTTAATCTGAACTTTATTACATTATTACATAAACAATCAATAATCCAAAAAATAGATTAATTCCATAACAGAAATTGGGCGATTAATTGTGATACCACACTTCAAATAATGCTCATACAATCCGACAATTAATCGAGTGATATCATAAAATACGGTATGTTAATCCGTCAGACGCGAGAGGCTTAAGAGTCAGAGAGAGAACACTCGATATCACTGACATCCATCGAGTCATCCACTTGATGCAAGGCTTGATATGGTCAAGGGTTTTCATAAAACTGATAAGCATTAAATACTTAATATAAAAGGTATTTAAACAATTTACTTCCAAAAAAAAAATATTTAAATTTCTGTATCTGGAATTAATGTAATGTATAACACATTTCAATTTTCACAATGACAAGAGCATATTATGTTAAAGCAGTGAAAGTATAAAAAATACAATTATAATGAAATTGTTTTTCTTTTTTTTTCTTCCTTAATATATTAAAATATAAAGCAGTTTGATGAAAATATATATCGTTCTTTTTAGTGCTAACGATTAGTTTTATTGGTAATTAGGTAATGATGGAACCATAATATGTTTTCCTATTGTCTTAATATGGTCAGACATTGGAGCATTAATTATACCCTTATAAATATCTAACAATTCTTTGTACATACGTAGTAAGAACAGTTTTTGTACGTCCTATTTAGATTTGCATTTCCAATTTATCTTAAAAATTATATATTATAAATCAAATTGCTAAACACTTTTCTACGACGAAACTCAAATAGAAGCATTTTGATGGAACTATGGACAAGATTACGTTTAGTTGAAATAGAGTTTGCGATAGTTAAATTAAGTCTGGCGAGAGCAACATCTTGTATCCGGAGCATCCTGAGATTGTCAGCCTCGTGTTCAATAGTTAGATATCTTAGAGAAATTTCTTACTTTGTATTTACATTAATATATTTGTTAAACTTTCATTTGAATACTTCGATTCGTTTATTAAAAATAAATATTGGTGGGTACATCAAAGCGGTTGTTATAGAATGTTGTAAAAGATAAACAATTTCACAAAGATAAAGTACGTGTAATCTTTTTGTAAAGAGTACTGCAGAGATATAATTCCAGTAAGTATAAATTTATTAAAAAGCGCAATGGTTATATGGCTATCTCGCAAGGGATATGGCGTGAAGCTAAGTAAGTAAATAAGTAAGCAATAGCTATAATGTAATGCCTTTTATGTCGACCGTTACGCGATTAAGCTGGAACATTACGCGGTCTGCTCCATCTATCAGGAAGCGATAATCATTTTGATTCGTTCCGATATTTTGCTTTGATGATAAATTTAACAAATTTTAAATTCCTCACAGCAACAAAGTAAAGTAATACGTTTATGTAAAGTATTATGTCGTCTAAATGACTGAAGAACCGACGAGTGAAATTAATTATGAGCTCTATAATGTTTGCTGTTTAATATACATTAAATATAATTTAGATATTAAATATCATCACCACATATACAGTGTGTTGATAAGTTTTAATTATTTTAATCATTGTTTTAAATGTTACAACGATTATTTTTCAAAACGTATAACAGTATTTATTTTATTATTACCTACTTTTAGATAGTATGGTCTTAAACAATTTAAAAGTAAATAAAATATTAAAAATAATTGGTTCCATATGAAAAGAAAAATTAATAACTCCTAAATACATTAAATTTATTAATTGCAGTACATGTATGTGATAGATCGCAAATGTTACTGATTCTAAATTCATCAATTTATAACCGCATTATGAACTTGAAGCAAATGTTCAACAAACTTCATCAATTCAGACGTCTACACTTTCACATAGCACTTACCTTGTAATATATATTTATGTGATTTTATATATATATATATATATATATATATATATATTATATTTCACATATACTTGTCTCATATAATATTTAAGTAATGAAGATTTTATTACAAAAAATAGGTTCCTTGGTATGAAAATTATACAACACATAATTCGTTACATGTTAAATGTTTAAAGATTATATCGTATGTTTTTAACATATATTAAATTTATTACAATCGTTCCCCTGACTTATAGAAATAACAAAAAGACGGTCTTCTATAGAATCTCTAATAGAATATGGTTTTTCAGAAAACAGAATTCATAAACTCAATTACGTTTGGTCATAATTATTGGGGCGACAATCTGAGTTCTTGTGAAATACAATAAAAACAAATTTTAGTTTGTTTAAAAATTTAGCAAACTTTAGAATTAACACATATTAATTGTTAAAAAATTTTGTTGTAATGTTTTATATATTCTTTATTATTATTGTTTGTTTGATTCGAGATTGACCTAAAATACCCGTTTTCTCGTAGAAAATTATTTATATAAGTCCAGTAACATCAGCGTGTTTTGGTAAGGTGATACAGTATGAAGATACATTTCGTTTAACTTTAAGTTCGATATAAACCAATATTTTATATGCTATGTACGAGGGTAGAACCAAAAGAAATCTTCCTAGATATGACAAACGCGTAAATTGGGTGGAAGTGGTGCAAGTACTAAAATGTCCTAACGTGTCGGGATACTTGGTGTTAATTTAGTAGTGCATCAGATATCCTAATGAGAGAATTGTAAATAATTGCAGAAAATATGTAAAACGTTATTTTAAAGCACCGTGCCTTCGTGGAGGTTTTAGTGAAAGAAGGAAATAAGCCAAAGGTCATTAATTAGCGCATGATCGCAGTTTACGGTGATTCTTCATCTTCCGATATCAGTTTTTTGACATTATATTAAAAATATATATATATATATATATATTTTGCGGAAATTTTGAATTTTTTTTTTAAAACCATCACCTAAAGTGTGTCTTTTTGACTGCAAAGTTTCATAATTTTCCGTCAAGTAGTTTTCGAGCCAATTCGTGACAAAGAATGTAAAAAGTCTCTAGTAAATCGCTCCGCTCACTTCGTTCGCTTCGCTCAACTACGAATAAAAGGGAATACTAGGGGCGCCAACAAACCCTCAATTTCGACTTACTGCGCTCGCGAAATCTCGGGTGCCATTTGCATATTGAGCGAAGCGAGCCCAGTGTATTGACTCATCGTTTTCCATTGACTTCAATGGGATATCAGTTTTTTGACATGATATAAGAATAATTTTTTTTTTGAGAAAATTTTTCAAAAAAATTTCTTTAAGAACCATCACCTAATATGTGTCTTTTTGAATACAAAGTTTCATAATTTTCCGTCAAGTAGTTTTCGAGCCAATTAGTGACAAAGAATGTAAAAAGTTTCCAGTAAAACGCTCCGCTCACTTCGTTCGCTTCGCTCAATAAATCAATGAGACGAAGCTTCTTAGCATTCCATGGATTCACCGTGAGGGTGCCAGGCCCATTGCGTTGCAAGAAGAGGAGCGCAAACAATGCCTGGGACTTGCGACCCAGGTGTAGGTTTAAGGGGCCCCTTTACTATGCGCATACACGCTCACCTTCACTGTTCACGCTCCTCTCCCTACCTAACCAAATATCGTAAGAACCTACTAAAGCCGCCTTTGAAATACGTTCCAGAAATGAACTGATTATCGTTCTTAATAGGCCGAGATCCCTAAATAAATTGTAGAGAGATTTTGCTGTTATACCTCTCGCTTTTACAAATTACTTATTAACTTAGTAATAACGGAATGGTAATAGGATTAAAATAATTCAATTCCACAAAGAATGTTTAAAGGATGAAAGATAAGATAATATAAAGATTCAGTGCGCTTAAATTTCAACGATTTTGTAGATAATTAAATATAATTTCTACATATTATCATTGTACTCGTAATTGCCAAGAGCTTGCAATAATTTGAAGCAATTAGAAGTCTTAACTATAATTCGTTAACAGGTAAAAGAAATATATGATTTTTATTATCATACCACAGAATTTTATGAGATGCTAAAACTTTTCATTGTTCCATCAATGCAGGCAGGACTAAAAGCTCTATAACGCTTTACGAATTGTAAAAGATTTTAAGATTCATATTATTATTATTTAATATTAAATATTTTGATAAAAATTGCAATAATAATTGTATTTTATTTTAAATATAAATTATGTCTTGCTTTATCTACATATGCAAGCTTCGGATCTTAATAATTTAAAATTATATTGTTTTTAATTAATTAAGTCTTAATCTATGGATAATTAATAAAGTAAATAAATTAAATATTAAATGTTTTATTCATTTTGAATTATAATTATATTCTTAATACTTAATTTGAGGCACAAATTGTTTTAAGATATATTGCTGAATATTACAAAGAATAGTATTATTATTACTATAATGTTTTAAATAACAATTTAATATTTGAAATAAATGTAATCTGATGAATTTCATTAATGCTTCTTTATTTGTTATCATTATTGAGTTGAGTTTGTAAATACAAGTGATTTCTTTGAATTCAACAAAACAAATTCTACACATTCAGTACAATAACTGATGCAATAATTTAACAAAGAACTCGTATAGAATCCATGTGAGAAAAGGTTTACGAGTGAAATACCAGCGGCGAGGACTCTAAGTCTTTTGAATAACATTCTGATGTCCAAGTTGATGAATTGTCTAAGAATTTACCAAGTTGCTTATACGTACTCAACATATACGTATATTATATTATTTGTTCTTGAATTTTGATTAATTAATATATTTTTTTGTATACTTGTTTAATTTCAAGTTTTTATAATATTACATTTTAAATTGCAATTTATAATGAAAGATATCGAAATATAAAACTTTAATTTTGTTAAAAAGGCAAGGGAGACCGTTCCTTTACTTGGCTTTAAGTAAAATAATATGTAAACTGCAAAAGTAAATTAATATTATGAATAAAAAAAATTCCAATAACTAAATGTGTTAATACAATAATTGTATAATTAGAATTCACAGGTATAAATAAAGAAGTGTTCCTAAATGTGTGTAATTTTAAAAAGACACTATAATGTACGCTTAGCGAAGTACGTCGGTCACAACCAGAGGATCCAAAAGAATACAAATTTATTGACTTAAAATTTAATAATTAATGTTTTTGTTTATTAAATTGCGTTTTTTAAATTTAAATATTAAAAAAACAAACGAAACAAACAAACAAAAGTTCTCCTAAGTTGTACTTTTTATATTATTTTACAAAATTTATATCTACTACTAACTATTTTGTAGTTAATGTAATAGT
This sequence comes from Melinaea marsaeus rileyi, assembly GCA_918358865.1. Lineage (NCBI taxonomy): Eukaryota > Metazoa > Arthropoda > Insecta > Lepidoptera > Nymphalidae > Melinaea > Melinaea marsaeus. The sequence goes on from OU911089.1 coordinate 6,228,132, forward strand.
AATATTATTATTATATTCACTTGTTACTATTTACTAATAATATTTAAGAAGAATAAATAAAGTATTATTGTAAGGAGCTCCCGACCAGCCTTTGACAATAAAACTGACACCATTTATCATAAACAAACCCTCTTATGAAATACTTCTTGGTACTTCAATCTGAACTTTATTACATTATTACATGAACAATCAATAATCCAAATAATAGATTAATCCCATAACAGAAATTGGACGATTAATTGTGATACCACACTTCAAATAATGCTCATACAATCCGACAAATAATTGAGCGATATCCTAAAATACGGTATGTTAATCCGTCCATAGCGCGAGGCTTAAGAGTCAGACAGAGGACACTCCATATCACTGACATCCATCGAGTCATCCACTTGATGCAAGGCAGTGATATGGTCAAGGGTTTTCATAAAACTGATAAGCATCAAATACTTAATATAAAAGGTACTTAATAATTTACTTCAAAAAAAAATAATAATCTGTATCTGGATTTAATGAACTTTGTGTTCTGTTAAAAATATATACGTAATGATAAGAACTTAAGTATATGAAAAAGCAGTAAAATATACAACTATAATTGAATTGTACATATTTTTTTGTTTCTTTCTTAATATTTTAAAATATAAAGGAGTTTGATGAAAATATATATCGTTCTTTTTAGTGCCAAAGACTAGTATTATTGGTAAGTAGGTAATGATGGAACCATAGTATGTTTTCCTATTGTCAAAATATGGTCAGACATTGGATCATTAATTATACCCTTATAAATATTTAACAATTCTTTGTACATACATAGTAAGAACAGTTTTTGTACGTCCTATTTCGATTTGCATTTCAAAATTTAATTTAAAAATTATATTTCATAAATCAAATTGCTAAACACATTTCTACGACCAAAACTCAAATAGAAGCATTTTAATGGAACTATGGACAAGATTACGTTTAGTTGAAATAGAGTTTGCGATAGTTAAATTAAGTCTGGCGAGAGCATCGTCTTGTATCCGGAGCATCCTGAGATTATCGGCCTCGTGTTCAATAGTTAGATATCTTAGAGAAATTTCTTACTTTGTATTTACATTAATATATTTGTTAAACTTTTATTTGAATACTTCGATTCGTTTATTAAAAATAAATATATACCAATATTTATTTGAATTTTGTAAAAGATAAACAATTTCATAAAAATAAAGTACGTGTAATCCTTTTGAAAAGAGTACTGTAGAGATATAATTCCAGTAAGTATAAATTTATTAAAAAGCGCAATGGCTATATGGCTACCCCGAAAGGGATATGGCGTGAAGCTAAGTAAGTAAATAAGTAAGCAATGGCTATAATGTAATGCCTTTTATGTCGACCGTCACGCGATTAAGCTGGAACATTACGCGGTCTGCTCCATCTATCAGGAAGCGATAATCATTTTGAGTCATTCCGATATTTTGCTTTGGTGATAAATTTAACAAATTTTAAAGTCCTCACAGCTAAAAAGTAAAGAAATACGTTTATGTTAAGTTTTATGTCGTCTATATGACTGAAGAAACGACGAGTGAAATTAGTTATGAGCTCTATAATGTTTGCTGTTTAATATATATTAAATATAATTTAGATATTAAATATCATCACCATATATACAGTGTGTTGATAAGTTTTAATTATTATAAGCACTGTTTCAAAAATGTTACAACGATTATTTTTCAAAACGTATAACAGTATTTATTTTATTATTACTTACTTTTAGCTACTATTGTCTTAAACAATTTAAAAGTAAATAAAATATCAAAAATAATTGGTTCCATATGAAAAGAAGAATTAATAACTCCTAAATACATTAAAGTTAATAATTGCAGTACATGTGACACATCGCAAATGGTACTGATTCAAAATTCATCAATTTATAAACTTATTCTGAACTTGAAGCAAATGTTCCACAAACTTCATCAATTCATACGTCTACACTTTGACATAACACTTACCTTATATTATACATTTATGTGATTTTAATTTTATTTTATATATTATATTTCACATATACTTGTCTGATACAATATTTAAGTAATAAAGATTTTATTACAAAAAATAGGTTCTTTGGTATGAAAATTATACAACACGTAATTCGTTACATGTTAAATGTTTAGAGATTATATCTTATGTTTTTAACATATATTAAATTTATTACAATCATTCCCCTGACCTATAGAAATAACAAAAAGACGGTCTTCTATAAAGTCTCTAATAGAATATGGTTTTTCAGAAAACAGAATTCATAAACTCAATTACGTTTGGTCTTAATTATAGGGGCGACAATCTGAGTTCTTGTTAAATACAATAAAAACAAATTTTAGTTTGTTTAAAAATATAGCAAAATTTAATAATTAACGAATAGTGATTGTTCAAAAATTTTGTTGTAATGTTTTATATAGTCTTTATTATTATTGTTTGTTTATATATATTATAGATTGACCCAAAATATAAATACCAGTTTTCTCGTAGAAAATCATTTATATGAGTCCAGTAACATCAGCGTGTTTTGGTTAGGTACATACATTATGAAGATACATTTCGTTTAACTTTAAGTTAGACTATATAATAATAAACTATATATTTTATATGCTTTGTACGAGGGGAAAACCAACAGAAATCTTCCCAGATATGACAAACGCGTATTTTGGGTAGAACTGGTGCAAGTACTAACATGTCCTGACGTGTCGGGATACATGGTATTAATTTAGTAGTGCATCAGCTGTCCCAATGTAAGCATTGTAAATTATTGCAGAAAATATGTAAAACGTTAGCTTAAAGCACCGTGTCGTCGTGGAGGTTTTAGTGAAAGAAGAAAATGAACCAAATTAGCGCATGAACGCAGTATGCGGGGATTCTTATTTATTTTTATTTATTTATTAAAACTTCAGTGCACAAAAAAATGGTACAATTGGCGGACTTAATGCAATCTAGGCATTATCTACCAGTCAACCAACAATGTTAGCAGAAAAAATAAAAACAATGAGGGTAACAAGTAAACATGAAAAAATTAATAAAAGAAAATCACATATACATGAAATAAACTATACTATACTAAAATAATAACATACTACACTAAACTAAAAGAAAGAATAATAAATACAACATAATTATGTTATTGCTACTGGGACTCTTCATTTTCCTATTTCATAAGAAAATGTTGGGCTAAACAGTTTGAGTGGGGACGTGAATCCATTGAAGATGAGCGGCGTAGTGGAAAGATTGATTTTGAGAATTCTATATGACGTTTATTCATGAACAAGGTCAGCAAGATAGACGCCCAGAATTCTGACGCCTCTCCAAAAGGAAACCGTGTTCAGATTTCGAGAGAAAATTTTTACCTATTTGAAAATGGGAGTGACGCTTTTCTGTCTAAGATAATAACGAGTGATAAGAAGTGGATTCATTATTGGGACCCGGGGACAAAACAAGAATCCATGCAATGGAAACACAAGGGTTCTCCGCCGCTTAAGAAATTTGACACTCAACCGTCGACCAGGAAGATTATGGTGACAATTTTCTGGGATATGGAAGGTGTGCTATTAATTGATTACCTTCCCCACAAAAAGATAATCACAGGAAAGTATTATGCTGAGGTTTTGAAAAACTAGAACACAGCGAAACTAGAAAAGCGACGCGGGAAGTTCAGTCACCGGTGGCAGCTCTTGCATGACAACGCTCCTGTGCACAAGTCTGCTATTGCATCAGATGTGCCTGAGTTGGGGTTCTAGAAATTAAACCATACCCCCTATACTAGACTAGACTTGGTCTCCAGCTTTTTCTACCTACTATTATCTTTTTTAATACTTAGAATATGTTAAAATAATACATAAGACTAATAAGTTTAGCAATATAAATCACCAATTAGGACAAATAATACTACAAATAGGTAATATAAATTATAATTTTGTTTTGTAGACTTTCCTTGAAAAGTTACGTAATTGGATCAGCGTATTCCCAAAATTTTACTTTGAAATTGGTTTGAGCGAACAAATTAAGTGATTTACAATTATCCTACATTATTATTAAAATGATATTAAATAATGAATATTTAAAATAAAATGTAATACAAATATGTCAATCAAAGTTACATACTTTAATATAACATATAAGAGTAAAATAAGATCTAATGAGCACTCTATAAGCAGCGACACTTACGATAGTAAATGTTTATTTAGGTACTTATCATAATTAACCAGGCGTTATGCACTGGATTAACACTAATTTAAATAATAGTTTACGAGTGGCATTGCTTAATTTATTACTAACTTGTGCAAGTAATGTTCCATCTCGGTTACTTAGTATTCAATGCAAGCACATCATACTCTATTAGCACTCAAGTCACTGAAGTGACGACGCAACTAGTTAGAGAATAATACACTTGATATTATTATGTACTATTAAATAATGCATAAGTAATATATATAATTTTCTTAGTCTTCATACCAACACGATCTTAGCAGGCGCTATTTTTAAGTTGAGACAGCACCTAGTGTAACATTTTAAGTTTTACGATTTGCGAAATATCACTGGAACTGATAATTTGAAAAAAAGATAATGAACTGAAATTATATTAAAAAAGAAAGTGATTTGAAAATAATTGTTACCTTATCTCAATTAAATTATATAAGTTGTCTTCACAAACATGGATGTAAATTTAATGCCATTCGTTTTGAGAAAGTAAGCTGAATTAGCATTATGTTTATACTACGGAGCATTAGGGAGGTATTCGAAGTCGTCTACGAGTCTACTAGTCTACGACGGCTCTACATTCCACAAATCTGCATTCGACTCTACATTCGACTCTTCATTCGATTCTACATTCAACTCTATTTTCGACTCCACATTCGACGACTACAGTCGACGACTTTACATTCGACTCTACAATCGACGACTCTACATTCGACTCTACAATCGACGATTCTATATTCGACGACTCTAAATTGGACGACTCTAGATTCGACGACTCTACATTCGACTCTACATACAATTCTACATTCGATTCTACATTTGACGACTGAGATAGGAATACATTCTTCATAATCTTAACAATAGCGGACATAAATACTTTGGTATATTTTTACAATAAAAAGAAAATATATTCATAAAAATACCTATCAAAATAAGAGGAGATAGTATCAACTTGAAACAATTTTATATTTAGCTTAATAACTTAAGGTTTTAAATAAAATACACTTGTCATACAATAATCCTAAATTATTTTACATTGCTCTGAGTTTGAATGCAGAGGGGAAGTATTTACTTAATTACCATATGCCCATCTCATAATACTTATTATAAAGATGTAACTGATATAAAAATATAAATTTAAGATATGTTTAGAAATATATTTTAGATAGATTTTATAAAATATATTCCTTTAGGTTTTAAGGTATTTAAATATATACCAATATTTGAATATTACTTTTAAATCTATACCTATATTGTTTTACTATAAAGCATGTTGTGCACCAGTTGTGTAAAGTTTCACACAATTATGTTAAGTTCCAAGTGACGAAACTTGGTCTATTGAGAGACATATTGCCGACAGACAAAATGATTTCCAAGCAAAAGTTCAACTTCCACTGAACAAAAGTACCATGTGAAACCGAATTAACCACATTAAAACGACCTACAAATGTGGCTTGAAATTATTATTATTTATATGAAATGTCAATTATAAATGTTTTTGTGTGATTAAATTGTTGGGAGAAATTACGTTGAAAAAAAATGAGAATGGTTTTCTTGCTTTATCCAAATATATATTTTAAATTACTGATCCATATATTAAATTCTTTTAATGCCTTAAAACTATTTCTCTATTTATAATTAATAAATATTCAGAGAATTTATTTTCTAGTTTTAAAATAAACTATACAAGACAATAGGTAATCTATTAATATTCTCCACACAAACTTTCTCTTTGTTTGTGAAGTATGAGAACTTATCTCCTTTGTTTTCTATTAATATAACTCATAACGGGTTATACAAGTCAAAGTTTAAACCACTGATCTTTGTCCGTGAAGTTAGTTTTAACCCGCAGGTCTCTCAAAGTGATTATTTATAAAAGCTTAATACGAGGGGAGGTCCAAAAGTTCGTGGAATGAAAGGGATCTAAATAAAATAAAACAAAACTATTTTTCATTTTCAATATAATCACCCAGAAGCTCAATACGTTTATCAGATCTATGAATTAATTATTCTAAACCACTATAAAAATATGTTTTATCTTTTCCGTCAAAATGAGCCGAAATTCCCTCCCTTACCTCATTGTCGTCGGAAAATTTCCTTTCCCTTAAGTCTTTTTTTAAATTGAGGAATGACAAAAAGTCACTTGGAGCCAGGTCTGGACTGTAGGGTGGGTGAACTAGGGATTCGAACCCATGCGTGTGCAGAGCAGCCATTGCAATTCTGCTCTTGTGAACCGGCGCGTTGTCTTGAAAGAGCAACATATCCTTTGTCAATTTTCTTCGCCGCTTTTCCTTGATGGCATCCTTTAATTTTTCTAATATCGTTGCGTAGGTTTATCCGGTTATAGTCCTTCCCTTTTCTTTGTAATCAATCAAGATTATCCCTTCACAAACCCAGAAAACAGTAGCCATCATCTTTCCAGCCGACTCCGTCACCTTGAATTTCTTTGACGGTTGTGTCCCCTTTTTATGCCATTGCATGGACTCTTGTTTAGACTCAGGCTCAAAGTGATGAACGCATGTTTCATCTCCCGTAACAATTCGATCCAAAATCTGTGCAGGTTTATCTCCACACAACTCCAAAAAATGCTTTGACGCATCGACGCGTTGCTCTTTCTGAAACGGCGTGAGCATTCTCGGTACCCATCTTGCATTGATTTTTGTCATACCCAGGTGATCATGTAGGATTTGCAAAATGGTGGTATCTGAAACTCCAACTAATGCAGATAATTGTTTTTTCTTCAAACGGGCATCCTCTAGTACAATTTTCTCCACTTTTTCAACGATGTCCGATGTGGTGGCCTCAACTGGCCTTCCTGAGCGGGGGTCGACTTCAATTGACTCTCGACCATATTTATAAAGACCATGCCACTTGGAAATCATTGATTTACTAGGGCACTGTTCCCTATAAACGACTCCTATTTCATTCAAAATGGTTTGAGCGTTCTTTCCTTGCTTGGTAAGGAATTTTCTCACAGCGTGGTGTTCAATTTTCTCCATAGTTTCAGTTTTCTTCCGGATTGACTTGTTTATCAGGCGACTATTCGTAAACGAATGACGCAATCAGGTTGAAACTCGGTATTTATACTAATGATGAGTCTCCGATTCGTATGACACCAAGCGAGCGCCCCTACCCCCGCTCCATCCTCTCCATTCCACGAACTTTTGGACCTCCCCTCGTATCTCTAACAAGGTGTTTATTTGTACCTTGCTGTCCGCGTGCTATAACAAGATGTCTTAATAGTTTTTCTGCTTATGTCTAGCCATCCTTTAAGAATAACACAAACTTATATGAGTAATTAAATATAAAATAGTCGTATATACAATTTTTCTCTTTGATATTTTAATCGTTGTGATATTCAAATGTTTGTATCGATTGTAATTGACTTATAATAAGTATAAACGTTAACATTTATTATTATTGAGCGAAGCGAGCGGAGCGCTCTACTGGAGACTTTTTCACATTCTTTGTTATGAATAGGCTCGAAAACTACTTGACGGAAAATTATAAAATTTTGCAATGATAAAGACACACATTCCGTGATAATATTAAAAATAAATTTTTGAAAAGTGTCATGTCGTTGAGAAATAATCGTCAAAAAACTTATATCCCATTGAAGTGATTGATTAATACGTTATGGGATATCCGTCAAATTTATAAAGAACATTGTAAGACATAATACATAAATATTACTCAATTTTAATTTGTTAGAAAATAAAATGCTAGTCCACTATAACTTCAGTTATACTGACATATTTTAATGATTTATCTGATTAAAACACTGTTTCAACCGTAAGTATCTATCTATCTATCTATCCTATCTGCGTCTGTCTGTATCGCAAACACTCTTTGTTATATTAAAATCACCGTTAAAGTTAGTAACGTGACAAATTAGAATTCGGAACTATAAACTACGGTACTAAAAATATTGAATAACCTTCATATTCTGTGAAGAAGAATAAATATTTATTTCCAAGCTGTCAACGGTTGTTAAACTAGGACAAAAAGCTTTAACAAAGATCTTTGTTTTTAGTATGTTTATAAGAGCATATATTATGTAACTAAAGATATGTAAACTTACTATGTATATCATGTTAAGCTACTGAAATATTTTTAAAATGTATTTTTAAATGCGTTCAAATACATATACAAATACATATCTGTTGCTACTGGAAAATATTGCTAGATGTTTAACTCACTCGACCGAGTCAGTGACTGCATTGTGTGTTCCGAGTTGAGCATTTCTAGAGAAATCTTATTGAAAACTTCATACAAACTATTTCTGTCTGTTTGTTACCGGTAGGAAATATCCTAGACAAGTCCTGATTTGATGACATCATTTTGATAGATTACAAAGTAGTGTCATTCTCTTTAAGTATAAAGTTTATATACGAAAATACAAGCTGATAGATAATTATAATTGTAATTTTATATAGTTTATACAATTTTAAGTTTAAGTTTACGTTGTTTTTACATACCATATACTGTCTCACTTTCTACTCTCCTCTCACAAGTTTGTTGGAAGACTTTTCGTTTTGAAATAAGATGTGCCTGTACGAATATTTGTACAAATATACTTAGTTTAAAACATATTGTGTTTGTACAAATATGTTAAATAAATAAATGAATATTTTATACTACAACACATTAACTTTATTAACCTTTGATGGATTCAATCTATATCTAATTAATTCCAATGAAACTCAATAAAAGAAACATTACAAAATTAACAATCTATTTATATCTAAATAGAAGAACCATAGGTAACTATCACTATATTATAGATATAGACATATAGTCCTGCTATGATTTGGATTATTTCTTCACCGTGTTTGATATTCCTTATTATGATCTGACGTCAGAAATAAAAATCTAAATTAAAAACAAGTCAAGTCAAACTCAATAAATTTAAATTATTTAATTAATACCTATTTTACAAAACAAATTATATTTATTAAGTAACTTACAATAATAGAAGCTAGAAACTTACAACTTGTGTAAATAAATATTATTATTTGACCTCTTCTCATTCTTGAAACCAACTCCTTTTAATTGCTTTGTGGTACATTTTAATCATTTTAACAAACAAGCCTGGGAGCGTTCAATAACTTTCATAGAAAATAATTATAAGAAAATGCGTCTATAAAATTTACAAAGTAGTCATAAGCTTAAAACTCGAGTATTTTAAGTACTTGGTTATTTTTGTGTCTGTTGCTTATTTTTGAGGTATTAGTGTATAAATGGGATCTCAAATTTATATAAAGGAATGAACGGTCGAGAAAGCGAAGAACTGTGAATTGTTTAATGCGTATAAACAACTCGATAAATCTTTAACCATTTGTTAACTTAACAACAGAAGGTTATTCAAAAGACTGTTATTTATCCTCGTCAATGGTATTTCACTCGTAAACCTTTTCCCAGATGGCTTGTGTACGTGTTCTTTGTTATTATTTCACAAGTAGTTGCACTCTGTTTTGTGGAAATACTGCTTTTTTATACACTCAAAGATTAATTTAATGATACTAAACTGAAAAATACATTTATAAAGATTATGACATTTTCACATTTGATGTTTACAGAACCGTTTCAAACAAAAACATTGACAGACGCGCATGCAAAATAAAATATAATTTTCTTATTAAAATAAAGCCCGGAAACGTCTACTCTCTATATTGATTTGAATATTTATATATAACAATCATTCATCATCATCATCCATAAAACATAGCTCATTTTTGTGGAATTAATTTTAATTATTGAAGGCTCTTGGTAGTTAAAATGAAATTCTAAGCTTTTTGTATTTGTACAGATATTGCGACAGCGCCATTTTTTTTAATATAATAGCTATAACTTGTGTTCAACCAATATTTATTGATGACTTATTACAACGAATTAAATTCAAACGTTGACTATATACATATTTTATTACAACTGCACCTGTATTAACCTACTCCATATAAACATGGAGTACTACCTGTGCAGGACCACGATGGACTTAAGTTATCTTAAATGTTTTAAATATGCATAAATTGTAGTGAAATAATTTATATTCGTTTGTTAACTTATTAGAGACTTAAAACTTATAGAAATGAATAATTGTAATTACTCATAAATAATTTGGATATATGTGAATTGTAACAGTTAAAAATCACTTGTAATTAATTGTGATTTTAATAAGGCTCTCGAAAAGATATTGCCCGCAAGCTCGCTTGTGAACTCGGCAGCTCTGGAAGAAACAACTCAAAATAAGAAAATAAATCAAGAATAAAGAAATTGGGAAGATCAAGGGGAACTTTTTCTTCAAACCTCCATCCCAGCAACAAAATGTACTAATTATCGTCTCTCTCCCTAAGACGAACGGACACATTGTGAGCGACAAAAAAAGATAGATACCGCTAAAGTTACGGGTAAAGTAGATAATTTTCAGAAATTGTTGAACAAAGCGTGGGAAAAACCACGCTAAATCTAGTGTAGTCCAGACGAGTATTACAATTTCAATAACAATACAAATGAGAAAACAGATATGTTTACAAAAAAACTGAAGATTTTTGTGGTTCATCGAACACTCTTTGTTCCGTAAACATTCCGGTGGTTATATCTCCCAAGTCATGAACACCATATCATCCATGTATACAACACACAGTACAATTCAGATTCAGACAAACTGCTTTGTGCAATTTATACTGACTGTTGCTTGAGTTGTTACCATGTTTCCTCTCGAATACATTTTACATATGTGTATAAAAGTTCTTTTTGAGCTTATTTAAAATTGAAATTTTAAGTCTATGTTTTATATAGTACTTGATATTGTTTTCTATACTTTTCAGTTACAAAATAATGTTACAAAAAACCAGTGAACAAGTCTATTAAAAACATTCGTTCTAAATTCTAATTCCAATTCAGTTGGATTAACAAATTGACAACAAAATATTTAAATTTATGATAAAGAGAACAATGGAATTCATAATTAACAACTAAGATACATTTATCATATTCCATCATGTCTCCAACTCAGCTGTAAGTGTTGTTTAATTAATTCATACACGAATATAACAAAACATACCAATTGATATATGTACATAATACTGTAAGTTAGTATTTGAATTTGCTGCGTCTGTCTGTTTTTGATAAATAAATGTTATTATTATTATGTTCATATTCTTGATGCAATTTCATCGCTTGTTCCAAGTCATTTTACAATTTTAAACGTGACGGATTCAACAACTAGGAATGTTTATTTGAGTTTTGACATTTAGCAAGTTAACAACAGCGACAACAAAGTTATATTTATTTATCCTACTGACTTATAAATGAGAAATATAACATAAAGTGAGAATTCATTTATTCAATGTAATAGTCACTCGCTTCCTTATTATTTTATACTAGCTATATTTAACTATTCAGGTGTCAGGGTGTGACGCATTCTAAATATTAGTTTGAAACTTCTTAGATCTAGAAAGAAATCATTAGTCAATGACTTTATTTTGAAACATTACTTTAAAGGCTCTCAATCGTCAATAAAGTAGCATCAAAACGAACAGAGCCGTCAAAAATGATTTGGTACCAAATTGATACGTAGAGAAACAAAAAGTTCTATTCACTTGATCAGAATAACAATGTGATAAAGTGAGGTCCACAGAATGTAAGATTTAATCATTCTGTAGTCCAATACAAATATAATATATGTTTGGTAGAAATCTATTTATGCTTTTGTTTTGTATCACAGAAAATAAAATGAGTTTTATATGGACATGCTGCTAGTGATATCGTCCGTTTCCCTCATGCCTCAAATAATAGTTTTTTTTTTTAAAGAATTAATCTTTTAAACTCATTCATTTAATTGAATCTTATCAATTTGATAAAGTAATAGCAATAAACAACAATAACCAATATAAACACACGGTTCACTAGAAAATAGAAATGTTTTCTTCTGTCTTCAAATTAACAATAAAACTGACATCACTTTTCATTCACAATCCCTCGTATAAAATATTTGCGTTGGTACTTTAATCTAACATTTATTCGATCTAATTAATTTCACTCAAACAATCAATATTAACGACGGTAATCCAAATAATAGAATAATTCCATGTAAAAAATTGGACTATTTATTATAATATCGCACTTCAAATAATGCTCATATAATCCGACAATTAATCGAGTGATATCATAAAATACGGTATGTTAATCCGACGCGAGAGGCTTAAGAGTTATACAGAGGACACTCGATATCACTGACATCCATCGAGAGGACGATTATGATGAAGAGCTTTTACAAAGGTGATCAGCATTTAATAGTAAATGTAAAATGAATTTAATAATTTATTTGATAAAACAATCATTTAAATTTCTTAATCAGATATGAATGTACTTTCTGTTATAAGTAAATTGTTCTATTCATTCTCAATCAATCAAAATACTTTATAAATTGATATTCTTTATATATTAATTACCGTAACAAAAACTATTCAGAATTACAAACCTATAATTGTTTGACAAACTAGTTCAAATTACAAAATACAATTTGTTTCCGTTGTTCCGACATTTTTTTTAACATAAGCCGTGGTTCGTAATGACCGATGAGTATTTTTAAAGTTATTAAAATTTTAAATTAAAATAGTTGAGAAAAGAAAAGTTTTTTTACTTTTTATACTAAAACTTTATTGTTTCTCCTCATCGTTTGAAATATATTGAAAAATTTTTGTTAATCCTTTTAGATGTTAGAGTGTATAAAGAAACAATGCAGGCAGTTAAACAGTCTATAAAATTAAAGTTGCTTATAATATAATAAGAAAGGTGAGGAGTGTATTTTACATATCTTACAGTGAATTTATTGAAATAATATTATTTTAAAACATTGAAAGCGCATCAACTTTGGCTGTTTCATTGTAATGATTAAATACTCGTAGATGAGCTGTTTTTAATATACTATATTGAAATATTAACTATTTATATGCATATTTTTTATATTATTATAATAGATATTTGTTTGCGATGGGAATTTAAAACATTAATAATTAAATTAATAATATTGTAAGTCACATAACGTAGACAATTCCCATAATACTGTCAAATAAATTTATCCCTATAACTCAAATTGGAAACGAATATTACTTATCAGAGAATATGATTTTAGAAAATGTAAGTGAAGTAAATTGAATAAAACCTGTTATAAATCTATCAAAATGAATAATGGTGATTTGTTTCATCGAAGCTGGCAATATTTTATTATAACATTTAATTAATAATTTAAATTTTTACGTGCAATCTGTTTGATTTTTGGTCTTTTATTAACATTTAGATATCGACCTGCTTAAGTATTTAAACTTAATTTGTAACTTCAAAATGTCAACAATCTTAAGTGTCAGATAAGTGAAGCATAATTGTCTTTAAGAATAAAAGTTAAAATATATACATAATACGCAATTATTAATGTACGGTACGATACGATACGATGTTCTTTATATATAAAAAAACAGGATAAAGAAAATATAACAAATCTCTTATATACATATGTCTCTACTTAAAATTATAAATGTATATATTAGAACAAAACTATAATAATATATAAATAAATTAATATAATGTATGTTACTGCTTTTACCTTAATTTATAACCTAATAAATGACATAATTTAAACAATTGAATTAACTTCTTATAGTTTTGTTTAATAATATTCCTAAAAATAATGTGGATTCAGAGAAATCATATTTTTCAATAGACAATCATTTGTCAACAATACTACATACAAACAACAACCTCCTATAAATTAAAAACACTATATATCTTATATATATTACATAACAATATTAAATTATATGTATCCATCTTAAGGTCGGAGAGAGTAGCTTAAAGTTACATAAAACATATCAGAGATTAAATTTGAGATGATGAATATAGGTCAAGGATTTGGAATTACTGAAGATAACCTTCATCTCTTTATAACTCGAATTTACATATTTAATATATCGGCTTTGGCAATGAATTTCTTTGTTTGAGAAAAAGCTACTTATAAGCTAAGTATATATAGTTATTTTACATTAAAAAGTATTATTTGTCGTCTAACAAGTAAATATTTAGGTTTCGATGTATTTTGAGACTTAATAGCACAAATATTGTTCAGCAGTTGTTTCTGATATTTTTAACTCGATCGTTACAATAATTTAAATGTTACTTTTCTAATTTAACGGTGGTCTAAACCAATTTAAATGATTTTTTATAATATCAGCTTTATATTTAATAATCATGTACAATGCTTTATATTATTATACAGATCTATAAAAATAATTATTATATACTTATACCGATTACAGATTACAGTTAATTCACGCTAGTTTCCTTTTACAGATAAGAGATGGCGCTGTTACAAAATGTGATAATTTATACTCTAAAATTGTTTCACTTCTGTACTTCTTGGTCCATTTAAATATTTACTCACATGTAAATTATTTTCAAAACATTTGATTAAATATTATTTAATATATAAATTAGTAATTAAATATATGAATGTTTTAATGCTTAGTATGTTACATGTATTATCTTCTATATCTACAAAATATGACTGATATTATCTATATCCTTTATCCTTGGTATCATCTAATATATCGACCTTCCTTAATTAATAATGTCACGGTACAGATATCAATCTGTCAGCTGTACAACAGTCTGACCTTGACATCAAGACCATTCCATCAAACTATCCTCATAATATGTGATAATACCTAACGTACAAATATAATATAGTACGAGTTTGTGTGTTATATAAAAATGTATGTGTGTGTGTGCAATTCACACACGCAGAAGTGAAACTTTTGAAAAGCTGCCCACGAGAGAATGAGATGGATAGAGTATCAGGAATATTAGGAATATATTATGTTAAAAAATCTCAAAATTTTACAAAAGTATACAATACAGATGGCATCGTAAGTTGGAATAAATTATAACTTAAATATATGAATCCTTTATTTAATTTATTGAGGTAACATTTTCCAGACTGGAATATATAATTTCACAATACCAATATATCTAGTTTTAGTAATATGTAATATTTTGGTTGCTGTAAAGATATTCCAATAAAGTAAATATAATAATCCAATTGGAAAAAAGTAAAAAGAAGCGTGTAAACATGTAGAGATGTGTGGCTTATTATATTGATGAGATGGGATTAGAATGGGAGAGTAGACGAAGTTTTCTAGTACTTGTATCTTCATTATCATATATATATTTCAAATATACTATATATATAACATAGCTTCCTTTACTTCACAATACTTTTTACAGTGGTCTTTGAAAACATGATAATATTTATAAAAACAAATCTTGTTTCTTCCTTATTGTTTATTTTTAAATAATTATTGTTAATTAATATTATTAATTTTATAATATATATTATAGTGCGAATGAAAAAATCATTAACACAGGCGGTACTTGAACCTGCTGCCTTTGGAATTATGTTCCGTCGCTCTATCTACTGAGGTTATTGCTATCAGCCTTGACAAATTTACCATTCTATAGATAACCTAGATTTTTATATAATCTTATATTATAGGTAATTTTTGTGGCAATGGCTGTTTTGAAACGGTTAGATATTATTGTCATATTTAAAGTTCATCATAATAAATATCCTAAGGCGTATTTAAACAACCTATTATTGTGTTAGAAAATAATGTAACTTTAAAAAGTCTTAAATTATTATTTTTCATCTAAAATTATAGTGATATATTGTAACAGAAGATTCTGTCTCTCAAAGTAATAAGATTGTCATCTCGTTAAGCTCTTATTGACGATGGGCCTACAAGCCTTTTACTATCATCATCTTTCAATGTGGATATTAATCCAGTCAAGTCTAGTTTTGATAACAATACCATAATAGTGAGTTGTACTTTTTTTACTCAGTAATAAAAGTTTTGGCTTCATCGAGAACCGAATTGGAAAATCTATTATTTTAAGTATTTGTAGTGTATTAATGAAAAACGGAGACGCGCGAATACATGGGAATACGAGTTGAAAGCCGGGCGCTTCGATCCTGACTGATGACTGAATGATCCGTAGGAACTCGCGGGAGAACCCTGGAGCGTGGGGAGACCGGCGACACAATAGCCGGCCAGTCGGTTGACAGACGTGCGCCCGCATCTTGATAAAACAATAGACGGCCAGCTGGTCGACACACAAAGAAATTATAAAAAAATATTATTCTAATAATAATATGTAATAGTGGAATTAATCAATATTTATTACATTAAAATAAAACATTAAATGATCTTATTTTAAGTCCGTAGATATAATATAAAATAGTTCAAATATTGATTGAGAATTTACTTTACTTAATATAATTGGATTTACAAAAGCATATGTTTTAACACTAAAAGAACCTATTTAATATGATTATGATTTAATATGAAAAGAACCTATTATATGCAGATTATAACATTTATGTACATAATAGATCCAGAGCTAATGCGAAATTAAAAATATATTCAATACACACTCGAAAAAAAAATTTTTTTTACGGTTATTAACAACGAGGTATTGTTATAAAACTACACCATTGTTATAAAACCAATCACAAACAGTAAATAAATAAATATAAAATATATTATATATAACCTTTATAACCATGAATACAGAAATAAACAAAAGTATAATAAAATTACCATTCAAAGTATTATGTCGTCTATATGATCAAAGAAACTACTCGTATGACTGAAATTAGTCATGAGCTCTCTGTTTATAATGTTTGCTTTTTCGTCAAATTTTATATTTATATTTAAACAGATGGCACGAAGTAGTATTAATAAGTACTAATATATAAATTAAATATAATTAATATATAAAACATCCTCACACAATATGATGATAATATATTATCATTTAAAACACTATGATTAAATGTACTTTTATAAAGACTTCTAACAGTATTTCTTTTATTACTCACTTTTAGCTATAACTTTCTTAAACTAAATAAAATGTCATAAGTAATTAATTCCGTATAATTTATTAATTATAGTTATACATTAAACTCTAATCTAAAATCAAGAACCAAATTCATAATACATTTAAGTTATTAAGTATATAAGTACTTATTTATAATTCATTAATTTATAAATGTATGGAACTCAAAGCAAATGTTCAACAAACTTCATCAATTCACACGTCTACACTTTGACATAGTACTTACCTTGTATTATACATTTATGTGACTTTAATTGAACTTTATACATTGAATTATACACTTGAGTGATAAGTATATAATATAATCCTTTAAGTGTATAAAATTGTATCAGAAGACTACCATCTCACTAAACTACTTGTACAATATCGCAGTTTATGTTTTAATTTTTAATTACATTTACTAAAATCATTAACCCATACAAGTAACAGAATACTTACAAAGAGAAGCTTTCCTGAAAGGCCCCAATAAAGTATATTGTTTCATAAAACAGAACTCATAAACTCAATTACGTGTGGTCTTTGTCATTGGAGCGACGCTCAGAGATCTTTCGGAAAACAAGAAAAAAAAAAATTTTAAATAAAGTTGTATACAAATTTGATAATATTTATGATTAATATTACGAAGTCACATTTACAATATGAGTGTAATGAATTAAATTACTTATTGATTGATATTATATTTTAGTTAGTTTATTATCGTCTTCGGTAGTATAGTGGTAAGTATCCCCGCCTGTCACGCGGGAGACCGGGGTTCGATTCCCCGCCGGAGAGATTTTTTGGCGTTTGTCTCTTGTGACATGATATAATATTATTATAATTACTTTTAAAAACTTGTAATTACATTTATCTGATTTATTAAAGTTGTAGTCATTAATTTTTTTTATTTGTATTTCTGTTTGTTGCATTTCAACACTATTTTGGAAAACAATCATGTTTGTTAATTTATCATTAAAGAAACAATTTATTTTAAACAACAAATTAATATGTTTCGGTATAATTTGTTTTTTAATTAAATTTATGGTTTAAATTGTATGTTCTCTTTTTGAGTATAATATTAATTTCTAAGAATATATTTAACCAATATTATTATCATTTGTTATTTAAATAAGAAAGTAAAATACATAAATTAAAACGTCTTTGCTTTCTTGACTTTCCTTTAAAGTTTCTTAATTGCTACGCCAATATTTAATACCAAAATTTAGCGTTGGAATTGTTTATTTACAATTATCTTAAATTATAACAAGAATGTTAGAAATATAATGTTACTTATTAATATAAAATAAAGCTACGTTAAATAAGAGAAAGATAAAAACAATAGAAGCAAGCTACATACAACCAGCGACTCTTGATATTATGTAGGCAATTATCACAATTAACAGTCATTCTGCAATGGATCAACACTGACTTATATAACAGTTTACGAGTGACTTTGTCAAATTAATTACTAACTTGTGCAAGTCATATTCCATCTCGGTCACTTAGTATTCAATGCAAGCACGACATATTCTAACAGCACTCATGTCATTAAAGTGACAATGCTCATAACTAGTTATGAAAGATTACACTTAATGTAGCACTTAAAGTGTATTAATAAAGGCAACTCAAAATATAATAGCTAAGTTAAATACATAGGCTGTTCCAAAAAATGTTGTGAAATTAAAAATTGTACAAATATAAAAAAATATATTTATAGCTTTTCAAGATATTTCTATTTTACTTCTATGAACTTATACATTGAGATAAATCAGCTTTCAAAGCATTAATAAAACGTCTTTTGGTATAGATCGAAAATTAGTAGTCGAAATTCTTAGACGCCTCGTCTGCAGTATTAAATTAAAACACACAAAGCATTTTACAGCTGGGGGAAATAAAAAGAAATCGCATGGAGCTACATCTAGGCTGGATGGAAAATAGGGTCATATTTGTAACCCTGAAAATATCAAATGATCGATGATTCTAGCAGCTGTGTGAACGGGAACATTATCCACTGCGTCAAAAAATAACTGCTATACTTTTTTTATTAAAACTCCGACCGCGACTATGTTTTATGAGTAGCTTGTCCTCTTCAAACACTCATTACGTGAATTGCTGCTTAGTAAGACGATAGTAGCTTGAGATCCAAATTTCGTCAGTTGTAAAGATGTAGGAAACATTTTGCTAAAATACTCGTTTAAACTTTTAGAGCATAAATTTGCAACAATCACGTTACCAGGACCCCGTCACCGTAAAGCTACTGAATTGCAGATCCCACGACGGGGCGCTGAATACGTTATGCTTATTTAGTTTTTTCATTGTTAATTATTTCATATTTTAATTTCTCACTTCTGTCTCAGATCTAGTTAAGAAAACATCTTCTTATTTTTTTTGTAATTTTTCCTTATCGTCTGAACAATACTATCAACACGACGGAATTACGACGGTGAAGAAATATATTCAATGCGAAGCAACCTTACGAACAACAAATGTTCATGCAGGATCGTTGAAACTGCTCGTGATCTAATCTATAACCCAACTTTTATATCCTGATGTATAATGTTTTTATTTTCTCCCAATAACTACTTCACCATGTTTTCATGGGTTACTGCAGTTGTCAGTTGGTCGAGTCTGGGGTCTGGATTTGAGTTCTCTGGACCACGTTACGTGCTCGTGCATGTAAGCAATAAGTAACTGTTGGTATCGTGAGGCAGACTCCTTTAAAGCAGCTTGTAAATTTTCTGAAGATCCTTTGAAGGTTAACTCTCGTTTATAATCATAACATAAAAGATTCTAGTAAAACATAGACTGTTACAATGGAAAGTGATATATAAGCTTTAAAAATATTTTTTAATAGAACTACACATAAGTGGCCAACAATTTTTTCAAGGCGTTTTATAAAAAATCTTCTATCAATTCGTATTAGCTTCGGGTAAATTTAAATTATTTTGTAACTAAGAATTTTTGGAAAAGTCCTCGTTTAAAATTGTCTTCACTAACATGAATTTCAATTTAATGCCATTCGTTTCCAGAGCGTAAGCTGAATTAGCATTTTGTTTAAATTACCGACAAATAGGTATTGGAAGTCTGTGAATTTGCATATCTTGCAATTGCAATCCTATCTTGGGATAGGAATAAATTTGTCATAATCTCAGTATCAACGAAGATAAATGATAATTTGGTATAGTTATAATAGAGAATTAAATGACTTATTATACTGACAGCAAAATATTATTCAAAGAAATTCGTAAAATTAGAAAAGATATATCAATTCCAAATAGCTCAATATTTATTCATATATTTCAGTTTCTTCAATTGGACATAACCTAAATTACTAATATAAAGATAAAACTACTGTAAAAACTTATATAGCTTGAGCAATATACTTTAATTATGGCGACAATTAAATAAGGATGGGGCTTTCAAAAAAAGAATTTTAAGTGTTAACTTTTACAGCTGTTACTGTTAAAATATGTATATTACAGGTCATTTCATTCAGAAAAAAATATTTAGTTTTTATATATCATATATTTATACTATCAACATATAAACGGACCGTATACAAAGACCAGTTGTGTGTAGTTTCACACAATTATGTTAAGTTCCACGAGACGAAACTTTGTCATTGAGAGACAAATTGCCGACAGACCAAACTGTTTCCAAGCGAAAGTTCAACTTCGATGTGAACAATAGTAACACGTTAAGCCGAGTTAACCACACTGGAACTTCGTACTAAAGTAACTTCAAATTATCATTATTGATATAATATATGGCTTACAACGTTTATTTTTTAAACTAATTGTATTTTGAGAAATAAACAGCACTATGTTGTGAAAAAATATAGAAGTTTATAAGAAGCTTTCATATTTACAAACAAGTATACGTCTATATATTTAATTCAGTTCAGGTTTCAAAATGTCAATCTCACAAATAATATTTATGTATCTAAATTTAATACATGATCCATGTAATTATTTTACAGTTAATAATTAAACTATACAAGATAAAGATAAAGGTATAATTTATGAATATTTACCAAACTTTCTATTTGTTCGTATAGTATAAAAACTGTGTTTTCTACTGGGTATAATTTTTGAACTACTTATATAACTCATAATATACGTTATAAAAGGCAAAGTTTAACTTACAGATCTTTTTTCGTCAAGTTAATTTTAACCCGCGGGTCTCTCAAAATTAAATAACTTTTTTAACACAGATAGTTTTTTTATCCAAATCGCTTGTCACTGATTTTTTTACAATTTGGTTATAGAATTTATATAATAAGTACAGTACTCGTATATTTAAAGTTATGCATAATATAAATTTGATTATTATTAATCTTCGTTAAAATGTTTATGATTTTTCTATATCTTTTTGATGTCAACTCACTGACATTATGGCAACTATAATCACTAGTTTTGTACCTGTTCTAGTTTCTCATTCATAGATATGAGAAACGTAATGTAATCCCACATTCAGAATAACATTATTGGTATCAATCATAGTATGATCCGTTGTGAAAATCATATCTATGAACTTTGACCCAAGAGTCGGATTTACCAACGTAAAGCTACTTAAAATAGCGTACTCCAGACCATTATAAATATATGTCTAAAGATAAAGAAGTAACCGTTAAGATTTTAGATTGTTGTTCTTCAGTCTGTCTGAATGATTTCCCAAATAGTTATTACACCTTAATCGATATTATAATATTGAATAAAGCGCTGGAAAAGCTGCGGGAACGAGCTAGTCTAGTCTAGACGAATATTACAATTTCAATAACAATACAAATGTGAAAACTGATATGTTTACAAGAAAACAGATGATTTTTGTGTTTGTTTCATCGAATACTCTTTGTTCCGTAAATATTCCGATGGTATATCTCCCAAGTCATGAACACCATATCATCCATGTACACAACACAGTACAATTCAGATTCAGACAAACTGCTTTGTGCAATTTATACTGACTGTATAGCGAGTTGTTGAAATATATCCTCTCGTATATATTTTACAAAAGTGTATAAAACTTCTTTTGGAACTTATTTGAAATTTAAATGTTACGTCTATGTTTTATCTTAATATATAAAACACAAAGACACTCACTAACTCACTGACTCATTCATCGCTCTACAGCCCAAACCGTAATACCTAGAAGGCTGAAATTTGGACACAAGACTCCAGACATATTGAATAGGTGCAATAAGAAAGGATTTTGCAAAGGTCCAAACCGTTCCAAAGTTCTAAAAAGCTGCAAGAAATATCACGCGCATGTTTGATACTTCCTAAGTGGTGTGGAAATTCGAACAAAATGTTTCATCACTTTCGCCGTCCATCGCGAAGCACGGGTAACCTGCTAGTTTAGTATATGATGTTGTTTTCTATACTTTTCAGTTACAAAATTGCGTTACAAAAAAGTGAACAAATCTATTAAAAACATTCGTTTTTAATTTTTATTTCAATTCAGCTTGATAAACAAATTAAGCACAATTTATTAATATTTATGATGAAAGAGAACAATGGAATTCATAATTAACAACTAAGATACATTTATCATATTCCATCATGTCTCCAACTCAGCTGTAAGTGTTGTTTAATTAATTCACACACGAATATAACAAAACATACCAATTGATATATTTATATAATACTGTAAGTTAGTATTTGAATTTGTTTTATCTCTCGGGTTTGATAAATAAATGTTATTATTATTCTGTTCATATTCTTGATACAATTTCAGTGCTTGTTCTAACTCATTGTACAATTTCAAACGTGACGGATTTAACAACTGGGAATGTTTTATTTAAGTTTTGACATTTAGTAAATTAACAACAGCGACAACAAAGTTATATTTATTTTTCCTACTGATTACTAAATGAGAAATATAAAATAAAGTGAGAATTAATTTATTCAATGTAATAGTCACTCGCTTCCTTATTATTTTATACTAGCTATATTTAACTATTCAGGTGTCAGGGTGTGACGCATTCTAAATATTAGTTTGAAACTTCAGATCAAGAAAGAAATCATTAGTCGATGACTTTATTTTGAAACATTACTTTAAAGGTTCTCAATCGTCAATAGAGTAGTATCAAAACGAACAGTGCCGTCAAAAGTGATTTGGTACCAAATTGATACGTAGAGGAACAAAAAGTTCTATTCACTTGATCAGAATAATAATGTGATAACGTGAGGTCCACGGATTTTAAGATTTAATCATTCTGTAGTCCAATACAAATATTATACTAAATTTAATAAAAAAATTATTTACGCTTTTGATTTATATAACAGAAAATAAAATGAGTTTCATATGCACAAGCAGTGATATCGACTGTTTTCCTTATGTCTCAAATAATAGTTTTTTTTTTAAAGAATTAATCTTTTAAATTTATTAAATTCTCTGCATCTTATCAAATTGATAAAGTAATAGCAATAAAATAACTTACTTACTTACTTATCTTCACGCCTTATCCCTTGCGGGGTAGCCAGAGTACAAAATAATAATAACCAGTATTAACAAACGGTTCATTAGAAAATACTCCTGTCTTCAAGTTAACAATAAAACTGACATCACTTTTCATTCACAATCCGTCGTATGTAATATTAGCATTGGTACTTTAATCTGACACTTATTCGATCTAATTAATTTCATTCAAACAATCAATATTAACGATGGTAATCCAAATAATAGAATAATTCCATATGAAAAATTGGACTATTTATTATGATATCGCTTTTCAAATAATACTCTTATAATCTGCCAATTAATCGAGTGATATCCTAAAATACGGTATGTTAATCCGACGCGAGAGGCTTAAGAGTCAGACAGAGGACACTCGATATCACTGACATCCATCGAGTGGACGATTATGATGAAGAGCTTCTACAAAGATGATCAACAGTAAATAGTAAATGTAAAATGAATTTAAATAATTTATTTGATAAAAAAATTATTTAAATTTCTGAATTTACTTTCTATAGTTATAAGTAAATTGTTCTATTCATTATCAAAAAATTAATCAAAATACTTTATAAATTGATGTTCTTAATATATTAAATACCGTAACAAATCTATTCAGAATTACAAGACTATAATTGTATGACAAACTAGTTGACATGCAATTTGTTTAATTTGTTCCGAGATTTTTCTATGAACATAAGCGGTGGTTCGTAATGACCGATGAGTATTTTTAAAGTTATTAAAATTTTAAGTTAAAAAAGTTGAGATAATAAAGTTTTATATTCAATTACATGTATTCATCTTAAGGTCGGAGAGAGTAGCTTAAAGTTACATAAAACATATCAGAGATTAAATTTGAGAAGATGAATATAGATCAAGGATTTGGGAATACTGAAGATAACCTTCATCTCTTTTCAACTCGAATTTACATATTTAATATATCGGCTTTGGCATAAAAGCTCTTTGTTTTGCAAAAAAGCCAGTTATAAGCTAAGTATATAGTTATTTTACTTAAAAAGTATTATTTGTCGTCTAACAAGTAAAAATTTAGGTTTCGATGTATTTTGAGACTTAATACAACAAATATTGTTTAGCAGTTGTTTCTGATATTTTTAACTGGGTCGTTACAATAATTTATATATTACTTGTCTAATTTGACTTCGGTCCAAAACAATTTAAATGATTTTTTTTTAATATCAGCTTTATATTTAATAATCATGTACAATGCTTTATATTATTATACAGATCTATAAAAACAATTATAATATACAGATTACAGTTAATTCACGCTAGTTTCCTTTTACAGATAAGAGATGGCGCTGTCACAAAAAGTGATAATTTATACTCTGAAATTGTTTCACTTCTGTACATCTTGGTCCTTTTAAATATTTACTCACATGTAAATTATTTTCAAAACATTTGATTAAATATTATTGAATATATAAATTAGTAATTAAATATATGAATGTTTCTAAGCTTATTATGTTACATGTATTATCTTATATATCTAAAAAATATGAGTGATATTATCTATCCTATATCTATATCCTTTATCCTTGGTATCAGCTAATATATCGACCTTCCTTATTTAATAATGTCACCGTACAGATACCATAATCTGTCAGCTGTACAACAGTCAGACCTTGACATCAAGACCATTCCATCAAACTACCCTCATAATTTGTAATAAAATAACACCTTCATATATGTATTAATATCTGACGTACAAATATAATAAAATACGAGTTGGTGTGTTATATAAAAATGTATGTGTGTGTGTGGTTGCTATAAAGATATTCCAATAAAGTGAATATAACAATCCAATTGTAAATAAGTAAAAAGAAGTGTGTAAGCTTGTAGAGATGTTGGGTGGCTTATTATATTGATGAGATGGGATTAGAACGGGAGAGTAAACGAAGTTTGCTGGTACTTGTATCTCCATTATCATATACATATTTCAAAGACACTATATATAAGACATAATATATTAATATTATTAGTTTTATAATATATATTATAGTGTGAATGAAAAAGTCATTAAGACAGATTGCTACCTTTAGAATTCTGTTCCGTCCCTCTATCTACTGAGCGTTTTGCTATAAGCCTTGATGAATTTAGCATTCTATAGATAACCTAGACTTTTATATAATCTTATATTATAGGTAATTTTTGTGTATCTAATCTACATGGCTGTTTTGAAACGGTTAGATATTATTGTCATATTTAAAGTTCATTATAATAAACTAGGTCACGCAAGCGGGGTCGTGAGCTGAGCTAACTTTAAACTATTAGTTATTACTTTATTATTATTATTTAATACTTTAGCTATTCTTGTAAATTGTCCTAAACTAAATTAGTAAATTATACTGAATTTAGAATTACGATTTAAAAAAAAAATTATATATGCTTAGCGCCTTGTGCTCGCCATCATTGTGGCGAGTTTCGTTAACGTAGCTCGAATAGTTTTTAAGAACAGAGAGTTCGCATTTTTTGCGATCTGACCAGTAAATAGCTTCTCTTCGCTCAGCTCAACAATCTAAAACAAAGACGTATTTAAACAACCTATTATTGTATATTAGAAAATTATGTAACTTTAAAAAGTCTTAAATTATTATTTTTCATCTATAATTATAATGATATATTGTAACAGAATATTACAACAAAGTACTAAGATTGTCATCTCGTTAAGCTGTAATTTACGATAGGCCTACAATCCTTTCACTATCATCATCTTTCAATGTTTAATAAAGATTATGTGGATATTAAATCCAGTCCAGAGTCTAGATTTGATAACAATGCCATAATAGTGAATTATACTTTTTTTACTCAGCAATAAAAGTTTTGCCTTCATCGACAACCAAATTTTAAAATCTATTATTTTAAGTAATTGTGGTGTATTAATGAAAAACGGAGACACACGAATACATGGGAATACGAGTTGACAGTTGGGCACTTCGATCCTGACTGATGAATGATCCGTAGGAACTCGCGGGAGAACCCTGGAGTGTGGGGAGACCGGCGATACAATAGCCGGCCAGTCGGTTGACAGACATGTCCCGCATCCAGATAAAACAATAGATCGCCAGCTTGTCGACACAAAGAAATTATAAAAAAATATTATTCTAATAAGTGTGTAATAGTGGCACTACTCCACATATTTATTACATTAAAATAAAACATTAAAGGATCTTATTTTAACTCCTTAGATATTATATAAAGTAGTTTAAATATTGATTGAAAATTTACTTTTCTTACTATAATTGAATTTACAAAAGCATATGTTTTAACACTAAAAGAACCTATTTAAATATATGCAGAGTATAACATTTATGTACATAATAGATCCAGAGCTAATGCGAAATTAAAAATATATTCAATACACACTCGAAAAAAAAATATTTTCTTACGGTAACAAACAACGAGGTATTGTTATAAAACTACACCATTGTTATAAAACCAATCACAAACAGTAAATAAATAAATATAAAATATACTTAATATTAGCTTTATAACCTTAAATACAGAAATAAACACAATGTAATAAAATAACCATTCAAAGTATTATGTCGTCTACATGATCAAAAAACTACTCGTACCTATGACTGAAATTAGTCATGAGCTCTCTGTCTATAATGTTTGCTGTTCCGTTAAATTTTATATTTATCTTTAAACAGATGGCACGAAGTAGCATTAATAAGTACTAATATATAATTAAATATAATTAATATATTAAACATCCTCACAGAATATGATGATAATATATTATCATTTAAAACACTATGTTTTAAACTTTTATAAAGACTTCTAACAGTATTTCTTTTATTATTACTCACTTTAATTATATTTCTTAAGCTAAATAAAATATCAAAAATAATTAGTTCCGTATTATTCATTAATTATAATTATACATTTATTACTCTAATCTAAAACCAAGAACTAAATTTATAATACATTTAAGTAAATTAAGTATATATAAGTAGTTGTTAATAATTCATTAATTTATAAAGGTATGGAACTCAAAGCAAATGTTCATCAAACTTCATCAATTCAGACGTCTACACTTTGACATAGCACTTACCTTATATTATACACTTATGTGACTTTGATGGAACTTTATACATTAAAGATATAAACACTTCAGTGATAAGTATTTAATATAATCATTTAAGTGTATAAGATTGTATCAGAAGACTTCCATCTCACTAAACTACTTGTACAATATCGCAGTTTATGTTTTAATTTTTAATTTCATTTACTAACATCATTAATCCATACAAGTAACAGAATATTTACAAAGAGAAGCTCTGCTAAATGCCCCAACAAAATATATTGTTTCAGAAAACAGAACTCATAAACTCAATTACGTGTGGTCTTTGTTATTGGAGCGACGCTCAGAGATCTTTTGGAAAACAATAACAATAAATTTTAAATAAAGTTGTATACAAATATGATCTTTATGATTATTATTTATATATTACGAAGTTACATTTACAATACGAGTGTAGTGAATCAAATTACTTATTGATTGATATTATATTTTAGTTAGTTTATTATCGTCTTCGGTAGTATAGTGGTCAGTATCCCCGCCTGTCACGCGGGAGACCGGGGTTCGATTCCCCGCAGGAGAGGTTTTTTTGCTTTTGTCTCTTGTGATATGATATAATATTATTATAATTACTTTTACAAACTTGTAATTACATTTATCTGATTTATTAAAGTTGTAGCCATAATTTTTTTTTATTTGTATTTCTGTTTGTTGCATTTCAACATTATTTTGGAAAATAATCATGTTTGTTAATTTATCATTAAAGAAACAATTTATTCTAAACAACAAGTTAATATGTTTCGGTATTATTTGTTTTTTAATTAAATTTATGGTTTAAATTGTAAGTTCTCTTTTTGAGTATAATATTAATTTCTAAGAATATATTAAACCAATATTATTATCATTTGTTATTTAAATAACAAAGTAAGATATATAAATTAAAACGTCTTTGCTTTCTTGACTTTCCTTTAAACTTTCTTAATTGCTACGCCAATATTTAATCCCAAAATTTAGCGTTGGAATTGTTGATTTACAATTATCTTAAATTATTACAAGAATATTAGAATTATAATGTTACTTATTAATATAAAATAAAGCTACGCTAAATAAGAGAAAGATAAAAATATTACAAGAAAGCTACTACCAGCGACACTTACTATCATGTAGGCAATTATCACAATTAACAGTCATTCTGCAATGAATCAACACTAACTTATATAACAGTTTACGAGTGACTTTGTCAAATTAATTACTAGCTTGTGCATGTCATATTCCATCTCGGTCACTTAGTATTCAATGCTGGCACGACATATTCTAACAGCACTCATGTCATTGAAGTGATAACGCTCATAACTAGTTATGGAAGATTAGACTTAATGTAGCACTTAAATTGTATTAATAAATGCGACTCATAAGAATAATAGCTTAGTTAAATACATAGGATGTTCCAAAAAATGTTGTGAAATTAAAAATAGTACGAATTTGAAAAATCTTTATTTATAGCTTTTCAAGATATTTCTATTCTACTTCTATGAACTTATACATTCAGATTAATCAGCTTTCAAAACATTTATAAAACGTCTTTTGGTAAAGATCGAAAATTAGTAGTAGAAATTATTTGACGCCTCGTCTGCAGTATTAAATTAAAACCCACAAAGCATTTTATAGCTGCGGGAAATAAAAATAAATCGCATGAAGCTAAATCTAGACTGGATGGAAAATGGGGTCATATTTGTACCCCTGAAAATGCCAAATGGTCGATAGTTCTATCAGCTGTGTTAACTGGAGCATTATCCACTGCGTCGAAAAATAACTGCTATGATTTTTTTATTAAAACTCCGACCGCGCCTATGTTTTATGGCTAACTCGTCCTCTTCAAATACTCATTACGTGAATTGCTGCTTCGAAAGACGATCGTAGTTTAAGATCCAAAGTTCGTCAGTTGTAAACATGTTTTTTAGAGCATAAATTTTAAAGCTGCTGAATGCAGATCCCACGACGGGGCGCTGAATTCATTATGCTTATTTAGTTTTTTAATTGTTAATTATTTTATATTTTAATTTCTCACTTCTGTCTCAGATCTAGTGAAGATAACACCTTTTTAATATTTTTGTATTAAAAAAGAAAATAATTTTTAAAAAACCTTTACCTTGTCGTCTAAACAATACTATCAACACGACGGAATTTTTGCTCCTCAGTGAAGAAATATATTTAATGCGAAGCAACCTTACGAACAATAGATGTTCATGGAGGATCTTGAAACTGCCCGTGATCTAATCTTTAACCCAACTTTTATCTCCCGATGTGTAATGTTTTTATTTTCTCCCAACAACTGCTCCACCCTGATAATGTTTTCATGGGTTACTGCAGTTGTTAGTCGGTCGGGTTTGGAGTCTTGATTTAAGTTCTCTGAACCACGTTACGTGGACGTGCACGTAAGCAATAAGTAACTGTTGGTATCGCAGGAGCAGACTCCCTAAAAGCAGCTTGTCAATTTTCTGAAGATCTCTTGAAGGTTAACTCTCGTTTATAATCATAACATAAAAGCTTCTAGTGAAACATAGACTGTTACAAAGAAAAGGGACAGATAATCTTTAAAAATACTAGCTTATGCCCGTGGCTTCGCACACTTGGAAGAAGA
This sequence comes from Melinaea marsaeus rileyi, assembly GCA_918358865.1. Classification (NCBI taxonomy): domain Eukaryota; kingdom Metazoa; phylum Arthropoda; class Insecta; order Lepidoptera; family Nymphalidae; genus Melinaea; species Melinaea marsaeus. Next base: position 6,258,422 of record OU911089.1, read on the forward strand.
AAATGTAGAGCAGAGGACGGTTTGAAACTAAATTTCATGTATTAAATTCTATTCTAATTTTAGATGGTAAACCGGCTTCGCTAGGGTTAAATGTGACTCTTCTCATCAATATTTTACATAATGTTGGCAGATTATTGTAGTTATAGCTACGATTAACTAAAACAAGATTTCCTCCGGTGTAATTGCAGATACGAGTACATGTTGGCGATTTAATTTTTTTTATGTTTTATTATTGAGGCGAAGTTTTAATCGAAATAATTAATATAGATTTACCTCTGTGGGTAAAGGCTTCAGACAACGCAGTATTTTGACTCTCTCTATCATACGTTGAGTTGATTTTTTAATATTTATTCGTATTAGCTTCGGGAAAATTTAAATTATTTTGTAAATATACATTTTTGGAAAAGTCCTCGTATTAAATTGTCTTCACTAACATTAATTTTAATTTAATGCCATTCGTTTCCAGAGCGTAAGCTGAATTAGCATTACGTTTAAACTACCGACAAATAGGTATTGGAAGTCTCTGAATTTGCATCCAAGGTAGGAATAAATTTGTCATAATCTCAGTATAACCGAACATAATTGATAATTTGGTATAGTTATAATATAATAGAGAATTAAGTGACTTTCTTATACTAATAGCAATATATTATTCAACGAAATTCGTAAAATTACAAAAGATAGAAATATAGTAACAATTCCGAATAATTAAATATTTATTCATATATTTCAGTTTCTTCAATTGGACATAACCTAAATTACTAATATAAAGATAAAACTACTGTAAAAACTTCTATAGCTTGAGCAATATACTCTAATTACGGCGACAATTAAATAAGGATGGGGCTTTCGAAAAAAAGAATTTTAAATGTTAACTGTTACAGCTGTTACTGTTAAAATATGTATATTACAGGTAATTTTCATTTATTCAGAAAATTTTTATTTAGTTTTTATATATTACATATATACTATCCACATGTAAACGGACCGTATACAAAGAGCAGTTGTGTCTAGTTTCACACAATCATGTTAAGTTCCACGTGACGAAACTTTGTCTATTGAGAGACAAATTGCCGACAGACCAAACTGTTTCCAAGCGAAAGTTCAACTTCGATGTGAACAATAGTAAAACGTTAAGCCGAGTTAACCACACTGGAACTTCTTACTAAAGTAACTTCAAATTATTATTATTGGTATGATATTTGGCTTACAAAGCTTATTTTTGAAGTTAAATATATTTTGAGAAATAAACAGCACTATGTTGTGAAAAAATATAGAAGTTTATAAGAAGCTTACATATTTACAAACAATTATATGTCTTTATATTTAATTCAGTTCATGTTTCAAAATGTCAATCTTACAAACAATGTTTGTGTATCTAAATATATAACATGAGCCGGCTAATTATTTTACAGTTTTTTATTAAACTATACAAGAAAAAGATATAACGTATTAATGTTCAACAAACTTTCTATTTGGTCGTAGTATTAAAACTTATCTCCTTTGTTTTCTACTGAGTATAATTTTTGAACTACTTATATAACTCATAACAGATTATAAAAGGCAAAGTTTTTACTACTGATCTTTGTTCGTTAAGTTTCTTTTAACAACGTAAAACTACTTAAAATACCGGCGAATTCTTCGAATCTCGAATTTTACTTCAGACTATTATAAATATATGTCCAAAAATAAAGAAGTAGTCGTTAATATATTAGGCCCTTTTAAATTGTTATTGTTAAGAGAAAAATAAATAAAATAAAAAAAATAAAATAAGCCTTTATTACTGCATAAATTCTTAACAATTTCCATCTTAAAATACTGCATGCCTTAACTATTCTTAAATCTAATTTGAATTATCCTTTGTTTGTTTGTTTGTTTGTTTTATCGGCAAATCTTCTTCCCCTGTTGCAGCTTGTCTTCCGACAAAGGTCTCCTCTAAGGAGCTCCATCTCTCTCTATCCCTCGCTATTCTAATCCCTCTAAGAGAAAAATATGATTTTCCAAATAGTTATGAAATCCTAATCGCTACTATTATAGTCTAGGTTCATATTTCAACATTTAGTAGACAAGTTACAAGCTTTGTAAATATTATGTATCACTTAAAATTCTTAATACTGTATTTTGTGGTTTATTATATAAGATATTCTCATTTTGATAACAACAAAGGTTATCTTTCTTTGTGTTATTGAATAAAAAAAAAAACCTCTCCGGCGGGGAATCGAACCCCGGTCTCCCGCGTGACAGGCGGGGATACTGACCACTATACTACCGAAGATAATATGTGTGCAGTTAAAAAGTGTGTACAATTTTTACGAGGTTTAATTAATAAAATAATTAAATATATAATTGTGTAATTATTATTTTTTTTATTTAATTATTTTACAGCACCTGTATTATTATTTCTAGTACAAAATATTTATGAATATCGTTTCTTTAGTCACTATACAATAACAGTTACACACACGTCACAGATACATATGTTAACAGTAAACAATAAGAGTTACCTAATTTTAAAAACTATTATGACCAAATTTATTTCGATTTAAAAAATATGAGTAAAAAAGATATTTCTATACCAGTTATGAATTCTTCAACTAGTTAAAAAATTATACTGTATAAAAATTAAAGAAGATAAGTGTTTGTACTCGAACAAAGATAAAGTTTGGTGAATATTATAAATTATATTAGATGAAGTGAGGGTAACTTTATTATTTTTCTCTACTACAAAGTAAAGTTCAGGCAGTTAGTTATTGCAATATATAAATTTTAAAAAAATGTCTTCATAATTGAGATATCATACAAATAATAATCATTTGAAATAACATTTGTACATAGTTCCAGTGTGATTAACTCGACTCGGCGTGTTGCTATTGTTTACATCGAAGTTGAACTGTCGCTTTGAAACCGTTTTGTCTGCTGTCAATTTGTCTCTCAATAGACAAAGTTTCGTCTCGTGGAACTTCATATATTGTGTGAAAATAGACACAACTTGTCTTTGTATACGGTCCGTTTGTTTGTTGACACTGTATAATAAAATGATATTGTAATTTATTTCACAGTAATTGAAAAATATTATATATTAGTATAGAGATTGTAAATATCCCAAAATCAAAAGCTGAGTGTTTTTTTAACAAATATATCCTAAATGTCTGTATACATTAATTTTACTTAAGGCTTTATTACATAATTAATTTAATTTAAAGTAGCCTTTACAATGACAGGATCTCTTCTTGTTTTTTTTATATGGTTCATTTGTTTCTCAATACAGTCTAATCCTTTTTTTAAATTCAGTTATTTTTTTAAGAGCAAGAACAATCTTATAGCATAATTAAAATTATTTTAAATCATTTATGCATTATTAAATTAATTTTATAGTAAAAGTTTACAAAAATATTACCTTCCTTACGTAAGTATACGAAAAGAGTGCATTATTTTCGGTAATACTGAAATTATAAGAAATATCCTTCTTCCTTTGATGCAAATTCACAAAACCACCTTGAATTCCTATAGTTTAAAGAAAATGCTAATTCTTTATATGCTCGTCAAAAGAAAAGCATTACGTTTATATCCATGTTTGTGAAAACAAATATCGTTTTGTTTAAGGACTTATATCTATTTACTTATCTTCAATAACTAGCTGCGTTGACACTTCAGTGACATGAGTGCTGTTAGAATATGAAGTGACTGAGATTTAACATTACTTGCACAAGTTAGTAATTAATTTAGCGATGACATTCCTAAACTGTTATATGAGTTAGTGTTAATCCGATGCAGAACGCCTGGTTAATTATAATAATTGCCTAAATGATAACAAGTGTCGCTGGATGTAGCTTGCTCAAGTTGATATTCATTTTACTTTTATTAAGAATGCATGCCTTGCATGCATTGCATGCATTAAGAATGCAAGCCTTGTTAATTAAATGCATTCCTTTATTTAATTTTTATTTTATTTATTATTAGCGTGTTTGCGCATAGTAAAGGGGCCCCTTAAACCTACACCTGGGTCGCTAGTCCCAGGCATTGTTTGCGCTCCTCTTCTTGCAACGCAATGGGCCCGGCAACCGCACGGTGAATCCAAGGAATGCTAAAAAGCTTCGTCTCTTAAATTTATTTTAAATATGTTATTATATAGTACTTACTCATAAAAAAAAACTGAATTCAAAAACAAGAGTTAGAAACTGAATTAAGAAACGAATGAACTATATCAACAAACTTGAAGAAATCGTATCTTCTTAAAATCATTTAATATTTATACAGATTTTGTACATTTTTACTCTTTTTTGCTTATAAAGTGGATCAGTAATGTATTTTAATGTACAACCAATATTGAATTACTTCAGCTCAAAGTGTGAACGGGAGTTCTTAATTATTATTTATTATATGATTCATACTAAAATTACACCGACATAATGAAATAAACAGTAAATGCTCTTTAAAAAAAATATATAATTAAATTAATTAATAATAAATCTGTAAGTGAAATGAATATGTATATCAAAGATAAATTTGTTAAAAGAACTCTCGGCTTTAGATTTTGGGATATTTATAATCTCTATATTAATATGTTATATTTTACAATTACTGTGAAATAAATTGCAATATCATTTTATTAAATTTCATCAAATTAACGGACCGTATACAAAGACCAGTTGTGTCTAGTTTGACACAATATATGAAGTTCCAAGTGACGAAACTTTGTCTATTGTGAGACAAATTAACAACAGACAAAATGGTTTCCAAGCGACAGTTCAACTTCGATGTGAACAATGGCAACACACCAAGCCGAGTTAACCACACTGGAACTACGTACAAATGTCACTTCAAATAATAATTACTTGTACGATATTGCAATGACTAAACTGCACTGTGAACTGTATTTTGGTGTGTAGAAAACTAAAAAGGTTTCCTCACTTTATCTATTATAATTTAATTATAATTTCATATTCATCAAACTTTCTTTTTGTTCCTCAAGTATAAAAACTGATGTTTATTTTCTAATTAGTGCAGTCTTGGAACTATTTTCACAAGAACTCATAACTAGTTGAAGATAGCAGACTTTGAACCCACTGATCTTTGTCCGTGAAGTTTTGGCTTCCAGGTTTCTTAAAGTATTTAATTATAAAAGCTTAGCTATCACTTACAAGGTTTTCATTCATATCTCACTTTTAATACTTTCTTCGTCTTTAAACAAATAATCGTATTAAAAAATCACATATTTTTTTTTAAATTTTAATTAAATGTTTTGTTTGTGTTTCTTTTTCCTCAATTTTTATTTTGTTCAATCTGTTATTGAAATTATATACTATTTTGATTTATAACGTAAATAGCTTTTTTAAACAAAAAACATATGAGCAGTAAATATATATTTCAATCAATTTATTTAAAGAGCCAAGTATTCATTTTATTACTATTCCTTTGCAAAATAACACTTGAGGGAATTTCACAATCACAATATACTAATTAGGTTTTAATTTCAAAGTAAATAAAACGCTAGCCCGTTATAATTTAGTCAGTCAAATAAATTTAAATAATTTATTTAAATTACACATTATTAAGACTAAGTACGTATATCTGCGTCGTAATGGCTCTGTCTGATATAAGATATCAGTAATGTTAGATACGTGACAAAATGGGATTCTGTACTTTAAACTATGATATTAGAAGTATTGGATACCGTCATATATGAAGAAGAGGTACAATATTTACTTTAACAGTTGGACAAAAACTATGGGTGCAAAGTTCTTACCTCTTTGTTTATATACTTCTTATGTAATAAAGTTACTTAAACCCACTATAAGTATGTTTATAATTTTAAACTATTACAATATTTGAAAACGAATATATAGGATTTACACAATTTCCAAAGAACGTAAGTAATAAAAACAATAGCAATAAACACTAAGTGAATCGACACATATATACGAATACATTACTGGTAGGTACATGAATGCATGTGTAGTACTAGTGGAAAACAATGCTAGCGTGGTTCAATTCTCTCGACCGAGTGAACGACTTCATTGTGAGTTCCGAGTCAATACATACATAAATCCAAACACATATTAAATATTCTAGTATTCGCATAAGAAATCATATTGTAAACTTCATGAAAATTGTCTTTGTATGAGACTTAGTGCGCTTCACTTTCATAATAGTAATATTTTGTAAAGCTATAATAAGTTTGTATTTTATCTTCTTATTTCCCACTAGGGTGAAAGATTCATCAACATGGGTAAAAATATTATGGGTACAATTCATTAATGAGATAAACTATAAAAAGATTCCACTTCAATTGAATGTCCAGATAGCATCAATAATAGCACATACATTAAAATAATATTACATACTCTCATGATATTAATAGAAAGAATACATCATTTAAAATGGATGAGTTTGAAAATAAACAAATTAAATTAAAAAAAATAGCAGCATAATATTCAAATTTGGTTTAATTTGTGCCTACCTCAAATCAGCTTCATTTCAAGTAACTCTTCATTTGGCAACTCGTAGATAATAAAATATATAATGGTTTTGATACTTCTTGAAATATCCATAAAATATTTCATACTCAATTGAAATCACATAAAATACGAGTCGCTATAAAAGGATATTATAACATAAAATATGCAGCGATGCAATTACTATGGAGTTAGTACATGATAGTATAAAATATTATTATTACTATTAAAAAACTATCAGATAGGTTGTATTCAGAGCGTTATCTTTATTAGAGAAGTTAGTTCGAGGTTCATTGTTATACAAATGGATTCTAAATTTTATTTACGTCATGAAACACAGTTATATTATTATGTCAATTTTTTTTATGGAAATAAATTTGTCTTTAATTTAAACTCATTTAATTGAAAGCCACAATTTATTCTATTAAAACATTTAATAGAGTTTTAAGAATGTACTATTATTGTTTTCTGTTAACACATGTATGTGTGACGTAAACTCTTATTGTTTTCTATTAACACATGTAATTATGTGTGACGTGTGTGTAACTGTTATTGTATGTTGACTGAAGAAACGATGTTCATAAATATTTAGTACAAGATATACGTGGTACAAAACAAACTTATTAAATTAATAATATAATCTAATTATAAAACTATATATTTAATAATTTTATTAATTATACCTTGGAAAAATTTTACGCTTTTTTTAACCAGCCGTGTACTGTCTTCGGTAGTATAGTAGTCAGTATCCCCGCCTGTCACGCGGGAGACCGGGGTTCGATTCCCCGCCGGAGAGAATTTTTATTTTATTCAATAACATGATAACAAACTGCTCCTTTCACAACGAAAGATAACCTTTGTTGTTATCACAATGAGAATATTTTATATAATAAACCACAAAATACAATGTTAAGAATTTTTAAATGATAAATAATATTTACAAAGTTTGTAACTTGTCTACTAAATGTTGAAATATGAACCTAGACTATTATAATAGCGATGAGGGTTTAATAACTTTTTGGAAAATCATTCAGAGGGACTGAAGAACAACAATCTAAAATCTTAACGACTACTTCTTCATCTTTAGACATATATTTATAATAGTCTGAAGTAAAACTCGAGAATCGAACAAATCGTCGCTTTTTCAGGTAGCTTTACGTTGGTACATCCGACTCTTGAGTTAAAGTGTATGGACTTGATTTCCACAACGGACCATACTATGAGTGATACCGAGATTATTATTCTGAATGTGGCAGTACATTGAACGGGTGCTGCTTACGGTGACTGGTTGTGTAGCATTATTTTTTTATTTGTTTTCATTTTCGTTGCCTAAAATCTTTAGGCTTCCTTTCCGATTTATTGCGACGGTTCTAGTTGTTCCAAAATAGCCTTTAAGATTGATGTTTGTGAAACAGTGATCACAATATAAAAAAAAATATATTCGGCTGAGTTTGTTGTGTGGTTCTTCTCAGACCAGGACACGTTTGGAACCCTCATAGCTTTAACATTCAGTTGGAAAGTGCTTTTACAGAATGGCTTATTACGATAAATCTGGTATCGACATAGGCCCTCCTAACACTTCCATCGTGACGTACACAAGTGATCACTGATAATGATTCCAAGTGGAAAAGATATACATAAATAAATAAAAATTATGTTTATTATTTGTTTGTATGTGAAACTAGAACAGGGACGAAAACTCGTGATTATAGTGGCCATAATGTGAGTGAGTAAATATTAATAAGATAGAAAAACATCGTAATCATTTGTTAGTATTAATAGTCAAATATATGTTATCTATAACTTTAAATACGTACGTTGTTCTTATTAGGTGCCGACTTATCAAAGCTCAGATAATAATATATCTGTTGTTTGTTATTGGGTAGACCTCGAAGAATTCGGTCTGCCCATTCATTTGTCCCCTACTTTCGAATTTTGGAAAAATTTCTTCACAGGAGGTCTTCTTATGACCGCCTGAGTCCGAAATGACCATTGGTCAAAAAGTTTATATATATATATATATATATATATATATATATATATATATATATGCGTGCATGCGTCCAGATTCGACTTTTGTCAGCACGATAGCGGCCGCAGTTTCGCTCGGATCGCTTTCAAACTTTGCACAAAAATCAACCATCCAAAAATGAAGGTCAAGTTCGTTAACCAGAGAAATCCGGTCACAGGGGGCGCTAGGCCCTCACTTTTTCTGATTTCAGTTTTTCGACCATAACTTTGTCCATATACAAAGGAGATCAATCGCGTTCATATTATATGATGTCTTTGATAAATACCTATAACTAATGTAGATTAACCGAAAACCTAACTTCAATAACTTAGGGGTGGGGGTAAAAAAACCGTAATTTTTTGGAAAAAAAATCATAACTTTTTTCTGGTAAACATTCTTACATCAAAAGTATTTTTAATAGAAAGGTTATTTTTTATTCTAAATTTAGGTACCAAAAGTTTTTCCGTAAAAGGTACCGTTTCCGAGAAAAAAAAATAAAAACCACTTTTAGCTTGAAATTTTAAAGTAGGTAAAACCACGCCAACTTTTTTCTGACCAATATTCCCTCCTCGCAAATATTTTTAATAGAAAGGTTATTATTTACTCTAAATTCAAGTACCAAAAATTTTTCCAAAAAAGATACCTTTTCCGAGAAAAAAAATAAAAACCGCTTTTTGCTTGAAAATTTTTGATGTAAACAACGGCATCATGTGTTACTCTTAGGTAGTGAGTTATATTTTAAACGAGTTACACACGAGGTCTACCCACGCGTGTCCCCCTGCGGGCACGGATTTTTTTATTTGCTCTCATTAAGATGTTTTAATTCACTAAGCTACTGTTGACACAACAATGATGACTTAAAATACTATTATATGTATAATAAATTTAATACTTTATAGTAAGAAAGAAACTTTAATAAAAATCAAACATTTAGCTGCTGTAAAGTAAATTAGATTGAACTTATAATACTAAACAAAAATTTTACTATTTTAAAATGTAATTAACTGGTAGTACATTTAAATTATTTAAACTATGCTCACTTAAATTTAATACTTGATTTAGGTTAAAGGAAGCTAAAAACTTACAGTTTACGTAAATAAATATCATTGTTGAAAATATATTATTCGACCTTTCATTCTCAAAACCAATTCCTTATAATTGCCTCGTATACTTTAATTATTTACAAACAAGCCCGGGGGCGACTCAGTGAGGCTTATTGAAAATAATTGTAACAAAATGCGATCATAAAACCCACGAAGTAGTCGTCAACTTACTTAACTTTAAAATGTAAGTATCATTAATGTTAAGTATCATTAGAGTATGAAACTGAAGAGTTGTAATAACTACTTAGTTATGTACATATATATATATATTGTTAATAATGACATCTTATATAATATATTATAAATTAGACCTGAAATCTATATTAACAACTTGTTAAATCTTAGACCATTAGTTAACTTGAGAATCACTGTCTACAATATCATATCTGATCGTAAAAATCTAATATATAATGTATTTTCAATTGACGTAATGTTTTTCGAAATACGAGTATCATTCTTGTTTTATATCTGATTCAGTATAAATGTTTTTAATTCAAAAAGAATTAGCTTCTATTAAAAACAAATATAAATGTTCATGAGATAGTTGTTACTTATCTGAAAACAAAAATAGTTTGAATATTTTCGTATTAAAGTGTGGTCGGGTAGACGTCTATACATTATAACAATTACAACGAAGAAGCTTGACTTTGGCCTTACTTAATGAATAATAGCTCGTTTAAGATTTTCCTTACAAACTTCGATAATTACAAATAAATGTTTTCAAGTTTTAGTTTTATATTCTGACATCATTATTTGAATCTCTAACATATATTCACGTGACACTCTGAAGTTATAATCTATAATTTATAATAGTTAATATCATTTGATACTATGTGACCCTAGAACGAAAAACGAGGAATATATATTCTACATAACTTATTTCAATTCCTCTGCAAAAAGATTAAACCCTAAAATCCATAGACCTCAAGTAATCACATTTTTATTCGCATCTATTGGTTTTTTTCTTTCCTTCGCTAATTTATTTGGTACCGAATAACTTTTTACGATATCGCGTTCGGTTTTTCGTCGATTGAGAAACTTTTAAAAGTAACATTTCGAACTGTTCAGTAATGATTTTTTTTTACTAACCTCACAGTAACAACTTTAATACAACTTGTATTTATGTAATTTAATTATTTACTTATATTAATATTAAAATTCAAATTTTAATACAATAATACAAACCAGTATGTGAAAGTGCCTTTTAAACTAATATTTCATACTAATATTCAGAACGCATAACATACATAGTACAAGTGATTAGAGACAGCTTGAATAAAATAAAGTGGAAGACGAGTATATAATGATAATATGGAGTAAATAAATACTCATTTTAATTATTAATTCACATTTATTACATGTAAATAAATTGAAGATAGTTGCTATAGGTAACTTATTAAATGTCAAAACTCTTATAAAACATTCCCAGTTGTTGAATCGGTCACGTTCTATATAGTACAATGAGTTGGAACAAGCGATGAAATTGCATCAAGAATATGAACAGAATAATAATAACATTTATTTATCAAAACCAGAGAAATGCAGTAAATTCAAATACATACTTTCAGTATTGATCTATGTATATATATACTGTTATGTTCTGATATGATCGTTTTAAATAGATAACACAAGACTTACACACTTGAAGTTCTTTTAAATGTATCTTTATAGTTCTAATATTATAAACTTTATCATTCTCTCCCTTTTATTCAAAATTAATGTGTTTATGGACTATTGGCGATATGTTAAAACATTTTTATAATCACTTTAACCTTAAAATTAAACTTATAAGAGTAAAAATATCAATTACTTTAAAAACATCTTTCAGGGATTCTCAAATTTTTAAGTTACTAGTAGCCCGCACTGCTCTTTGTAAATTAATAAAAAAAATAATTTCGGCAGCACTGCCCCAAAGTAAAATACCGTAAGAAAAAGCATCATTGTTAGAAGTAACGTAAGAAAAAACATCATTGTTAGAAGTAAGTAACCTTATTAGTTTGAAGTTATATTAGAAATAGTAAAATATGAGATTCAGCGCAAATAAAGCGTTAAGTCAGTAAATAAATCGTTAACACAGCGTCACACCGCTCCAAGTCTCTTTATTTGTGCGATCTTCGTCGTTTCTAAACAAGGTCATTTGTTAAAGTTTCTCTATAGCATCTTATTTACAATATTTTTAGTTTAAGTTTATTTTTAGTCTAAGTCTTGTGTTATCTAAGGCTAAGTATTTATTAAATATTATGTGTTATTCAGATTAACGTGAACACAAAGACTTGTTAGACATGTGTGACGGAAGACATTGTAACTACTAATTATAGTGGTTTATTAATTTAAAATCATAAACTAATATTTATGACATAAACAAAATAATGTGGATTAAATATTGAGATATTTATATTTGTATGATTGTATAAAGATATTAGTCTCCACGCATTTCTTGTTATTGAAATATTAAGCAATTGATATGAATATAATACAACTCGCCAAGATTTAAATAGCTGTTTGTAAATGTTATAGTCACCTTTCTAGACAGTAGATACCTGATAAAACATGAGCCTAAAAATTTGTATATTTTAAAATTTTAACCGAAATACATTATATTAAAAACAATGTATAAAATGCAAATACATGTATCAAATGAAAAGCCTTCAGCTGGTAGTGAAGTTAAGTGGATGTTTATGAATAATTAAATATGTCATTAAAATCACTGAAGTATTAATTACGTTTTACATTAAGGGATCAGTGATTATGATAATAATATCTGTGTATTAATATCATAATTACTGATATATCTAATCATTTAGTTCTGATATATGTACGAGTAACATATTACATATTTCGTGAATATACACATAACATTTTTATACAACGTACTATATTAATAATAATAAAAAAACTTATGAGAATAACTAAAACTTTATTTGGGTAATTACTTTTCCTCTAAAGCTTATATAACATATAAAATTATCTAAGGTCACTGTGAACCACCACTTATCTGAACGACTTAAAATGATTATTGCTTCCCTGATAGATGCAGCTGACCAAGTAATGTTTCAGATTAACCTCATATTTTAAAACCATATTTTAAAACTCAAATCCAAAGAGAACGTAAAAACATTAGGTATCTCTGATTACAACTATGGCCGTCAATGATCAACCACATTAACTGACTATGACAGCACGTTGTGGTTCAGACATGACCATAATCTAATTAACTCCAATACAAACTCATTAGCAAAAAATCGAAATACACATATTACATTATTATTACCTTAAAACTAGAAATTCATAGAAATGTCTATTTATAATTATAATACGATATATTTTTATCAAAAATTTTATAGCAAATCATTAAATCCGTTCCACCTGGACTATTTAATGCTCATCAGCTTTATAAAAGCTCTTTACCATGATCGTCCACTCGATGGATGACAGTGATATCGAGTGTCCTCTGCCTGACTCTTAAGCCTCTCGCGTTTAATACCACGGATTAACATACCGTATTTTAGGATATCACTCGATTAATTGGTGGATTGTAAAAGCGATATCATTATTAATCGTCCAATTTATCCTATAAAATTAATCTATTGTTTGGATTATAGTCGTTAATACTGATTGTTTGAGTAAAATGATGTCAGGGAAATAAGCAACAGATAAAGTATAAATATTTTAGAACCCAAGTCCAAGGAGAATGTAAACACATTATTCTTATCACTAGGTAAAAGTAATTAGGTATCTATGATTAAAATGATAACCTCCATTTACGACCGCATTAACTAAATATGACAGCGTATTGAGGTTCGGATACAAGCTAATTAATTACCTCTAATATTGGCAATAAATTGACCGAAATATATATTTATTTCATTTATTTTTTAAAAGTAGTCAATCATAGTAATTCATAAAAATGTATATTTAACGACAATTATAATACGATATATTTTTATCAAATGCCTTTATCTTAAATCATTAAATCTGTTTTATCTGGACTATTTAATGCTCATCAGCTTTATGAAGAACCTTTGACTATGATCCATTCGATTGATGTCAGTGATACCAAGTGTCCTCTGTCTGACTCTTAAGCCTCTCGCGTCGGATTAACATACCGAATTTTAGGATATCGCTCGATTAATTTGGGGATTGTAAAAGCGATATCATTATTAATCGCCGCATTTATCCTATAAAATTAATATATTGTTTGAATTATAGTCGTTAATACTGATTGTTTGAGTAAAATGATGTCGGGGAAATAATCGACAGATAAAGTATCACTCAAACGTTTAATTCTAGGGACTGTTTATGAAAAATGATGTCAACATTATTGTTAAAAGGACGACAAGAGTGTTATATAATTTAGTGTTGTTATATATTTTTTTTCATTTAATATTTGCATATACAATTTCTAGGTCAGAAATGGTCCTGTATTAGTCCTAAAATATGTTGATATAAAAGCCAATAATCATTTTGTCAAATAACTGTCAAGTAATTATTGACCTCAAACTGTGTATTTTAATATTATGTGTTCATTTCAGTAATTAAATTTAAGGTTATTATTTACAACATGTTTTTTTAAAGATAAGTTATGTTAAACATTTTGTTGTCCATTGAGATATCACAAAATAGATTTTAATTGCTTACAGATAAAACACGGGACAAACCGTCACACAAATTGCACATAAATTAAATATGATAATAAAATGCTGCCAATTTTGATTTTATAATTCACTTTTATTAATTTTAATAGATTTATTACTGTTTTTATTAAATTTATTCCACACATATTTTCTAGAACTTAATTTTCTGATAATTAGAGTTCGTTTTCCATTTGATTTATATAGATGGTTTTAGTTGACACTAGTTAAGTTCTATGCATTTTTAAGAAAGCACTATATTAAATATATTTAATATTTCTTACCATATTTAAATTCTAATTATAAATCTTTTAAATTACCATTCCAAAAATATAAGTAGTATAATATCAAAAGCATGCATTTAAAAATCGTTAAGATATCAATAACCTATTAAAGTATAGTAAAACAGCTCATCTTTACATTGTAATGAATACAATGAAACAGCACGAGTTCATTCGCCTTTCATTATAAATAAAAGCTCGCTTCTGCGGATTTAAGACATTAATATTATTTGCATTTAAAATTGTCTTTGGAAATGTCCTTAATTATATTAACGTCTTGACGGGACTGTTACGTTAGTTTATTACAATTTGTTACAAATAATAAATTTAACAATATTAGTATTTCCTTAAATACAATCAGTAAATTGAAAGTCGTGCCTAAATATTTAAAAACACACTCATATTACATTCAAATTAAAACAAATTTAGGCTGACCTAATCTAATGTCAGAATATTGTTAGGTCACAAAGCAGATGCTATAATATCTGTTTCAATTACTTTTTTATTAATGATATAAATAAATATAGTAAGATTGACTAATACTGAAACATTAATCGATTATCGGTAATCTATGGAGAGTGCTACATTCTGGCACAAAAATTAAGATAAACTGCGCGCTTTGTTTGGTATTCTGATAATGAGAGCAGTGAGGAAAAATAACAATGTACACAGATTACTTCTTTGATGCTGTATCCCAATAATAAATGACTAATGATAATGAACAACTAAGTTTATTTTCCCCTAATCATATTATAAATAATTACTGTATAGTTAGCTGAAAAGCTGTT
This sequence comes from Melinaea marsaeus rileyi, assembly GCA_918358865.1. Taxonomy (NCBI): domain Eukaryota; kingdom Metazoa; phylum Arthropoda; class Insecta; order Lepidoptera; family Nymphalidae; genus Melinaea; species Melinaea marsaeus. Next base: position 6,273,691 of record OU911089.1, read on the forward strand.
CTTAATTAAGAAAAACTGATTTGTAATTGAAAAAAAATAATATTCAATTATAAATAAAATTAAAAAATTAGATAATTATAGAACTTTTTAATTTTAAGTTTTGATAATTATAGAAAGATTTTTGTGATTTACCATGTAAATAAATAAATATAAAATAAAAAAAATCGTTTATTGTTTCATAACAATATATAATGATTGTTGTTTTATTAATATATTAAAATAATACTCGATGTTAGCTCATGCGTCAATTTTATCCATTAATATCTTTTAAGTATATCATAATATGACTATCTTTGTAAGATTGAAATATGTAAAATACACTCCTTACCTTCCATATCATAAATAACTTTACTCGTATTTTAAATAATCTGAATTATTTATGTAAGTGTGTTTGAAAAGTTAGTTCCTTTTTTTAGTCTAAATTTATTGTTCTGTCAAAATTCAAAAAATATATTTATTTTTGTAAGCATTTTCAACCTTTAGAACAATTGATTTTGATTCCATCATGAAACAATTTTCATATTTATAGACAATTTTATTGTATCTCGTAACTATGAAGAGAAAAATAATAACACTAAAAAACTTAGAAAAAGTACTTAAACTTTATTTCCCCAACTCTTTTTAACGTCTTTAAAACTTAACAACTTTATTTTCAAAGATATATATCGGAACGACTCAAAATGATTATCGCTTCCTGATGGATGCAGCAGACCGCGTAATGGTCCAGCTTAATCGCGTAACGGTCGACATAAAAGGCATTACATTATAGCCATGTTTGCGCTTTTTAATAAATTTATACTTACTGTATTTATATCTCTACAGTACTCTTTTAAAAGGATTACACGTACTTTATGTTTAATAAATTGTTTATCTTCTGCAACATTCTGTAACAACCGCTTTAGTGTACCAATTTTTTAATTAACAACCCGAAATTTTCAAATGAAAGTTTGACAAATATGTTAATGTAAATACTAGGTAAGAAATTTCTCTAAGATATCTAACTATTGAACACGATGCTGACAATCTGGGGATGCTCTGGACACAAGATGGTGCTTAATTTAATTATCGCTAACTCTATTTCAACTAAATCTTCTCCATAGTTCCATTCAAATGCTTCTATTTGATTTTCGTCGTAGGAACGTTTAAATATAAAATATAATTTTTAAGTTAAGTTTAAAATAGAAATCTAAATAGGAAGTACAAAAACTATTGTTACTATGTAAAAAGCATTACTTGGTCTCAACGGTTATAATTAATGCTCCAATTTCTGACCATATTAACTGTTATTGTTTCAGGAAGAGATGTTAAAAATGTACAATTTAATTATAATTGTATTTTAATTGTTAAGTGGTTTATCATATAATTATGATGTATTTTTAACACTACAGAAAATACAAGAATAACAGATTCAGAATTTGACATAATTTTTTTTAGTATTTTATTTAAATTTATATACTATTTAAAGCTCATCAGCTTTATAAAAGCTCTTGATCATGATCATCCACTAGATGGATGGCAGTGATATCGAGTGTTCTCTATATGACTCTTAAGCCTGTTGCGTCTCATAGATTAACATACCGTATTATAGGATATCGCGGTATCACCATTAGTCCTACAATTTATCCAATGGAATTAATCTATTATTTGTTTAAATAGTAATGTAGCGAGAATAAGCCTCAGATTAAAGTACCAAGGCAAATGTTACATTCGAAGAATTGTTTGTGATAAATGGTGTCAGCTTTATTGTCAAATGTAGGTCGGGAGCTCTTTAAAATAATACTTTATTTACTCTTACGTATTTGATTTATTATTAGTAAGTAGTAATAAGTGAACATAATATTACTATTACAGTAACCTCAAAATAGTTAATAGTAGTTTCAAATTTTATAAAATACAATGAAATTGTATAAATTTAAGAAGTTTTCATACTTAGGAGAATTTTTATATTTTATGAGTCCTTCAACTTTTGTTTTTTTGTTATATATTTTCTAATAAAAATGCAATTTAAGGAAAAAAAACGTCGTTACGTAACGAGAAGCGATAGTGTTCACGTTTACCGTTAATGTATTGTTATGATATTTTATTACACACTTTAATTAAGAAAGTTTCTACAGAAAATATTAAATGCAGATAATAATAGTGAATTAGAAGTCCACAGAAGTCAATTGCTTCATTATAATATAAGGATTAGCTGTCTCCCCGAATATACTTTAATAAAGAACTATTTAAAAAAAAGGAATATTTTCTATAATATTTCAAAATATATCTGTTTGAAATGTTATTACAAATAAGTGAATACCAGTTATCTAACAAATTCCTTATTGCTTCTTTATCTGTTATCGTTATTAAGTTGAGTTTATAAATACAAGTGATTTCTTTGAATTAAAAAAAAACAAATTCTACACATTCAGTACAGCTGGTGCAATAATTTAACAAAGAACTCGTATAGAATCCATGTGAGAAACGGTTTACGAGTGAAATAACCAGCGGCGAGGATAAATACAGTCTTTTGAATAACACTCTGTTGTTCAAGGTAACAAATGGTTTAAAATTTATCTAGTTGCTTATACGCATTTAATACATAGGTATATTCCGCAATTTCTATATAGATATAAATAGATATAGATATTTATTCGTCATATGATATATATATTTCTTCACCGTATTTGATATAACCTTTAATGAACTGAAGTCGGAAATAGAATCCGGAACCATCAAACTCAAAGCAAACTTTGATACCGATATGATAATAAAATATTCCAAAATGACTTGTCACATGATAATGGGATTATCATTTTATCCTTAACTTATTCAAAATAACTTATTAACTTAATATTAACAGTCGTCGTAATGGAAATAGGATTAAAATAATTCCACAAAGCACGTTTGAAGGATGAGAGATTTAGGGAAAATTAGTGCGCTTCAATTTCCATGGTTTTGTAGATAACTAGTCGTTCTGTGAACAGTAGACCTCAGTACGTTAGGGGATGAGACAATGTTTTAAGTGCCTTTTCCAAAAAGGAATAAGTATACCTATGTATGTATATAGGTACATAACTACCGAACGAAATTTGGCTCCACCAAATAAAAACGGAGTTATTCAACTTTAAAATTTTTGATAATTCGCTATGGCCGCCATTTTGGATTTTGAAATAATAAAAAAACACCTTAGATTTCGGAAAAGAATACTTAGACGAAATTTCAGCCTGCTAGCTGCCGCAAAGTTCGTTTTTGTGGTACGGATCAGAAATCCGCCATTTTGAAATTTTTCGCTCAAGCAAAAAAACGGCTGACATAAAAATTTAAATAATTCAAAGAACACACCTACCAATTTTCGTGACGATTGCATAAAAAATACGTCTGCTACGTCAAAACAAAATCTTAAATCACCGCCATTTTGGATTTTTTCCAGTAAAAAAAATGGCCGGACAGAAAAAAGAATTAATAACTCAAAGAACATGATCACCAATTTTTGTGGCGATCGGATGAAAATTGCTCCTGCTACGCCAAAAACAAAACGTTTTTTAGTTTTGTTTTTGGCGTAGCAGGAGCATTCATTTTAGATTTTTTCACCCAATCAAAAAAACGGCTCGACATAAAAATTTAAATAATTCGAAGAATACGCCTGCCAATTTTCGTGACGATAGGATGAAAAATACGACGGCTACGCCGGAACAAACGATACATACGGAAAAATTGCAGAATGGGCCTATGCAGTGCAAACGTAGTCCTTCGAACAAACGCTTCGCTACGCTCAGCATTCGTCAATTAATTAAGTCAATTCAATATAACTAGTATATATTATTATTGTAGTTTCCAACAACGTAATAATTTTAATACTCTTTTAGATATAAATAGTAAGTTGATATTAAAAATTATATATTATACCTGTAATTATATAATTAAATAAATAATTATAATATATGACCATAATTTTTTTAAAAGTCACATTTACTTTTTAAGTAAGTTTAAATATAATATAAGCATCACCAAGTTATATTAATATGTTTAATATATTTTTTGTTTGTTATTTTTGTGTTGTTTCTTTTTATTTGTTTTAATTATGATGTTGTTACTATTATTCACTAAGCTTGCCTTGACAGCACAACAACAACGAATTACAGTCTATCTATACGTTGTTGCAATACAATACAATACATATTATACTTAATACTATATCTTGATTAAGAAACTTTTAATAACCAAATATTTGCCTTCTGTAAAGTAAAATGAATTGGATTATAATACTAACTCAACATTTTATGACTTTAAAATTGCTAGGTTTGCTGTTTACAAAAGATTTATATTTATTTATTTAGCTTCACGCCGTATCCCTTGCGGGGTAGCCAGAGACGACGGAGCGCCAAACGCTACGGTCCCTGCATACCTCTTTCGCCTCGCCCACATTCATCAACCTCTTCATACATGCCCTCCGGGGGTCCTCATGCTTTTTATGTGACCTTCCTCCAGTATCATAGATACTGTGTTTTCGAATGTCACTCGAGGCCCTCCCCCTTTAAATGATTTGAATTAACTTATAATTTATAAAACAAATTAAATTTACTATGTGACTGAAGTTGATAGAAGTTGAAACTTACAATTTGTGTAAATAATAAATATTATTTGACCTTCCATTTTTCAAACCAAGCCCTTATAATTGCTTTGTGGAATGTTTCAATAAAAGCTTAGAACATTTTATCGGAAAATAATTGAATGAAAATGCATTCATAAAATTCACGAAGTAGTTATAAAGGTTTTTTAGTTATAAAATGTAGGTATCACTTGAGTATGTAACTGGAGAGTGTAATAAGTACTTAATTTGATCTCAAATTTATGTAAGGGAATGAACCTTCGAGACCAGAAGATAGATGTGTTAAATGCGTATAAATAACTAGATAAATCTTAGACCATTTGTAAACTTAGCATTAGAATGTTATTCAAAGACTATTATTTATCCTCGCCGCTGGTTATTTCACTCGTAAACCTTTTCTCACATGGATTCTATACGAGTTCTTTGTTAATTTATTGCACCAGTACTGTACTGAATGTGTAGAATTTTGTAGTAGAATTTTGTTTTGTTGGATTCGAAGAAATCGTCTTTATTTATAAATTCAAGTATTTATATAATTATACCCAACTAAAAGAAGTATTAATGAAGACACAAAATAATATAAGCAGCATGCTAACATGCATGCAAAATAGTAAGAATTTTTCCTTCCATAATACATAATACCTTGTTTCTGTGTTAGTTAATATGAAGTCCTAGGCTTTAGTTATATATGTGAGAAAAACAGGTCCAATTTGAGAAAAAATAAATGTTGAAAACTAATTATAACACACCAAACATAAAATCAGATCTCATCATAACTTCAACTCAACGGTAACTACGTCGCTCTGGTTTTGATAAATAAACATTATTATTCTGTTCATATTCCTGATGCAATTTCATCGCTTGTTCCAAGTCATTGTACAATTTAAAACGTGACGGATTCAACAATGTATAATTTGAGTTTTAACATTTAATAACTTATCTACAGCGAGAACAAATTTATTTATACCTATCATATGACAGCACGTTGTGGTCCAGACATAACCATAACCTTATTACTTACAATACTAACTCATTAGCAATAAATCGAAATACACATATTACATTAATTTATACCTTAAAAGTAGTTATTCATAAGAATGTTTGTTTCAATATTGTTATAATACGATATACTTTTATCAATAGCTTTGTAACAAATCATTAAATTTTTTTTATCTGGACTATTTCATGCTCATCAGCTTTATGAAAAGCTCTTGACCATGATCGTCCTCTCAATGAATGTCAGTAATATCCAGTGTGCTCTGACGCTTAAACCACTCGCGACTGACGAATTAACATACCGTATTTCAGGATATCACTCCATTAATTGGTGGATTGTAAGAGCGTCATTTAAATTGTGATATTATTATTAATCGTATAATTTATCCCATCTAATTGTTCTTTTATTTGGATTAGTCATAAGTAATCAATAAACAACGATTACTTTTTTAAATAAAATGTTATGTTTAAAAAACAAATCATACAATACATTTAAATTATTTAAACTAATTCTTACTTAAATTAAACAAGTGATTTAAGTTAATAGAAGCTAAAAACTCAAAACTTAAGTAAATAAATATAATTGTTCAAAATATATTATTCGACCTTTCATTCTCGAAACCGTACGCTTTAATTATTTACAAACAAGCCCGGAGGCGACTCAGTAACAGCTTATTGAAAATAATTGTAAGAAAATGTCTTCATAAAACCCAACAAGTAGTCGTAAACTTTGTTATTTAACTTTGAAATGTAAGTGTCACTTGAGTATCAAACTACAGAGTTTTATAGCTACTTAGTTATTTTCGTTGCAATATATATCTCTTGTTATGAACAACTTAACATATAATACATTATGAATTTGACCTCAAATATATGTTAAGATGGACAACTTGGTAAATCTAAGATTTAGTTAATTTGAACATCAGAATGTTATGCAAAATAATATTTATCCTTTCCGTTGGTAATTCACTCGTAAACCTTTTGATCATTTTGTTCTATAAGTTCTTTGTTAAATATATGTACGCCTATATTATGTTACAGTTTTATTCAGTAAGTAACTATCGCTCAATAAACTTAGCAAAACCTATGTCCAATTGTCCTACACGTAAGGTAAAAAACTTAATCCGTTTGAAACATTGTTTCAATGAAATCTGCAGGTGTAAATCAAGTTAAATGTCTCCATATTTATTCAATGTTTATTAAAATCACTCAAACACTAGTTATACTTTAGTTTAATGAATCCCTAATTATTATAATAATATCTCTGTATAGTATATCATATCTGATCTAATGTTGAAATATGAACCTATACTATTCTAATAGCGATGAGGGTTTAATAACTTTTTGGAAAATCATTCAGAGGTACTGAAGAACAACAATCTAAAATCTTAACGACTACTTCTTTATCTTAGGACATATTTATAATGGTCTGAAGTAAAACTCGAGAATCGAAGAAATCACCTCTATTTTAAGTAGGTTTACGTTGGTAAATCCGACTGTTGAGTCAAAGTTCATAGATTTGATTTCAACAATGGACCATACTATGAGTGATACCGAGATTGTTATTCTCAATGTGGCAGTATGTATGCATGTTTATCTTTTGTATGTATGTGAAACTAGAACAGGGACGAAGCTCGTTATTATAGTTGCCATAATGAGAGTAAGCTGATATTAAAAAAATATATAAATATAGTAACCATTTGTTAGTATTAATAGTCAAATATATGTTATGCATTACTTTAATATACTAGTGGATTGTACTTATTAGGTGCCGATTTATCAAACCTCTGATAATAATATATTTGTTGTTTGTTATTTTTATTTGCTCTCATTAAGATATTGTTAATACACTTAGCTTACGTTGACACACCAATAATGACGAATAAATTACTATATATAGTATACTTAATATTAAATCCTGAAAAAGATACTTTAAAAAAAATCAAACACTTACTATATGTAAAGTAAATTGGATTTAACTTATAATTCTAAACAAACATTTTTTCTATTTTAAAATGAAATAAACCGGTAGCGCTGTTTGCAAATATATCGTTGTATTTGACGCCAAGTAACACCACTTCTTCCCTTGATGAGTACTGTTTGTTTTCGATGCCTTTATACCAACAATATTATAATTGTTAAATTAATTAATTTTGTTTTAAAAGACCTTTAAAGACAATATACTCAAAAGTAATCAATAAACAACGATTACATTATTAAATAAAATTTAATGATTAAGAAGACAAAGGATACAACATATTTAAATTATTTAAACTATACTTACTTAAATTAAATAAGTGATTTAAGTTAAAAGAAGCTAAAACCTCACAATTTTAGTAAATAAATATAATTGTTCAAAATATATTATTCGGCCTTTCATTCTTGAAACCAAGCCTTTATAATTGCCTCGTAGTATACTTTAATTATTTACAAACAAGTCCGGGGGCGACTCAGTAAAAGCTTATTGAAAATAATTGAATGAAAATGCGTTCATAAAATTCACAAAGTTTTAATCGGTTTCAATATATTTATTTTTAATTTAACTTATAGATATAAATGTAACTTCAATCATCTTGGTATATGGGCAAAGCACCAAACAAGATCACCTGACAAAATAATTTTAGTTAAAGTAAGAAATAAATATAAATACTTCATATGTCACAAACATAGATAAGTGAGATTTGTAATAAAGGATACGAGGGTCAAACTGAAAGTTCTTAGAAAATCAAAAACTAAGCATTCTAGCAAGTTATTTGTTTTATTGTAACTTTTCAAAATAGCTTCCATTTACATCAATACATCGCTGCATTCGATGGAACCATTGAGAAAAGCACCTTGCCCACTCGGCCTTAGGGGTCTCTTCGACGGCGTTTTGAAACGAAGCCACTGCTTCTTCGGCGTCTATAAAACGTTTTCCTCGAAGTTTTTCTTTTATTTTCGGAAATAAATAAAAATCGCAGGGTGCGAGGTCGGGGCTATACGGCGGGTGACCCAGTAATTCCACGTCTGAGGTCACCAAATAGTCGATCGTTTGCCTGGCGGTGTGCGACGAGGCATTGTCGTGATGAAGGAGGATCCTGCTGCGAGGTCGTTTCTCTCGAACTTTTTCCAAGACAAGTGGCAAACAATTGTTAGTATACCACTCTGCATTAACCGTTTTCTGATCCTCTAAGACTACTGTCGCGTAATGACCTGTCTTTCCGAAGAACGAGGCCACCATCTTTTTTCCAACACTTCGACCTCTCTTCACTTTAGTTGGCAACTCTTCGAACACCCACTGAGCAGACTGTCTTTTGGTTTCCGGATCATAACAGTAAATCCAGCTTTCGTCACCCGGTTAGTATGTCGAACACAGCATTTGAGTCACCTCCGTTAAATTTTTGGATCATTTCTCGGCACCAATCAACACGGCGGAGTTTTTGAGCCTCGGTCAAATTATGCGGTATCCAGCGGGCACAAAGCTTCCTGACCGCTAAATGTTCATGGAGGATTTTGTGTACTTGACTCATACCTATGCCTAGACTTGTCCGAATCTGCTGATAGGTCACTCTTTTGTCAGTCTCTATCATACGCCGCACAACACTGATGTTATCTTCAATCGTCGCTGTAGAAGGCCGTCCCTCACGCAAATCATCGGTGAGATTAGTTCGACCACGTTTGAATTCATTAAACCAGTTGTAAACTGTGGCACGAGATGGGGCTTCATCGTGAAAAGCCAATCGAAGTCTATTATAACTTTCTTGTTGACTTAAATGACATCGAAAGTCATAAAAAATCATTGCACGAAAATTTTCTCAGCTTAAATTCATTCTGACGTGCACAGACAATTTTCAATTTGCCGCCAAATCGTAAAACAAATGACAAATGAATGAAATGTACACTCAATAATATTGGTAAAGAGTTCTATTTTCAAAATTTAAAGAATTTTTCTAATATAATGCTTTTAAGTGGCCAGTTCTAAAAACTTTCAGTTTGGCCCTCGTATTAATTACTATGATGAAATAACCAATAATTTTATTCAAGTTTTAGTTCTGTATTCTAAATAATTATTTGAATCTCTAAAATATATTCACGTGGCACTCTGAAGTTATAATTATATATTATTATATACTATGTGACTCTAGAACGAAATACGAGGTATATATTCTACATAACTTATTTCAATAGGAATGAAAAAGATTAAACCCTAAAATCCATAGACCTCAAACAATCACAATTTTATTCGCATCTACTGGATTTTTTTTCCTTCACTAATCAATTTAGTACCAAATTACTTTTTACGATATCGCTCGTTTGGTCGGTTTTTGGTCGATTGAGAAACTTTTAAAGCAACATTTAGAAATGAATTGAATGAGTTATAATTTTTTACTAACTTCACCGCAACTACTTTTAAATTTGTGAAGTACAGACTCGTATCTTATATTTAAATACAACTTGTATTTGTGTAATCTTTTTATTTAATTATAATAATATTAAAATTCCCATTATATTAAAATAATACAAACTAGTATCTGAAAATACCTTTTAAACTAATATTTAAGTCCAATATTCAGAAAGCATAACATATAACGCATAACATAGTTCAAGCGATTCGAAACAGCTGGTATAAAGTAAAACATTTTTATAATCACCTTAGTCTTAAAATTACACTTATAAGAACTATCTAAGACAAGTAAGTAAGTATTTATTAAATATTGTATTTATTCAGACTAACGTGAACATGAAGACTTGTTAGACATGTGTGAAACTAATGAGACTGACATTGTAACTACTGCCAATATATTCAGTGTAAATTGCTCCAACCCCGATGTATGAATTTGAATTGTATTAGTTATTGTCATTGCAATGACATTATAATGATTTATTAATTTAAAATCATAACCTGCTAATATTCAAGACATAAAGAAATAATATGGTTTAAAAGTTCATATATTATTATTCTTATGATTGGTAAAGATACTAGTCTCCACATATAACTTTTCACTTAAATTATAAACTATTAATATGAATACAGGTCGCCAGGATTTAAATAGCTGTTTGTAAACGTTACAGTTTCATTTCTATACAGTAAATACATGTGGCACAAATACATTGAAAATACCTTTAAAAATTTGAATACTTTAAAATTAGAAAAAAATTATAGTTTATGTAAAAACGACGTATCAAATGCAATAACATGTATCAAATGCAAATCCTACAGCTGGTAGTGAAGTGAAGTGGAGCTTATATATAATTAAATATGTCATTAGAATCACTGAAGTATTAATTACGTTTTACTTTAAGGTATCAGTGATTATGACAATAATATCTGTGTATTAATATCATAATTACTGATATATCTAATAATTAAGTTCTAATATATGGATATTGTCCTTACGAGTAACATATTACATTTTTCGTGAATATACATATAACATTTTTATACAACGTACTATATTAATAATAACAAAAAACTTATGACAATAACTTAAACTTTATTTGGGTAATTCCTTTTCCTATAAAGCTTATATAACATATAATATTCTCCGAGGTCACTGTGAACCACCACTTATCTGAACGACTTAAAATGATTATTGCTTCCCTGATAGATGCAGCCGACCGCGTAATGTTTCAGATTAACCTCGTAATGGCGGAATATAAAGCTACGATTACGTTATAGCCATGTTTGTGCATTTTAACAAAATATTATTTGAGACATATTTTTGTACTCCAAATAGATAACATGCAGGTTATAACCTTCTTTTATTGAAACAAACAGTTCGATAAATTCATATTATTCTACATTCATCCAAATAACTCTAGTCGATTTTGATTTAGTAAACTTACTAACGAATATATTTATTAAAGTAATGACAATTTTTAATTATGGTTTTCATATGAAAGTTTCATCCATATTTTAAAACCCAAATCCAAAGAGAACGTAAAAACATTAGGTATCTCTGATTACAATAATGGCCGCCAATGATCAACCGCATTAACTGACTATGACAGCACGTTGTGGTTCAGACATGACCATAACCTAATTAACTCCAATACAAACTCATTAGCAAAAAATCGAAATACACACATTACATTATTAGTATCTTAAAAATAGAAATTTATAGAAATATCTATTTATAATTATAATACGATATATTTTTATCAAAAATTTTATAGCAAATCATTAAATCCGTTCCATCTGGACTATTTAATGCTCATCAGCTTTATAAAAGCTCTTGACCATGATCGTCCACTCGATGGATGTCAGTGATATCGAGTGTCCTCTGTCTGACTCTTAAGCCTCTCGCGTCTGACGGATTAACATACATTTTTTAAGATATCGCTCGATTAATTGGAGGATTGTAAAAGCTATGTCATTATTAATCGCCGCATTTATCTTATAAAATTAATGTATTGTTTGTATTATCGTCGTTAATATTGATTGTTTGAGTAAAATGATGTCGGGGAAATAAGCGACACATAAAGTATCACTCATACATTTAATTTTAGGACTGTTTATGAAACATGATGTCAACTTTATTGTTAAAAGGACGACAAGAATGTTATATAATTCAATGTTATTTTATTGTCTTTTTCGCTTAATATGTGCATTTGCAATTTATGGGGCAAAAATTGTCCTGCATAAGTCCCGTATTAATATAAATGCTAATAATCATTTTGTCGTGATAAAGTATTTTAACCATCATGTTATTATTGTCCCTAAATCTGTATTTTATATTATTTGAATTTCATGCATTTATTTCACCAATTAAATTTTACGTTATTTATATATTCACAATCTTTTAGGTAGATTCCATAGATGAATCTACCTATTGCAATCGATGCGATGACGGGACCCAGACCCCAGAGTAGGGGCGCTACGCAGTTTATGAACTGGAGATTGAGAATCCGTCGAAAAAAAAATTATATATCCCTCTATATATATATGTATATATGATCCATCAGTCCAAATTCATGGTACGCAAAATCTGACTTTACAGGTCGATAGGATAAATTAGTAGGACAAATGTAACCTCTAAATTTTTTGGAAAAAGTGAAAGGGGGCGCTGGGAGGGGGGGTGAAAGTGCAAATCTTTGGGACACGCTACAGGTCGCAAATATTGACGGAGGATTTTCAAACTCGGTACACACATTTTTAAGGACAAAATGAAGGTTAAGTTCTTGAACGGGGGAAATGGGTTGAGGGGCTGGCGGGTTGAAAGTTAAAAACCGAAAAAAGTCATAGAAGAAGGCAAAATTTTGTGGTCGGAAAAATCTTAGAAAATTACCAAATTAAAAGAAGAAACTTCTTTGTCCGAAAAGTTTTTTGATGCGACCCCCCGTTTAGAAAAAAGGGGTGGGGGGTGGTTCCCCGCTCACCTAATATATGCAGAGTGACCCATCATAAGACTCTTAATGACCAGTAGAATACTGCTGGCTAGTTTTTTTTTGTCGATCCGACCGACGGGAATCTACCTAACACGATCGACCCTGTTGAACGAGGTATTTTCTCAAGGATGACTATAGATAGATAGAATATACTTTATTGTACAAAAAATAAAAAAATAAAATAAAATATTGAAAAACGTGGTAAAGTACATACATAGCTACACATATCGTAAAACATATCACATAAATTGCACTTAATAACATAAATTAAATATGACAATAAAATATTCGACTTGAAGAAGTAAATTTTGATGCAAATAGAACATTGATAGAATAGAGGTTTAGTATTTTTTATTTTAACTCCACATAAGCGCAAAGTGTAAAAACATATTCATATAATAGCAATTAACATATACGTTTATACTACCATTGAAAAAAATTTAAAGATATTTAATTAGGTAACAACAATTTAATAGGGCCTCATATCTTAAAGACTACTTCTCTATCTTTAGATATATATTCAAAATGATCTGAAGCAAAAAATGGAATCACCCCTACTTTAAGTAGCTTTACGTTGGTAAATCCGTCTCTTGAGTCAAACTTCATATTTGATTTCCACAACGGACCATACTATGAGTGATACCGAGATTGTTATTCTGAATGTGGGAGTACATTATGTTTATCATTGCTATGAATGTGAACTAGAACAGGGACGAACCTTGTGACTATATTTGACAAAGTCAATGAGTTGATATTAAAAAGATAAAGGAAAATCGTAACCATTTGTTAGTATTAATAGTCAAATATATGTTTTGTATAACTTTAACTATACAAGTACGTTGTACTTATTAGGTGCCGATCTATCAAAACTCAGATAATAATATATTTGTTGTCTGTTATTTTTTTGTTTATTATTTTATGTTTTTTATTTAAAGTATTTTAACTATCAAGTAATTATTGTCCCTAAACTATGTATTTTACATTATGTAAATATCATGCATTCATTTCACAAATTAAATTTAACGCTATGTACATATTTGCAACCTCTTTTCTAAAAAATAATTATTTCAAACATTTCATTTTAACTTAAATATTGTTGAACAATAAGAAATACAAAGAGATTTTGATTACTTACAGATTTTGATCTGTAATGTAAGCGGAACAAACAGTCACACAAATCGCACTGAATATATTGGAAACAAATTAAATATGGTAATAAAATGTTGCCAATTTTGATTTTATAATTCACTATTATTCATTTTGATAGATTTATTACTGACTTTATTACTTTTATTAGACTCATATTTACTAAAACTAAATTTTCTGATAATTAAAGTTCGTTTACCATTTGATTTTTATACATAGTTTTAGTTGACACCAATAAAGTTTTTTGCATTTTTAAGAAAGCACTTTTATATATTTATGTTTTACAATATTTAAATTTGAATTATAAAAATATTTTAACTTTCCATTTCAAAGCCATATTTGGGATAATATATAAAGCATGCATAAAAAAATAATTAAGATATCAATACCTTATTAAAGCGTATTATTAACAGTTCATCTATACATTACAATAAATACAATAAAATAGCATGTGTCCATTCGCCTTTCATTATAAATAATTTAATAAAGTAAATAGTCTTCTCAAACATGGATGTGAATTTAATGTTTTCAGAGCTTAAATAGTTATTCGGAGTCATTTGTGACTTTGCATCCAAAGTAGAGGAGTACGAGTATATCTCAAAATCTTAGTTTTACCGAACATAATAAAATGTATTCGTAGGCCTATGTACGTATTGTTATATATTCGTATACTTTAACCATAAAATTATTCAAAATTATTTTTCATATATTATTTTATAATTCTTATAAAAAAAATACAGCATTTAAAAACAAGAATTAGAAACTGTATTAAGAAACAAATACACTTTATTATAAAACAAGAAAAATTCGTATCTACTTAAAATCATTCATTATTTATACAGACTTTGTACATTTTTACTCTTTTTTGTTTATAAAGTGGATCATCAATATTGAATTACTTTAGTTCAAAGTGACAACAGGACTTCTTAATTATTAATTATTATATCATTCATACCAAAATTACACCGACATTATTAAATAAATAGCAGCAATGCTCTTTGAAAAAAAAAATTAAAATCTATACTTATAATAAATCTGTAGAGAGGTCAATTCTGTACATGAAATATATTTACAAAATAAGTAGCAGGGGGTGATTAGTGTTCGATACTGATGCCAAAAATGCAGTTAAAAAAATTTTTGTCTGTCTGTCTGTCTGTCTGTCTGTTTGTATGTTATTTATAGAAAAAAAAACTACTCGACGGATTTTAACGAAACTTAGTACAATTATTCTTTATACTCCTGGGCAGGTAATAGTATACTTTTCATCACACTACAATGAATAGGAGCAGAGCAGTGAAAGGAAATGTTGAGAAAATGGGAGAAGTTGCTTGATTTTTTAAGCTTCCGTCGCGTGTGCAGCCTTAATGGTTAGAGCTACATAGAAACTATGTATAACGGAAATATTCTACATAAAAATACACGAAAAATATTCCAAGACAGCATATATCTACCTTTTATAGTTAACTCACAATAACACGCATAACTCTCGATAGCTTAGCAGTTCGGAGATTTCTTATTATATTTGTTTACTTTTACGTTTATAAAACCAATAATGCTCACCATCATTCCTAATTAAAAAAAAAATAAACATTAGCACCAATTCAATAAAAAAAGAATCATTGAAATCGGTATAGAAACACCAAACTTATACTTACTTACATGAAATACGCCAACAAGACATCGCGCGTGAATAGTGAATCAAGCTATAAGGATTATTTTTGCGTAACGGTTGCCGCGCTCGACGGGGCTCGCGGCGGCAGAGTATAAAAGGGGCGGGAGGCGAGCGCAAGCGTCATTCAATATTTGGCTGTTGATGCGTTCAGAGTGTTGAACTTTATTGACAGACAATAATTGTTATTTTATAAACCGTGCTTATCAGCGCGACTTTTTGTCTTTAAATAGTTTATTTTAATTTCTTTTGTTGTTATTTTCTAAATTAGTTTTAGTTTTGTTTAAATTCTTAACTATTAATAGTTCCTATTTTATTTCTTTTTAAGTAGATTTAGATTCGATTTTTAGATTAGATAATAGATAGATAGATTAGATTATTGTTAGATTTTTAGTTACTGATAGGTTAGTTTTGGGCATTTTATGTTTAGTTTTTTTTGTATTGAGTAGATAAAAGCGTAGGTAGGTACTTTTATTAATTATAGTATTCATAGGTATTTTTTATTTATTTTTAAGTGAAGTAGGTATAGGTAGATATTGCCTACTATCTACCTATACTGCACACGTGTTTTAGCTTTATTTTCATTTCTTTTTTTTTTGTACCTAAGTTGTAGGTAGGTAGGTACATATTTCTTAGTTTAATTCTATTAGAATATTAGGTATTTAAGTTTAAATAGGCACTTAGATTTATATTTTTTTATTATATAGCAGCTGTACTTAGAACATCTAAGGTTTTTTTTGTATTAGCATAGGTACTTTGATTAATTACAGTAGTTGTAGGTATTTCTTATTATTCATTTTTAAGTGAAGTAGGTAAGTGTAGATAGTATTGCACACGCATTAAGTATAGCTTTATTTTCATTTTTTATTCTTTTGTAATTTGTAGGTACCTACGTACATATTTATAATTCGATTAGAATATTATTTTAGTTTTAATAGGCACTTAGATTTATATTCTATTTATTATATACTTAGCTATAGTTAGGACCTCTGACGTAAGTTTTTTGTTGGGTAACTAAATAGAATTTAAGTTACCGTCGATTAAAAATAAAATAAACGATGTCACCTAAAAAACGACCATCTTTATCTCGAACTTCGAGTCAAGCTAGGAGAATGAGAATGACGCGTTCTCAAGAATCGGAAGAGGAAAGAGCACATCGGTTAAACTCTATGAGAGTTAGTGCCTCAACATCTCGAGCTAATGAAAGCTCTCCAGAAAGAGAGATGCGATTAGCAGCTGAAAGAGCGAGACGAGCTACAACACGGGCTTCTCAAAGCTCTTCTCAACGAGAGCTAAGGCGTTCCATTGACCGGGAACAACATGCGTTATCCCGAGAAGCTGAAACTGCTTTACAACGAGAATTGCGACTCACAGCTGACCGCGAACGGCATACATTATCTCGCGAGTCTGAAACCTTCACTGAGAGGGAATTACGGCTTACAGCTGACCGCGAACGTCATATTTTATCTCGCGAGTCCGAAACCTTCACTGAGAGGGAATTACGGCTTACAGCTGACCACGAACGTCATATTTTATCTCGCGAGTCCGAAACCTTCACTGAGAGGGAATTACGGCTTACAGCTGATCGCGAACGTCATATTTTGTCTCGAGAATCTGAAACTTTTACTCAATATCAAGACCGTTTGACAAATGATAGGGCGCACCATAACATGATTCGATCTCTTGAAGATGAACATGAGCATGAACAACGACTAGAGTCGGGACGCGATTATTACAATTCTTTGAGACAAGAACAATTGATTACTTTATCTAATGAAAGATTAAGAATTGAAAATATTCGGTCGCTTGAAACAGAAGAACAGCGAGAGGCCCGTCTTACTGCAGATAGATTTCGACATGGTCTTAATGACTTAGATATACACGTGGTAGATCAATCTACAAATTCGGTGGCGTGGTCCGATAAATATAAAAGTGGGTTTGCTTATAACCTCACAATTGATTACAGATCATCTTCTGAAATAGGCGATATGAACGTAGTATGTTCCTTTTGTAATGCTTCGAAGTGGAGGAAGGAGTCTGCTGGTTTCTGTTGTTCTGGAGGTAAAATAAATTTGCCTTCGTTCGAAGACCCACCGGAACCTTTAAAATCACTACTTTTAGGGGAACATTTGCAATCCAAACAGTTTTTAGATAATATTCGCACTTATAATAGTGCATTCCAAATGACATCCTTTGGTGCAACCAACAACCAACCGACAACCGACTCCTTTGGTGCAACCAACAACCGACCACCTGCAAGTGAGACGGAATAGATTGGTATACTTTCAACGTTTTCGTGGCTTATTTAATCAGTTTATTGTTGACATGTACGCAAAAATTGAAACCGAAAGATTAGTTTATATACGATCTAATCAAAGGCAGCTGCGCGCTGAAGAATACGTGCACCTTCGCGATGCCATGCAGCAAGATAACGATACTGTGAATATGGGTCGTTTAGTTATTTTACCCTCTTCTTTTACTGGTGGTCCACGCTACATGCATGAACGTACTCAAGACGCTTTTTGTTACGTAAGAAAATATGGACGTCCCGACTTATTTGTTACTGTAACTACCAATCCCAAGTGGGATGAAATCACTCGGGAGCTTCTTGAGGGTCAGGCACCGCATGACCGCCATGATATTATTGCAAGAGTGTTTCATTTAAAATTAAAATCAATGATAGATCTTCTTACCAAAGATAACATTTTTGGAGAAGTATTGTGTTATATGTATAGTGTTGAGTGGCAAAAACGCGGCTTACCTCACGCACATATCTTGCTTTGGTTAAAAGATAAGGTTCGACCTAATGATGTAGACAGATTAATCAGTGCTGAAATTCCAGATCCGACTGCAGATCCCCTGTTATACGACATTGTTAAAACTCATATGATACATGGTCCATGTGGTGCATTTAACGCAAATGCTCCTTGCATGAAAGACGGTCGTTGCACTAAAAGGTATCCAAAAGCATTAGTGGATGAAACTGTAACAGGACATGATGGATACCCATTATATCGTCGCCGTTCAAGAGACAATGGTGGTTTTACTGTTGAAAAGCGAATGTCTGGACAACAGGTTACTTTAGATAATAGGTGGGTCGTTCCGTATTCGCCTGTATTGTCCAGAGCATTTCAAGCTCACATAAATGTAGAAATGTGTAATAGTGTAGAGTCAATTAAATATATTTGTAAGTACATTAACAAGGGCAGTGACCAAGCTACGTTTGCGTTAAGAAATGAACATGATGAAGTTACTAGATTTCAGTCAGGCAGATATATCAGCTCTTCAGAAGCTGTGTGGCGGATCTTAAGTTTTAATATTCACGAAAGATATCCACCTGTGACCCATCTGGATGTTCATCTGGAAGGCGGTCAACGTATATATTTTAACGCCGAAAATGTTACAGAACGATTAGAGAACCCTAGACAAACAACTTTATTGGCATTCTTTCGACTTTGCCAAACTGATAATTTCGCAAAGTCTCTTTTGTATGAAGAAGTTCCATCGTATTATACCTACGATAAACAACGAGGTGTCTTTAACCGTAGACGCCGAGGCAGGCCTGTAGATGGCGAGACAGGTATTTTCAAAGAACATGTTCTTGGTAGAGTGTATACTGTTCATCCTAACAACGCAGAGTGTTTTTATTTGAGATTATTATTACATACAGTGCGAGGACCAACATCATTTATAGATTTGAGAAAAGTAGACGATGTTGTTTATCCAACTTATCATGCAGCTTGCCAAGCGCGTCATTTGCTTGAAAATGATCAACATTGGGATGACGCTTTAGCAGAATCCTGTGTTAGTGATAATCCACGACGGTTACGCCATTTATTTGTAACATTACTCACATTTTGTAATTTATCTGATCCTGTCCAATTATGGGAAAAATATAAAGAAAAATTTGCAGAAGACTTTCTTCGGAATTTATCTCACAATAATGAAGGCGCAACTAATGATAATTTTCGAGATCTGGCTATAAATCAGTGCTTATTAGCTCTTCAGGAAGACTTAACAGCAGTAGGCGGTAAATCACTTTGTGAATATGGTTTGCCAACGCCAACCTCAGTCGGAGAGGTTACCAATAGGGAATATTCCGCAGAGATTGGTTACAACCCAATGGAACTGCTGGTAACATTAGAAAACGGTGTCCCAATGATAACTGCAGAACAACGCTTAGTCTATGATCGCGTGTGCGAGAGTGTGCAGAATAATTTAGGAACAATATGGTTTTTAGATGCACCTGGAGGAACTGGGAAAACTTTTTTGACTAAATTAATATTAGCTTATGTTCGAAATCAGCGTAAAATCGCTCTTGCCGTGGCTTCATCAGGTATAGCTGCAACATTGCTACCAGGAGGTAAGACTGCTCACACTATGTTTAAAATACCAATTAATTTAGATCGCACGGAAAGTCCAACCTGTAGTATTTCAAGAAATAGCGACAAAGCTAAGGTATTGCGTGAGTGTAATTTAATCGTATGGGATGAATGTACGATGGCCCATCGAAAAGGAGTAGAAGCAGTAGACAGAACTCTAAGGGACATAAGACAAAATGATCGACCAATGGGCGGTATTACGGTTTTATTTTGTGGTGATTTCCGACAAACCTTACCGGTAATACCACGGGGAACCCGAGCTGATGAGATTAGGGCTTGCCTGAAAAGCTCTTATTTGTGGCGTGATATACAATCGGTGCATTTGACTATAAATATGCGAGTGAGAACTGGAGACAACGCAGATAATCGTGAATTTTCTGATACATTATTGAAGATTGGTGAAGGTACCTATCCACAACTACACCAAGGAAAACTTATTCTGACACCTGAGTTATGTTGTATAGTGCAATCCCAACAACATCTTATATCTTCGGTTTACGGTGACATAACAATTATATTAAATAGGGACAATTCTTGGCTTTGCGAAAGGTCCATTTTGACTCCTCGCAATGACCAGGCATCTGAAATTAATAATAAAATACTGTCTAATATACAGGGAGAAAGCAAAGTTTATAGTTCAATAAATAGAATGGTTGATGAACAAGAAGCCACTAATTACCCGATAGAATTTTTAAATTCTTTAAGTATGCCTGGACTACCTTCTCATATAATTTGTTTAAAAATTGGCATACCGATAATTCTGCTCCGAAATTTAAGACCACCTCAACTTTTCAATGGAACTCGGCTAAAAGTAACCCAGTTGCAACAAAATGTAATCGAGGCTCAAATTTTAACAGGTTGCGGTGCAGGAGAAACTGTCTTTATTCCCAGAATTCCCATAATACCAAATAATTTTCCATTCCAATTTAAAAGAATGCAATTCCCAGTATCGGTGTGCTATGCCATGACTATCAATAGGACATCTGCTAATTTTTTTTCGAAAAACGACGGAAACGCGGACGAAGTCGCGGGCAAAAGCTAGTTAATAATAAATCTGTAAGTGAAATGAATATTTATATCAAAGATAAATTTGTTAAAAGAACACTTGCTTTAGATTTTGAGATATTAAAAACTCTAAATTAATATGTTACATTTTACAATTACTGTGAAATAAATTGCAATATCATTTTATTAAGTTTCATCATATAAACGGACCGTATACAAAAACAAGTTGTGTCTCGTTTCACACTATCATGTGAAGTTTCACGTGACGAAACTTTGTCTATTGAGAGACAAATTGACAACAGACAAAATGGTTTCCAAGCGACAGTTCAACTTCGATGTGAACAATGGCAATACGCCAAGCCAAGTTAACCACACTGGAACTACGTACAAATGTGACTTCAAATAATAATTATTTGTTGATATCTCAATTATAAAGACTATTTTTTGAACATCAATATATTGCAATAACTAAACTGCACTGTGAACTGCATTTTGGTGTGAAGAAAACAAGAAAGGTTTCCTCACTTCTTAAATTATAAGTTAATGTTGACCAAACTTTTTTTTGTTCCTCAAGTATAAAAACTAATGTTTATTTTCTAATTAATTCAGTCTTGGAACTATTTCTACAAGAACTCATAACTGGTTGAAGATAGCAAAGTTTAAACCCACTGATCTTTGTCCTTAAAGTTTTGACCTCCAGGTTTCTTAAAGTGTTTGATTTATAAAAGCTTAGCTTTCACTAACAAGGTTATCATTCCTAGCTTATTTTTCGCATTTTCATCATCTTTTAACTGATAATCGTATTAAAAATCACATATAAATGTTTAAAAATTCAATTAAATGTTTTGTATGTGTTTCTTTTTCCTCAATTTATATTTTCTTCAAGTTTAGTTAATCAAATAAATTTCAATGATTTATTTGACTTATACAGTATTACAACTATAAGTAAGTTTATCTGCGTCGCAATTGATCTTTCTGACATACAATCTCAGTAATGTTAGGATCGTGATAAATTGGTATTCTGTACTTTAAACTATGATATTAGAAGTATTGGATTACTGTCATATATGACGAAGGAACAATATTTACTTTAACAGTAGGATAAAAACTATGGATGCAAAGTTCTTACCTCTTTGTTTATATACCCTTTATGTAATAAAGTTACTTAAACCTACTATAAGTATGTTTATAATTTTTAACTATTCCAATATTTGAAAACTAATATATAGTTTTTACACAATTTCCAAAGGACGTAAGTAATAAAAACAATAGAAATGAACACTAAGTGAATCGATATAGATATATGAATACATTGTTGGTAGGTACATGAATACATGTGTATTACTAGTGGAAAACAATGCTAGCGTGGTTCAATTCTCTCGACCGAGTGAACGACTTCATTGTGAGTTTCGAGTCAATATATACATAATTCCAAATACATAGTAAATATTCTAATATTTGCATGAGAAATCATATTGTAAACTTCATTAAAATTGTCTTTGTATGAGACTTAGTTCGCTTCACTTTCATAATAGTAATATTTTGTCATCATCTCATCTTCCTGCCCTTATCCCATTTTGGGGTCGGCACAGTATGTTTCTTTGTTCCCGGGCTAGCTTCTCGCGTGGCACCGGTATTACCATACTGCTTTAAAGATTTGGCTTAATAGTAATATTTTGTAAAGCTATAATAAGTTTGTGTTTTTATCTTCTTATTTCCCGATGGGGTAAAAGATTCATCAACATAGTTAAAAATATTATGGGTACAATTCATTAATGAATAAACGGTAAAAAGATTCCACTTCAATTGAATGTCCAGATAGCACCAATAATAGCACATACATAAAAATAATATTACATTGTCTCATGATATTAATAGAAAGAATACATCATTTCAAATGGATGAGTTACAAAATAAACAAATTAAATTTAAAAAAACTGCAGCATAATATTCACAGTTGTATTTATTTCCGCCTACTTCAAGACAGCTTCATTACAAGTACCTCTCCATTTGGCAACTCGCAGATAATACAATATATAATGGTTTTGATACTTCTTGAAATATGCCTCAAATATTTCATACTCAATTGAAATCACATAAAATACGAGTCGCTATAAAAGGATATTATAACATAAAATATGCAGCGATGCAATAACTATGGAGTTAGTACATGATAGTATAAAATAATATTGTTACTATTAAAAAACTATCAGGTAGGTTGTATTCAGAGCGTTATCTTTATTAGGGAAGTTAGTTCGAGGTTCATTGTTATACAAATGGGTCCTAAATTTTATTTACGTCATGAAACACAGTTATATTATTATGTCAATTTTTTTAATGGAAATAAATTTGGTTTTAATTTAAACTCATTTAATTGAAAGCCACAACTTATTATATTTAAACATTTAATAGAGTTTTTAAAACTAGGTAACTCTTATTGTTTTATATTAACATATGTATGTGTGACGTGTGTGTAACTGTTATTGTATAGTGACTAAAGAAACGATATTGATACATATTTAGTACAAAAATACGTAATACACCTGCTGCAAAACAAACTTATTAAATAAATAAAATAATTTAATTATACATTAAACTATTTCAATTATTTTATTAATTAAACCTTGGAAAAATTGTACACACTTTTTAACCAGCCATGTACGGTCTTCGGTAGTATAGTGGTCAGTATCCCCGCCTGTCACGCGGGAGACCGGGGTTCGATTCCCCGCCGGAGAGATTTTTTTTAGGCAATAATAACATGATAACAAAATGCTCCTTCACAAAGTAAGATAACCGTTGATGTTATCAAAATGAGATTATTTTATATAATAAACCACAAAATACAATGTTAAGAATTTTTAAGTGATAAATAATATTTGTAAATATATTATAATAGCGATAAAGGTTTAATAACTATATGGAAAATCATTCACACAGAGACTGAGGAATAACAATCTAAAATCTTAACGATTACTTCTTTATCTTTAAACAGATATTTATAATGGTCTGAAGTAACACTCGAGAATCGGAGAACTCGTATTTTAAGTAGCTTTACATTGGTAAATCCGACTCGTGAAACAAAGTTCATAGATTTGATTTCCACAACGGACCATACTATGAGTGATACAGAGATTGTTATTCTGAATGTGGCAGTACATTGAACAGGTGCTGCTTACGGTGACTGGTTGTGTAACATTATTTTTTTATTTGTTTTCATTTTCGTTGCCGGAAATCTTTAGGCTTCCTTTCCGATTTATTGCGACGGTTCTAGTTGTTCCAAAATAGCCTTTAAGATTGATGTTTGTGAAACAGTGATCACAATATAAAAAAAATATATTCGGCTGAGTTTGTTGTGTGGTTCTTCTCAGACCAGGACGCGTTTGGAACCCTCATAGCTTTAACATTCAGTTGGAAAGTGCTTTTACAGAATGGCTTATTACGATAAATCTGGTATCGAAATAGGCCCTCCTAACACTTCCATCGTGACGTACACAAGTGATCACTGATAATGATTCCAAGTGGAAAAGATATAAATAAATAAATAAAAATTATGTTTATTAATTGTTTGTATGTGATACTAGAACAGGGACGAAAATCGTGATTATAGTGGCCATAATGTGAGTGAGTAAATAATATTAATAAGATAGAAAAACATCGTAACCATTTATTAGTATTAATAGTCAAATATATGTTATATATAACTTTAAATATACGAGTAGAATGAACTTATTAGGTGCCGATTTATCAAAACTCAGAAAATAATATATTTGGTTGTTTGATATTTTTATTAAGATGTTTTAATTCACTAAGCTACTGTTGACACAACAATGATGACTTAAAATACTATGTATAATAAATTTAATACTTTATAGTAAGAAAGAAACTTTAATAAAAATCAAACATTTACCTGCTGTAAACTAAATTAGATTGAACTTATAATACTAAACAAAAATGTTACTATTTTAAAATGTAATTAACTGGTAGTGCTGTTTGCAAATATGTCGTTGTATTTGACGTCAAGTTAGACAACTTCTGCCCTTGCTATTATGCCTTTATACGTACAATATTATCATTGTTAAATTAATTAATTTAGTATTAAAAGACTTTTAAAGACTTAAAGTACTCAAAAGTAATCAATGTAAATAATGAACAAAGATTACATTATGAAATATGTTTTAATGATTAAAAACAAATGATACATTTAAATTATTTAAACTATACTTACTTAAATTTAATAAGTGATAAAATTAAAGGAAGCTAAAAACTCATAATTTGAGTAAATATATATTAATGTTCAAAATATATTATTCGACATTTCATTCTCAAAACCAAGTCCTTATAATTGCCTCGTAGTACTTTAATTATTTTACAAACAAGCCCGGGGGCTCAGTGAAGCTTATTGAAAATAATTGTAACAAAATGCGATCATAAAACCCACGAAGTAGTCGTAAACTTTGTTACTTAACTTTAAAATGTAAGTATCATTTGAGTATGAAACTGAAGGGTGCAATAACTACTTGGTCTTTGTGCATATATATATATATATATATATATATATATATATATATATATATATATATAGTGTTAATAATGACATAATATATAATATATTATGAATTAGACCTCAAATCTATATTAACAACTTGGTAGATCTTAAACCATTAGTCAACTTGAGAATCACTGTATACTATATCCTATCTGATCGTAAAAATCTAATATATAATGTATTTTCAATTGACGTAATGTTTTTCGAAATACCTATCATTCTTGTTTAATATCTGATTCAGTATTATATTTTTAATTAAAAAAGAATTATCTTCTATTAAAAACTATAATAAATGGTTATGAGATAGTTGTTACTTATCTGAAAACAAAAATAGTTTGAATATTTTCGTATTAAAGTGAGATCGGGGAGACGTCTATACATTATTATAATTACAACGAAGCAGCTTGACTTTGGCCTTACTTAATAAATAATAGCTCGTTTAAGATTTTCCTTAGAAACTTCGGTAATTACAAATAAATGTATTCAAGTTTTAGTTTTATATTCCGACATAATTATTTGATTCTCTAACATATATTCACGTGACACTCTGAAGTTATAATCTATAAGTTATAATAGTTAATATCATTTGATACTATGTGACCCTAGAACGAAATACGAGACATATATTTTATATAACTTATATCAATTGGAATGAAAAAAGATTAAACCCTAAAAACCATAGAACTCAAGTAATCACATTTTTATTCGCATCTTCTGGTTTTTTTCTTTCCTTCACAAATTTATTTGGTACTAAATAACTTTTTACGATATCGCGTTCGGTTTTTCGTCGATTGAGAAACTTTTAAAAGTAACATTTCGAACTGTTCAGTAATGACTTTTTTTTTACTAACCTCACAGTAACAACTTTAATACAACTTGTATTTATGTAATTTAATTATTTACTTATATAATATTAAAATTCAAATTTTAATACAATAATACAAACCAATATGTGAAAGTGCCTTTGAAACTAATATTTCATACTAATATTCAGAACGCATAACATACATAGTACAAGTGATTAGAGACAGCTTGAATAAAATAAAGTGGAAGACGAGTACATAATGATAATATGGAGTAAATGAATACTCATTTTAATTATTAATTCACATTTATTACACGTTAATAAATTAAAGACAGTTGCTGTAGGTAACTTATTAATCTCCAAAACTAAAATAAAACATTCCTAGTTGTTAAATCCGTCACGTTTTAAATTGTACAATGACTTGGAACAAGCACTGAAATTGCATCAAGAATATGAACAGAATAACAATATCAATTATTTATCAAAACCAGAGAAATGCAGTAAATTCAAATATATACCTTCAGTATTGATCTATGTATATATATACTGTTATGTTCTGATATGATCGTTTTAAATCGATAACACAAGACTTACACACTTGAAGTTCTTTTAAATGTATCTTTATAGTTATAATATTATAAACTTTATCATTCTCTCCCTTTTATTCAAAATTAATGTGTTTATGGACTATTGGCGATATGTTAAAACATTTTTATAATCACTTTAACCTTAAAATTAAACTTATAAGAGTAAAAATATCAATTACTTTAAAAACATCTTTCAGGGATTCTCAAATTTTTAAGTTACTAGTAGCCCGCACTGCTCTTTGTAAATTAATAAAAAAAAACAATTTCGGCAGCACTGCCCCAAAGTAAAATACCGTAAGAAAAAGCATCATTGTTAGAAGTAACGTAAGAAAAAACATCATTGTTAGAAGTAAGTAACCTTATTAGTTTGAAGTTTTATTAGAAATAGTAAACTATGAGATTCAGCGCAAATAAACCGATAAGTCAGTAAATAAATCGTTAACACAGCGTCACACCGCTCCAAGTCTCTTTACCTTATTTGTGTGATCTTCGTCCTCTCTAAACAAGGTCATTAGTTAAAATTTTTCTATAGAATCTTATTTACAATATTTTTAGTTTAAGTTTATTTTTAGTCTAAGTCTTGTGTTATCTAAGGCTAAGTATTTATTAAATATTGTGTGTTATTGAGATTAACGTGAACAAAAAGACTTGTTAGACATGTGTGACGGAAGACATTGTAACTACTAATTATAGTGGTTTATTAATTTAAAATCATAAACTAATATTTATGACATGAACAAAATAATGTGGATTAAATATTGAGATATTTATATTTTTATGATTTTATAAAGATATATCTCCACGTATATCTTGTTATTAAAATTATAAGTAATTGATATGAATACACGTCGCCAGGATTTAAATAGACGTTTGTAAATGTTACAGTTACATTTCTATGCAGTAGATACCTGATTAAACATGAGCCTAAAAATTTGTATATTTCAAAATTTGAATGAAAATTGATTATATTAAAAACAATGTATTAAATGCAAATACATGTATCAAATGAAAAGTCTTCAGCTGGTAGTGAAGTTAAGTGGATGTTTGTAAATAATTAAATATGTCATTAAAATCACCGAAGTATTAATTATGTTTAACATTAAGGGATCAGTGATCAGGATATTAATGTCTCTGTATTATTATCATAATTACTGATGTATCTAGTCATTAAATTCTAATATATGTATATTATACTTACGAGTAACATATTACATATTTCGTGAATATACACATAACATTTTTATACAACGTACTATATTAATAATAACAAAAAAACTTATGAGAATAACTAAAACTCTATTTGGTAATTCCTTTTCCTATAAAGCTTATATAACATAAAATTCTCCGAGGTCACTGTGAACCACCACTTATCTGAACGACTTATAATGATTATTGTTTCCCTGATAGATGCAGCCGACCAAGTAATGTTTCAGATTAACCTCGTAATGGCGGGATATAAAGCTGCAATTACGTTATAGCCATGTTTGTGCATTTTAACAAAATATTAATTGAGACATATTTTTGTACTCCAAAGAGATAACATGCAGGGTATAACTCTCTTTTATTAAAACAAAAAGTTTGATAAATTCATATTTATTCTACATTCATCTAAATAACTAGTCGATTTTGATTTTGTAAACATAACTATTATTAAAGTTTCATCCATATTTTAGAACCCAAATCCAAAGAGAACGTAAAAACATTAGGTATCTCTGATTACAATAATGGCCGTCAATGATCAACCGCATTAACTGACTATGACAGCACGTTGTGGTTCAGACATCACCATAACCTAATTAACTTCAATACAAACTCATTAGCAAAAAATCGAAATACACACATTACAATATTAATACCTTAAAAGTAGAAATTCATAGAAATGTCTATTTATAATTATAATACGACATATTTTTATCAAACATTTTATAGCAAATCATTAAATCCATTCCATCTGGACTATTTAATGCTCATCAGCATTATTAAAGCTCTTGATCATGATCGTCCTCTCGATGGATGTCAGTGATATCGAGTGTCCTCTGTCTGACTTTTAAGCCTCTCGCGTCGGATTAACATACCGTATTTTAGGATATCGCTCGATTAATTTGTGGATTGTAAAAGCGATTATCGATCGATCATTATTAATCACCCAATTAATCCTATAAAATTAATCTATTATTTTGATTATAGTCGTTAATACTGATTGTTTGAGTAAAATGATGTGAGGGAAATAAGCAACAGATAAAGTATAAATATTTTAGAACCCAAGTCCAAGGAGAATGTAAACACATTATTCTTATCACTAGGTAAAAGTAATTAGGTATCTATGATTAAAATAATAACCTCCATTTACGACCGCATTAACTAAATATGACAGCATATTGAGGTTCGGATACAAGCTAATTACCTCTAATATTGGCAATAAATTGATCGAAATATATATATTTCATTGATTTTTTAAAAGTAGTCAATCATAGTAATTCATAAAAATGTATATTTAACGACAATTATAATACGATATATTTTTATCAAATGCCTTTATCTCAAATCATTAAATCTGTTTTATCTGGACTATTTAATGCTCATCAGCTTTATGAAGAACCCTTGAATATGATCCACTCGATGGATGTGATATCGAGTGTCCTCTGTTTGACTCTTTAGCCTCTCGCGTCGGACGGATTAACATACCGTATTTTAGGATATCGCTCGATTAATTTGTGGATTGTAAAAGCGATTATCGATCGATCATTATTAATCACCCAATTAATCCTATAAAATTAATCTATTATTTTGATTATAGTCGTTAATACTGATTGTTTGAGTAAAATGATGTGAGGGAAATAAGCAACAGATAAAGTATAAATATTTTAGAACCCAAGTCCAAAGAGAATGTAAACACATTATTCTTATCACTAGGTAAAAGTAATTAGGTATCTATGATTAAAATAATAACCTCCATTTACGACCGCATTAACTAAATATGACAGCATATTGAGGTTCGGATACAAGCTAATTACCTCTAATATTGGCAATAAATTGATCGAAATATATATATTTCATTGATTTTTTAAAAGCAGTCAATCATAGTAATTCATAAAAATGTATATTTAACGACAATTATAATACGATATATTTTTATCAAATGCCTTTATCTCAAATCATTAAATCTGTTTTATCTGGACTATTTAATGCTCATCAGCTTTATGAAGAACCCTTGACTATGATCCACTCGATGGATGTGATATCGAGTGTCCTCTGTTTGACTCTTTAGCCTCTCGCGTCGGATGGATTAACATACCGTATTTTAGGATATCGCTCGATTAATTTGTGGATTGTAAAAGCGATATCATTAATAATCGCCCAATTTATCCTATAAAATAAATCTATTGTTTGGATTATCGTCGTTAATACTGATTGTTTGAGTAAAATGATGTCGTTGAAATAATCGACAGATAAAGTATCACTCAAACGTTTAATTCTAGGGACTGTTTATGAAAAATGATGTCAACATTATTGTTAAAAGGACGACAAGAGTGTTACATAATTTAGTGTTATGTTATTATTATTTTTTTTCATTTAATATTTTCATATACAATTTTTAGGTCAAAAATAGTCCTAAAATATGTTGATATAAAAGCCATTATTGGCTTTTAATTTTGTGAAACAAGTGGCAAGTAATTAATGTTCTTTCGTTCTTCTCAAACTTAAATGAATGAATGAACACTTATGTGTTTATTAAAATACAATATTATGTGTTCATTTCAGTAATTAAATTTAAGGCTATTATTTACAACATGTTTTCTTAAAGATAAGTTATGTTAAACATATTGTTGTCCAATAAGTTATCACAAAATAGATCTTAATTGCTTACAGATAAAAACACAGGACAAACCGTCCCACAAATTGCACATAATATATTAAAAGCATAAATTAAATATGACAATAAAATATTGCCAACTTTGATTTTATAATTCACTGATATCCATTTTGATAGATTTATTACAGGTTTTATAAAATTTATTGGATTTCCAGAACTAGATTTTCTGATAATTAAAGTTCGTTTTCCGTTTGATTTATATAAATGGTTTTAGTTCACACCAATTAAGTTCTATGTATTTTTAAGAAAGTACCTTTATATATTTATATGTCTTACAATATTTAAATACTAATTATAAATCTCTTAAATTACCATTCCAAAAATATAAATAGGATAATATGTAAAGCATGCATATAAAAATAGTTAAGATATTAATACTTCGTCAAAGTATATTATTAACAGCTCATCTATACATTATAATAAATAAAATGAAACAGAACGAATTCATTCGCTTTTCATTATAAATAATAGCTCGCTTCTGCGGAATTTAAGTCATTAATATTATTTGCATTTAAAATTGTCTTTGGAAATTTTCTTAATTATATTAACGTCTTGACGGGACTGTTACGGATAAACTTATAATTTAATTAAATATGATTAAAATTAATAATAAGTTTATTACAATTTGTTACAAATAATATATTTAACAGGACTACTATTTCCATAAATAAAATCAGTAAATTAAAAGTCAACGTAGTGTCTAAATATCTCAAAACAAACTCATATTACAGTCAAATTGTAACAAAATAGGCCGACCTATTCCAGAACCGAGAGCTATTTCAATCAGTATGAATATGTTTATTTATAATTCGACTTGAAGAAGTAAATTTTGATGCAAATAGAACATTGATAGAATAGAGGTTTAGTATTTTTTATTTTAACTCCACATAAGCGCAAAGTGTAAAAACATATTCATATAATAGCAATTAACATATACGTTTATACTACCATTGAAAAAAATTTAAAGATATTTAATTAGGTAACAACAATTTAATAGGGCCTCATATCTTAAAGACTACTTCTCTATCTTTAGATATATATTCAAAATGATCTGAAGCAAAAAATGGAATCACCCCTACTTTAAGTAGCTTTACGTTGGTAAATCCGTCTCTTGAGTCAAACTTCATATTTGATTTCCACAACGGACCATACTATGAGTGATACCGAGATTGTTATTCTGAATGTGAGATTACATTATGTTTATCATTGCTATGAATGTGAACTAGAACAGGGACGAACCTTGTGACTATATTTGACAAACTCAATGAGTTGATATTAAAAAGATAAAGGAAAATCGCAACCATTTGTTAGTATTAATAGTCAAATATATGTTTTGTATAACTTTAACTATACAAGTACGTTGTACTTATTAGGTGCCGATCTATCAAAACTCAGATAATAATATATTTGTTGTCTGTTATTTTTTTGTTTATTATTTTATGTTTTTTATTTAAAGTATTTTAACTATCAAGTAATTATTGTCCCTAAACTATGTATTTCACATTATGTAAATATCATGCATTCATTTCACAAATTAAATTTAACGCTATGTACATATTTGCAACCTCTTTTCTAAAAAATAATTATTTTAAACATTTCATTTTAACTTAAATATTGTTGAACAATAAGAAATACAAAGAGATTTTGATTACTTACAGATTTTGATCTGTAATGTAAGCGGAACAAACAGTCACACAAATCGCACTGAATATATTGGAAACAAATTAAATATGGTAATAAAATGTTGCCAATTTTGATTTTATAATTCACTATTATTCATTTTGATAGATTTATTACTGACTTTATTACATTTATTAGACTCATATTTTCTAAAACTAAATTTTCTGATAATTAAAGTTCGTTTTCCATTTGATTTATATAGATAGTTTTAGTTCACACCAATTAAGTTCTTTTCATTTTTAATTTCATATGTCTTACAATATTTAAATTTGAATTATAAAAATATTTTAACTTTCCATTTCAAAGCCATATTTGGGATAATATATAAAGCATGCATAAAAAAATAATTAAGATATCAATACCTTATTAAAGCGTATTATTAACAGTTCATCTATACATTACAATAAATACAATAAAATAGCATGTGTCCATTCGCCTTTCATTATAAATAATTTAATAAAGTAAATAGTCTTCTCAAACATGGATGTGAATTTAATGTTTTCAGAGCTTAAATAGTTATTCGGAGTCATTTGTGACTTTGCATCCAAAGTAGAGGAGTACGAGTATATCTCAAAATCTTAGTTTTACCGAACATAATATAATGTATTCGTAGGCCTATGTACGTATTGTTATATATTCGTATACTTTAACCATAAAATTATTCAAAATTATTTTTCATATATTATTTTATAATTCTTATAAAAAAAATACAGCATTTAAAAACAAGAATTAGAAACTGTATTAAGAAACAAATACACTTTATTATAAAACAAGAAAAATTCGTATCTACTTAAAATCATTCATTATTTATACAGACTTTGTACATTTTTACTCTTTTTTGTTTATAAAGTGGATCATCAATATTGAATTACTTTAGTTCAAAGTGACAACAGGACTTCTTAATTATTAATTATTATATCATTCATACCAAAATTACACCGACATTATTAAATAAATAGCAGCAATGCTCTTTGAAAAAAAAAATTAAAATCTATACTTATAATAAATCTGTAGAGAGGTCAATTCTGTACATGAAATATATTTACAAAATAAGTAGCAGGGGGTGATTAGTGTTCGATACTGATGCCAAAAATGCAGTTAAAAAAATTTTTGTCTGTCTGTCTGTCTGTCTGTCTGTTTGTATGTTATTTATAGAAAAAAAAACTACTCGACGGATTTTAACGAAACTTAGTACAATTATTCTTTATACTCCTGGGCAGGTAATAGTATACTTTTCATCACACTACAATGAATAGGAGCAGAGCAGTGAAAGGAAATGTTGAGAAAATGGGAGAAGTTGCTTGATTTTTTAAGCTTCCGTCGCGTGTGCAGCCTTAATGGTTAGAGCTACATAGAAACTATGTATAACGGAAATATTCTACATAAAAATACACGAAAAATATTCCAAGACAGCATATATCTACCTTTTATAGTTAACTCACAATAACACGCATAACTCTCGATAGCTTAGCAGTTCGGAGATTTCTTATTATATTTGTTTACTTTTACGTTTATAAAACCAATAATGCTCACCATCATTCCTAATTAAAAAAAAAATAAACATTAGCACCAATTCAATAAAAAAAGAATCATTGAAATCGGTATAGAAACACCAAACTTATACTTACTTACATGAAATACGCCAACAAGACATCGCGCGTGAATAGTGAATCAAGCTATAAGGATTATTTTTGCGTAACGGTTGCCGCGCTCGACGGGGCTCGCGGCGGCAGAGTATAAAAGGGGCGGGAGGCGAGCGCAAGCGTCATTCAATATTTGGCTGTTGATGCGTTCAGAGTGTTGAACTTTATTGACAGACAATAATTGTTATTTTATAAACCGTGCTTATCAGCGCGACTTTTTGTCTTTAAATAGTTTATTTTAATTTCTTTTGTTGTTATTTTCTAAATTAGTTTTAGTTTTGTTTAAATTCTTAACTATTAATAGTTCCTATTTTATTTCTTTTTAAGTAGATTTAGATTCGATTTTTAGATTAGATAATAGATAGATAGATTAGATTATTGTTAGATTTTTAGTTACTGATAGGTTAGTTTTGGGCATTTTATGTTTAGTTTTTTTTGTATTGAGTAGATAAAAGCGTAGGTAGGTACTTTTATTAATTATAGTATTCATAGGTATTTTTTATTTATTTTTAAGTGAAGTAGGTATAGGTAGATATTGCCTACTATCTACCTATACTGCACACGTGTTTTAGCTTTATTTTCATTTCTTTTTTTTTTGTACCTAAGTTGTAGGTAGGTAGGTACATATTTCTTAGTTTAATTCTATTAGAATATTAGGTATTTAAGTTTAAATAGGCACTTAGATTTATATTTTTTTATTATATAGCAGCTGTACTTAGAACATCTAAGGTTTTTTTTGTATTAGCATAGGTACTTTGATTAATTACAGTAGTTGTAGGTATTTCTTATTATTCATTTTTAAGTGAAGTAGGTAAGTGTAGATAGTATTGCACACGCATTAAGTATAGCTTTATTTTCATTTTTTATTCTTTTGTAATTTGTAGGTACCTACGTACATATTTATAATTCGATTAGAATATTATTTTAGTTTTAATAGGCACTTAGATTTATATTCTATTTATTATATACTTAGCTATAGTTAGGACCTCTGACGTAAGTTTTTTGTTGGGTAACTAAATAGAATTTAAGTTACCGTCGATTAAAAATAAAATAAACGATGCCACCTAAAAAACGACCATCTTTATCTCGAACTTCGAGTCAAGCTAGGAGAATGAGAATGACGCGTTCTCAAGAATCGGAAGAGGAAAGAGCACATCGGTTAAACTCTATGAGAGTTAGTGCCTCAACATCTCGAGCTAATGAAAGCTCTCCAGAAAGAGAGATGCGATTAGCAGCTGAAAGAGCGAGACGAGCTACAACACGGGCTTCTCAAAGCTCTTCTCAACGAGAGCTAAGGCGTTCCATTGACCGGGAACAACATGCGTTATCCCGAGAAGCTGAAACTGCTTTACAACGAGAATTGCGACTCACAGCTGACCGCGAACGGCATACATTATCTCGCGAGTCTGAAACCTTCACTGAGAGGGAATTACGGCTTACAGCTGACCGCGAACGTCATATTTTATCTCGCGAGTCCGAAACCTTCACTGAGAGGGAATTACGGCTTACAGCTGACCACGAACGTCATATTTTATCTCGCGAGTCCGAAACCTTCACTGAGAGGGAATTACGGCTTACAGCTGATCGCGAACGTCATATTTTGTCTCGAGAATCTGAAACTTTTACTCAATATCAAGACCGTTTGACAAATGATAGGGCGCACCATAACATGATTCGATCTCTTGAAGATGAACATGAGCATGAACAACGACTAGAGTCGGGACGCGATTATTACAATTCTTTGAGACAAGAACAATTGATTACTTTATCTAATGAAAGATTAAGAATTGAAAATATTCGGTCGCTTGAAACAGAAGAACAGCGAGAGGCCCGTCTTACTGCAGATAGATTTCGACATGGTCTTAATGACTTAGATATACACGTGGTAGATCAATCTACAAATTCGGTGGCGTGGTCCGATAAATATAAAAGTGGGTTTGCTTATAACCTCACAATTGATTACAGATCATCTTCTGAAATAGGCGATATGAACGTAGTATGTTCCTTTTGTAATGCTTCGAAGTGGAGGAAGGAGTCTGCTGGTTTCTGTTGTTCTGGAGGTAAAATAAATTTGCCTTCGTTCGAAGACCCACCGGAACCTTTAAAATCACTACTTTTAGGGGAACATTTGCAATCCAAACAGTTTTTAGATAATATTCGCACTTATAATAGTGCATTCCAAATGACATCCTTTGGTGCAACCAACAACCAACCGACAACCGACTCCTTTGGTGCAACCAACAACCGACCACCTGCAAGTGAGACGGAATAGATTGGTATACTTTCAACGTTTTCGTGGCTTATTTAATCAGTTTATTGTTGACATGTACGCAAAAATTGAAACCGAAAGATTAGTTTATATACGATCTAATCAAAGGCAGCTGCGCGCTGAAGAATACGTGCACCTTCGCGATGCCATGCAGCAAGATAACGATACTGTGAATATGGGTCGTTTAGTTATTTTACCCTCTTCTTTTACTGGTGGTCCACGCTACATGCATGAACGTACTCAAGACGCTTTTTGTTACGTAAGAAAATATGGACGTCCCGACTTATTTGTTACTGTAACTACCAATCCCAAGTGGGATGAAATCACTCGGGAGCTTCTTGAGGGTCAGGCACCGCATGACCGCCATGATATTATTGCAAGAGTGTTTCATTTAAAATTAAAATCAATGATAGATCTTCTTACCAAAGATAACATTTTTGGAGAAGTATTGTGTTATATGTATAGTGTTGAGTGGCAAAAACGCGGCTTACCTCACGCACATATCTTGCTTTGGTTAAAAGATAAGGTTCGACCTAATGATGTAGACAGATTAATCAGTGCTGAAATTCCAGATCCGACTGCAGATCCCCTGTTATACGACATTGTTAAAACTCATATGATACATGGTCCATGTGGTGCATTTAACGCAAATGCTCCTTGCATGAAAGACGGTCGTTGCACTAAAAGGTATCCAAAAGCATTAGTGGATGAAACTGTAACAGGACATGATGGATACCCATTATATCGTCGCCGTTCAAGAGACAATGGTGGTTTTACTGTTGAAAAGCGAATGTCTGGACAACAGGTTACTTTAGATAATAGGTGGGTCGTTCCGTATTCGCCTGTATTGTCCAGAGCATTTCAAGCTCACATAAATGTAGAAATGTGTAATAGTGTAGAGTCAATTAAATATATTTGTAAGTACATTAACAAGGGCAGTGACCAAGCTACGTTTGCGTTAAGAAATGAACATGATGAAGTTACTAGATTTCAGTCAGGCAGATATATCAGCTCTTCAGAAGCTGTGTGGCGGATCTTAAGTTTTAATATTCACGAAAGATATCCACCTGTGACCCATCTGGATGTTCATCTGGAAGGCGGTCAACGTATATATTTTAACGCCGAAAATGTTACAGAACGATTAGAGAACCCTAGACAAACAACTTTATTGGCATTCTTTCGACTTTGCCAAACTGATAATTTCGCAAAGTCTCTTTTGTATGAAGAAGTTCCATCGTATTATACCTACGATAAACAACGAGGTGTCTTTAACCGTAGACGCCGAGGCAGGCCTGTAGATGGCGAGACAGGTATTTTCAAAGAACATGTTCTTGGTAGAGTGTATACTGTTCATCCTAACAACGCAGAGTGTTTTTATTTGAGATTATTATTACATACAGTGCGAGGACCAACATCATTTATAGATTTGAGAAAAGTAGACGATGTTGTTTATCCAACTTATCATGCAGCTTGCCAAGCGCGTCATTTGCTTGAAAATGATCAACATTGGGATGACGCTTTAGCAGAATCCTGTGTTAGTGATAATCCACGACGGTTACGCCATTTATTTGTAACATTACTCACATTTTGTAATTTATCTGATCCTGTCCAATTATGGGAAAAATATAAAGAAAAATTTGCAGAAGACTTTCTTCGGAATTTATCTCACAATAATGAAGGCGCAACTAATGATAATTTTCGAGATCTGGCTATAAATCAGTGCTTATTAGCTCTTCAGGAAGACTTAACAGCAGTAGGCGGTAAATCACTTTGTGAATATGGTTTGCCAACGCCAACCTCAGTCGGAGAGGTTACCAATAGGGAATATTCCGCAGAGATTGGTTACAACCCAATGGAACTGCTGGTAACATTAAAAACGGTGTCCCAATGATGACTGCAGAACAACGCTTAGTCTATGATCGCGTGTGCGAGAGTGTGCAGAATAATTTAGGAACAATATGGTTTTTAGATGCACCTGGAGGAACTGGGAAAACTTTTTTGACTAAA
This sequence comes from Melinaea marsaeus rileyi, assembly GCA_918358865.1. Classification (NCBI taxonomy): domain Eukaryota; kingdom Metazoa; phylum Arthropoda; class Insecta; order Lepidoptera; family Nymphalidae; genus Melinaea; species Melinaea marsaeus. The sequence continues at coordinate 6,312,259 of OU911089.1, forward strand.
TTAATATTAGCTTATGTTCGAAATCAGCGTAAAATCGCTCTTGCCGTGGCTTCATCAGGTATAGCTGCAACATTGCTACCAGGAGGTAAGACTGCTCACACTATGTTTAAAATACCAATTAATTTAGATCGCACGGAAAGTCCAACCTGTAGTATTTCAAGAAATAGCGACAAAGCTAAGGTATTGCGTGAGTGTAATTTAATCGTATGGGATGAATGTACGATGGCCCATCGAAAAGGAGTAGAAGCAGTAGACAGAACTCTAAGGGACATAAGACAAAATGATCGACCAATGGGCGGTATTACGGTTTTATTTTGTGGTGATTTCCGACAAACCTTACCGGTAATACCACGGGGAACCCGAGCTGATGAGATTAGGGCTTGCCTGAAAAGCTCTTATTTGTGGCGTGATATACAATCGGTGCATTTGACTATAAATATGCGAGTGAGAACTGGAGACAACGCAGATAATCGTGAATTATCTGATACATTATTGAAGATTGGTGAAGGTACCTATCCACAACTACACCAAGGAAAACTTATTCTGACACCTGAGTTATGTTGTATAGTGCAATCCCAACAACATCTTATATCTTCGGTTTACGGTGACATAACAATTATATTAAATAGGGACAATTCTTGGCTTTGCGAAAGGTCCATTTTGACTCCTCGCAATGACCAGGCATCTGAAATTAATAATAAAATACTGTCTAATATACAGGGAGAAAGCAAAGTTTATAGTTCAATAAATAGAATGGTTGATGAACAAGAAGCCACTAATTACCCGATAGAATTTTTAAATTCTTTAAGTATGCCTGGACTACCTTCTCATATAATTTGTTTAAAAATTGGCATACCGATAATTCTGCTCCGAAATTTAAGACCACCTCAACTTTGCAATGGAACTCGGCTAAAAGTAACCCAGTTGCAACAAAATGTAATCGAGGCTCAAATTTTAACAGGTTGCGGTGCAGGAGAAACTGTCTTTATTCCCAGAATTCCCATAATACCAAATAATTTTCCATTCCAATTTAAAAGAATGCAATTCCCAGTATCGGTGTGCTATGCCATGACTATCAATAGGACATCTGCTAATTTTTTTTCGAAAAACGACGGAAACGCGGACGAAGTCGCGGGCAAAAGCTAGTTAATAATAAATCTGTAAGTGAAATGAATATTTATATCAAAGATAAATTTGTTAAAAGAACACTTGCTTTAGATTTTGAGATATTAAAAACTCTAAATTAATATGTTACATTTTACAATTACTGTGAAATAAATTGCAATATCATTTTATTAAGTTTCATCATATAAACGGACCGTATACAAAAACAAGTTGTGTCTCGTTTCACACTATCATGTGAAGTTTCACGTGACGAAACTTTGTCTATTGAGAGACAAATTGACAACAGACAAAATGGTTTCCAAGCGACAGTTCAACTTCGATGTGAACAATGGCAATACGCCAAGCCAAGTTAACCACACTGGAACTACGTACAAATGTGACTTCAAATAATAATTATTTGTTGATATCTCAATTATAAAGACTATTTTTTGAACATCAATATATTGCAATAACTAAACTGCACTGTGAACTGCATTTTGGTGTGAAGAAAACAAGAAAGGTTTCCTCACTTCTTAAATTATAAGTTAATGTTGACCAAACTTTTTTTTGTTCCTCAAGTATAAAAACTAATGTTTATTTTCTAATTAATTCAGTCTTGGAACTATTTCTACAAGAACTCATAACTGGTTGAAGATAGCAAAGTTTAAACCCACTGATCTTTGTCCTTAAAGTTTTGACCTCCAGGTTTCTTAAAGTGTTTGATTTATAAAAGCTTAGCTTTCACTAACAAGGTTATCATTCCTAGCTTATTTTTCGCATTTTCATCATCTTTTAACTGATAATCGTATTAAAAATCACATATAAATGTTTAAAAATTCAATTAAATGTTTTGTATGTGTTTCTTTTTCCTCAATTTATATTTTCTTCAAGTTTAGTTAATCAAATAAATTTCAATGATTTATTTGACTTATACAGTATTACAACTATAAGTAAGTTTATCTGCGTCGCAATTGATCTTTCTGACATACAATCTCAGTAATGTTAGGATCGTGATAAATTGGTATTCTGTACTTTAAACTATGATATTAGAAGTATTGGATTACTGTCATATATGACGAAGGAACAATATTTACTTTAACAGTAGGATAAAAACTATGGATGCAAAGTTCTTACCTCTTTGTTTATATACCCTTTATGTAATAAAGTTACTTAAACCTACTATAAGTATGTTTATAATTTTTAACTATTCCAATATTTGAAAACTAATATATAGTTTTTACACAATTTCCAAAGGACGTAAGTAATAAAAACAATAGAAATGAACACTAAGTGAATCGATATAGATATATGAATACATTGTTGGTAGGTACATGAATACATGTGTATTACTAGTGGAAAACAATGCTAGCGTGGTTCAATTCTCTCGACCGAGTGAACGACTTCATTGTGAGTTTCGAGTCAATATATACATAATTCCAAATACATAGTAAATATTCTAATATTTGCATGAGAAATCATATTGTAAACTTCATTAAAATTGTCTTTGTATGAGACTTAGTTCGCTTCACTTTCATAATAGTAATATTTTGTCATCATCTCATCTTCCTGCCCTTATCCCATTTTGGGGTCGGCACAGTATGTTTCTTTGTTCCCGGGCTAGCTTCTCGCGTGGCACCGGTATTACCATACTGCTTTAAAGATTTGGCTTAATAGTAATATTTTGTAAAGCTATAATAAGTTTGTGTTTTTATCTTCTTATTTCCCGATGGGGTAAAAGATTCATCAACATAGTTAAAAATATTATGGGTACAATTCATTAATGAATAAACGGTAAAAAGATTCCACTTCAATTGAATGTCCAGATAGCACCAATAATAGCACATACATAAAAATAATATTACATTGTCTCATGATATTAATAGAAAGAATACATCATTTCAAATGGATGAGTTACAAAATAAACAAATTAAATTTAAAAAAACTGCAGCATAATATTCACAGTTGTATTTATTTCCGCCTACTTCAAGACAGCTTCATTACAAGTACCTCTCCATTTGGCAACTCGCAGATAATACAATATATAATGGTTTTGATACTTCTTGAAATATCCCTCAAATATTCTATACTCAATTGAAATCACATAAAATACGAGTCGCTATAAAAGGATATTATAACATAAAATATGCAGCGATGCAATTACTATGGAGTTAGTACATGATAGTATAAAATATTATCATTACTATTAAAAAACTATCAGGTAGGTTGTATTCAGAGCGTTATCTTTATTAGAGAAGTTAGTTCGAGGTTCATTGTTATACAAATGGGTTCTAAATTTTATTTACGTCATGAAACACAGTTATATTATTATGTCAATTTTTTTAATGGAAATAAATTTGGTTTTAATTTAAACTCATTTAATTGAAAGCCACAACTTATTATATTTAAACATTTAATAGAGTTTTTAAAACTAGGTAACTCTTATTGTTTTATATTAACATATGTATGTGTGACGTGTGTATAACTGTTATTATATATTTACTAAAGAAACGATATTGATACATATTTAGTACAAAAATACATAATACACCTGCTGCAAAACAAACTTATTAAATAAATAAAATAATTTAATTATACATTTAACTATTTTAATTATTTTATTAATTAAACCTTATAAAAATTGAACACACTTTTTAATCAGCCATGTACCGTCTTCGGTAGTATAGTGGTCAGTATCCCCGCCTGTCACGCGGGAGACCGGGGTACGATTCCCCGCCGGAGAGATTTTTTTATTTATAAAATAATAACATGATAACAAAATGCTCCTTCACAAAGTAAGATAACCGTTGATGTTATCAAAATGAGAATATTTTATATAATAAACCACAAAATACAATGTTAAGAATTTTTAAGTGATAAATAATATTTGTAAATATATTATAATAGCGATAAAGGTTTAATAACTATTTGAAAAATTCACAGAGACTGAGGAATAACAATCTTAAATCTTAACGATTACTTTATCTTTAGACAGATATTTATAATGGTCTGAAATAACACTCGAGTATCGAAGAAATCGTATTTTAAGTAGCTCTACGTTAGTAAATCCGACTCTTGAGTCAAAGTTGTAATAATAACAATTTAATAATTTTTAATTAAGTTTAAGCGAAAAATATAAATTTTTATTTATTTTTGTCTCAAAAACGAATAGTAATTATTTATTATAATTTAGTTACTGTATAGAAAGTAATATTTATAAGAATTGTTAATTTACTGAATATTTGAATACATCTTATATGATTCTAGAACATACACGGAGTCCCGGAGTGGGCGTAAACGGCTGCGACACAGTTTATACTTTTGTAGTCGTTTACGATATATGTTTGTTTGATTACAAATGAAAATTGTAATTTTCAAAATTCAATAAATTCAATTCAGATTTGATATATATACCATGTATATAGTTTTAAGAATTTTTGAAATTTTTTTTTTTTGATTGTTCATAGATTTGATTTCCACAACGGACCATACTATGAGTGTTACCGAGATTGTTATTCTGAATGTGACAGTACATTGTTTATTATTTGTTTGTATGTGAAACTAGAATAGTGACGAAACTCATGATTATAGTCGCCATAATGTGAGTGACATTAATAAGATAAAAAAACATCCTAACCATTTGTTAGTATTAACAGTCAAATATATGTTATGTATAAATTTAAATATACAAGTAGGTTGTACTTATTAGGTGCTGATTTATCTAAACTAAACTAAACATTTACCTGCTGTAAAGTAAATTAGATTAAACTTATAATACTAAACGAACATTATTCTTTTTTAAAATGAATTAAATAGGCAATGCTGTTTGCAAATATGTCGTTGTATTTGACGCCAAGTAAGACAACTTCTGCCCTTGCTAAATACTGTTTTTTATGCCTTTATACCTACAATATTATAATTGTCTAATTAATTAATTTGGTATTAAAAGACTTTTAAAGACTTAAAGTACTCAAAAGTATTCAATGAACAACGATTACATTATGAAATATATTTTAATGATTAAAAACAAATTATACATTTGAATAATACATTTAAATTATTTAAACTAATACTTACTTAAATTTAATACTTGATTTAGATTAAAAGGCTAAAAACTAGGCTAAATACTCATAATTTGAGTAAATATATATTATTGTTCAAAATATATTATTCGACCTTTCATTCTTGAAACCAAGCCATTATAATTGCTTCGTATACTTTAGTTATTTTACAAACAAGCCCGGGGCCGACTCAGTGAAGCTTATTGAAAATAATTGTAACGAAATGCGATCATAAAACCCACAAAGTAGTCGTAAACTTTGTTACTTAACTTTAAAATGTAAGTATCATTAATGTAAAGTATCATTTGAGTTTCAAACTGAAGGGTGCAATAACTACTTAGTTATTTGTCTTTGTACATTTATTTTTATATTATGACATAATTATTTGAATTTCTAACATTACTAACATATTCACGTGACGCTCTGAAGTTATAATTGTATATTAATATCATTTGATACTATGTGACTCTAGAATAAATTACGAGACATATATATTCTACATACCTTATTTCAATTGGACTGCAAAAAAAGTAAAACCTACAAACCATAGACCTCAAGTAATCACATTTTTATTCGTATCTACTGGATTTTTTTTCCTTCACGATCAATTTAGTACCAAATAACTTTTTACGATATCGCTCGTTTGGTTGGTCGGTGAGTAATAATTTTTTACTTACTTCACCGTAACTATTTTTAATTTTGTGAAATACAGAATTGTATCTTATATTTAAATGCAACTTGTATTTATGTAGTCTAATTACTTAATTATATTAATAATTAAATTCCAATTAAAATAAAATAATAGAAACTAGTATCTGAAAATACCTTTTAAACTAATATTTGACTCCAATATTCAGAAAGCATAACACGTAACGCATAACATAGTGCAAGCGATTCGAAACAGCTGGTGTAAAATAAAACATTTTTATAATCACTTTAGTCTTAAAATTACACTTGTACCTGTGGCACAAAAAATTGAAAAAACCTGTAAAAATTTTAATACTTTAAAATTAGAAAAAAATTATAGATTATGTAAAAAGCGATGTATCAAATGCAATAACATGTATCAAATGCAAATCCTACAGCTGGTAGTGAAGTGAAGTGGAGCTTATAAATAATTAAATATGTCATTAGAATCACTGAAGTGTTAATTACGTTTTACATTAAGGGATCAGTAATTATGATATTAATATCTGTGAATTAATATCATAATTACTGATATATCTAATAATTAAGTTCTAATATATGTATATTGTCCTTACGAGTGACATATTACATATTTCGTGAATATACACATAACATTTTTATACAACGTACTATATTAATAATAATAAAAAACTTATGAGAATTACTAAAACTTTATTGAGTTAATTCCTTTTCCTATAAAGCTTATATAACATATAAAATTCTCCGAGGTCACTGTGAACCACCACTTATCTGAACGACTTAAAATGATTATTGCTTCCCTGATAGATGCAGCCGACCAAGTAATGTTTCAGATTAACCTCGTAATGGTCGGATATAAAGCTACGATTACGTTATAGCCATGTTTGTGCATTTTAACAAAATATTATTTGAGACATATTTTTGTACTCCAAATAGATAACATGCAGGTTATAACTTTCTTTAATTGAAACAAACAGGTCGATAAATTCATATTATTCTACATTCATCCAAATAACTTTAGTCGATTTTGATTTTGTAAACATACAAACGAATATATTTATTAAAGTAATGACAATTTTTAATTATGGTTTTCATATGAAAGTAGCATCCATATTTTAAAACCCAAATCCAAAGAGAACGTAAAAACATTAGGTATCTCTGATTACAATTATGGCCGCCAATGATCAACCGCATTAACTGACTATGACAGCACGTTGTGGTTCAGACATGACCATAACCTAATTAACTCCAATACAAACTCATTAGCAAAAAATCGAAATACACATATTACATTATTAATACTTTAAAAGTAGAAATTCATAGAAATATCTATTTATAATTATAATACGATATATTTTTATCAAAAATTTTATAGCAAATCATTAAATCCGTTCCATCTGGACTATTTAATGCTCATCAGCTTTATAAAAGCTCTTGATCATGATCGTCCACTCGATGGATGTCAGTGATATCGAGTGTCCTCTGTCTGACTCTTAAGCCTCTCGCGTCTGTCGGATTAACATACCGTATTTCAGGATATCGCTCGATTAATTGGTGGATTGTAAAAGCGATGTCATTATTAATCGTCCAATTTATCCTATGAAATTAATCTATTGTTTGGATTACAGTCGTTAATACTGATTATTTGAGTAAAACGATGTCGGGAAAATAAGCGTCAGATAAAGTACGAATACGTAAGTAGTCATACGTTTCATTTTAGGAATTGTTTATGAAACATGATATCAACTTTATTGTAAAAAGCACGACAAGAATGTTATATAATTTAGAGTTATATTGTATTATTTTTCGTTTAATATTTGCGTATGCAGATAATGAGTCAAAAATGGTCCTGTATAAGTCCTAAAATATGTTGATATAAAAGCCAATAATCATTTTGTCAATTAACTGTCAAGTAATTATTGTCCCCAAACTGTTTATTTTAATATTATGTGTTTATTTCAGTAATTAAATCTAAGGCTATTATTAACAACCTGTTTTCTTAAAGATAAGTTATGTTAAACATTTCTAAAACTTAAATATTGTTGAACAATCAGAAATCACAAATTAGATTACTTACAGATCAAGACGCAGGACAAACAGTCACACAAATTGCATTTAATATATTGGAAACAAGAATTAAATATGATAATAAAATGTTAACAGATTTTTATAATTTACTACTATGCGTTTTGATGGATTTATTACCAGTATTATTACACTCATATTTTCTAGAATAAAATTTTCGGATAATTTAAGCACGTTTTCCATTTGATTTATATAGATGGTTTTAGTTCACACCAATTAAGTTCTATTCATTTTTAAGAAAGCAATTTTATATATTTATATGTCTTACAAAATTTTAATTTCAATCACAAACCTTTTAACTTACCATTACAAACCATATATTAGGATAATATGTAAAGCATGCATATAAAAATAGTTAAGCTATTAATACATTGTTAAAGTACAGTATTAACAGCTCATCTATATATCATGATAAATAAAATGAAAAAGCACGAGTTCATTCGCCTTTCATTATAAATAATAGCTCGCTTCTGCTGAATTTAAAACATTAATATTATTTGCATTTAAGACTGTCTTTGGAAATTTTCTAAATTATATTAACGTCTTGACGGGACTGTTACGGATAGACTTATAATTTAATTAAATGTGATTGAAGTTAATAATAAGTTTATTACAATTTGTTACAAATAATAAATTTAACAATGTATAAAATGCAAATTCCTTAAATACAATCAGTAAATTGAAAGTCAAGTCGTGCCTAAATATTTAAAAACAAACTCATATTACAGTCAAATTAAAACAAATTTAGGGTGACCTAATCTAATGCCAGAACATTGTTAGGTCACAAAGCAGATGCGACACGTAAGTGTCACAATATCTGTTTCAATTACTTTTTTATTAATGATATAAATAAATATAGTACGATTGACTAATACTGAAACATTAATCGATTATCGGGAATCTATGGAGAGTGCTACATTCTGGCACAAAAATTAAGATAAAATTCGCGCTTTGTTTGGTATTCTGATAATGAGAGCAGTGAGGAAAATACACAATAACAAATAACAATGTACACAGATTACTTCTTTGATGCTGTAACCAAATAATAAATGATTGATGATAATGAACAACTAAGTTTATTTTCCCTTAATTATATCATAAATAATTACTTTACGGTCAAAAAAAGCTGATTTTAATTAAGAAAAACTGATTTATAATTGAAAAAAAAATAATATTCAATTATGAATTAAATTAATAAATTAGATAATTATAAAACATTTTAATCTTAAGTTTTGATAATTATAGAAAGATTTTTGTAATTTACCATATAAATAAATAAATATAAAATAAAAAAAAATATTATTTCATAACAATATATAATGATTGTTGTTTTATTAATATCTTAAAATAATACTCGATGTTAGCTCATGCGTCAATTTTATCCATTAATATCTTTTAAGTATATCACAATATGACTATCTTTGTAAGATTGAGATATGTAAAATACACTCCTTACCTTTCATATCATAAATAACTTTACTCGTATTTTAAATAATCTTAATTATTTATGTATGAATGTTTGAAAAGTTTGTTCTCTTTTTTAGTCTAAATTTATTGTTCTGTCAAAATTCAAAAAATATATTCATTTTTGTAAGCATTTTCAACCTTTAGAACAATTGATTTTGATTCAATCAGTTGAAACAATTTGCATACTTATGGACAATTTTGTTGTATCTCGTAACTATGAAGAGAAAAATAATAACACTAAAAAACTTAGAAAAAGTACTTAAACTTTATTTGCCCAAGTCTTTTTAACGTCTTTAAAACTTAACAAATTTATTTTCAAAGCAAAATATCGCAACCACTCAAAATGACTATCGCTTCCTGATAGATGCAGCAGACCGCGTAATGTTCCAGCTTAATCGCGTAACGGTCGACATAAAAGGCATTACATTATAGCCATGTTTGCGCTTTTTAATAAATTTATACTTACTGGAATTATATCTCTGCAACACTCTTTTTAAAAGGATTACACGTACTTTATGTTTAATAAATTGTTTATCTTTAACAACATTCGATAACAACCTCTTTATTGTACAAATTTTTTAATTAACAAACCGTTTTCAGATGAAAGTTTGACAAATATGTTAATGTAAATACTAGGTAAGAAATTTCTCTAAGATATTTAACTATTGAACACGAGACTGACAATCTGGGGATGCTCTGGACACAAGACGGTGCTCTCGCCAGACTTAATTTAACTATCGCTAACTCTATTTCAACTAAATCTTCTCCATAGTTCCATTCAAATGCTCCTATTTGATTTTCGCCGTAGGAACGTTTAAAAATAAAATATCATTTTTAAGTTAAGTTTAAAATACAAATCTAAATAGGAAGTACAAATACTATTGTTACTATGTAAAAAGCATTACTTGGTCTCAACGGTTATAATTAATGCTCCAATTTATGACCATATTAACTGTTATTGTTTCAGGAAGAGATGTTAAAAATGTACAATTAAATTATAATTGTATTTTATTTTTTAAGTGGTTTATCATATAATTATGATTTGTAATTATGAATATATTTTTAACACTACAGAAAATACATGAATAACAGATTCAGAATTTGACATCATTTTTTAAGTATTTTATTTAAATTTATATACTATTTAAAGCTCATCAGCTTTATAAAAGCTCTTGATCATGATCATCCACTAGATGGATGGCAGTGGTATCGAGTGTTCTCTGTCTGACTCTTAAACCTCTCACGTCGCATGGATTAACATACCGTGTTTTAGGATATCGCGGTATCACCATTAATCGTCCAATTTATCTCATGGAATTAATCTATTATTGGGATTCAATAATCAATATTAATCACAATTAATTAATATTGATTGTTTAAATAGTAATGTAGCGAGAATAAGCTTCAGATTAAAGTACCAAGGCAAATGTTACAGGAATTGTTTATGATAAATGGTGTCAGCTTTATTGTCAAATGTAGGTCGGGAGCTCTTTAAAATAATACTTTATTTACTCTTACATATTTGATTTTTTATTAGTAAGTAGTAATAAGTGAACATAATATTACTATTACAGTAACCTCAAAATAGTTAATAGTAGTTTCAAATTTTATAAAATACAATGAAATTGTATAAATTTAAGAAGTTTTCATACTTAGGAGAATTTTTATATTTTATGATTCCTTCAACTTTTGTTTTTTTATATATATTTTCTAATAAAAATGCGATTTAAAGTTCAAGGTAACGAATGGTAAGATTTATCTAGTTGCTTATACGCATTTAATACATAGGTATATTCCGCAATTTCGCGTTGGGAACCGCCAACCAACACGCCATGTTCCGAACGGCGGAAGGTGGAGGACGGAGCTACAAATAGCTACGTGGAATGTAAGAGGAGGAATGGAACAGAAGATGAATGAATTATTAGATGTGATGGATGACAAAGATCTGGATGTTATTTGTGTGTCTGAGACCAAGCGAAAAGGCAATGATACGACCGATTTGCCTGGCAACCGGGTCGCTTTCTGGGCTGGGGTTCCAGAGGGTGAGCGAGGTTGCCAAGGTGTAGGCGTATTATTGTCCTCTCGAATGGTTAATGCAATGGTAGAATACAAGGCGATTAACCCGAGGCTTCTTTGGGTTCGCTTTAAGCTGGGGATAACAAGAGTATTCTTGTTAGCCATGTATGCGCCAGTATCCTCAGCTCAAATGAGCGAGCTCGAGGAGTTTTGGGAGAATGTCAGGGATGTTCTAAGTAGTGTCAGAGATAATGAAAAGTTGATAGTATGTGGAGATATGAATGGATGGGTTGGAACCGCGCGAAGCGGTTACGAAAGCGTGCTAGGCAAATATGGTGATAAGAGGGTAAATGAGGCTGGAAAGCTTATTTTGGAATTTTGTAAGGAGAAAAATTTGTTTGTGGCAAACACGATGTTTGATCACAAACAAATTCACATGTACACATGGGAGCGAGCGGAAGAAAGAAGTATGATTGATTTATTCCTAGTGGACCAGCGTATTCGAAGTCAAGTTATGGACACGCGAGTGTTCAGAGGTGCTGATCTGGGAACGGACCACTATCTAGTCGTTGCTAGAATAAGAGGTTTGTGCGCAGGTTGGCGCAGCCGCACGACGTGTCCAAGCTTGGCGTCGAATTATCGCATAAGAAGCTGGAAGCTTCAGGATCCACCGATCAGAGAGGAATATCAAGAGAGGGTTTCCAAGAAGCTTGAAAGCTATGATTCTGGAAATGAAAGTGTTGAACTATGCTGGCAGAACCTTAGGAATGGTATGGTGAAAGTAGCGACAGAAGTATGTGGTAAAAGGAAAAGAGGTTTTAGTAAAAAGCGCGATGAATGGTGGGATGATGAAGTGAAAGACGCTGTAGAGTTAAAGAAGAAAGCATGGCTGGATTATAAAGCCTCTGGTAAGGATAAAAGTATGAGACAGATAAGAAAAAGAGCGTACAAGCTGCAAAAGCACAAAACGAAAGCACTTATAAAGATGAAGCGTGAAAATTCTGAGAGAGAAAGGGATGAAAGGTTGACGAACAACTTCCGGGAAAACACGAAGCTTTTCTGGCGAGAAGTTAGTGGTTCCCGGGGTTGTTCGGTAACCTGTAGAATGAAAGGGGTGCTTTCGAAAAGCGGTGAAATTTTAACTGAGCAAGCACACGTTTTGCAGCGGTGGGCGGAATTCTATAAGGAGATGTATGAACGTGAGGACGCCTCGGTCTTGACTACCAGCGTAATGCTGAGTCAAGATGTAGCCGATGGTGAAATCAGTTTAGAAGAAGTAGAGAACGTGATTCGAAGTCTGAAATGTGGTAAGGCTGCGGGAGCAGATGAAGTTACTGCCGAGATGATCAAATATGGTGGGCCACGCGTCTGGGACTTTTTCTGGTTTTTATGCAATTTATGCTGGAAATCTGGGGAGGTCCCAGACGATTGGCGAAGTGCAGTCATCGTACCTTTGTCTAAAGGCAAAGGTTCACAGATAGACTGTGCAAGCTATAGGGCCATCAGTTTGATTAGCTTGGGCGGTAAAGTTTATGCTAAAATTTTAGCGAGAAGAATGCAAGAGAGATCTGAAAGGCTGTTGTGGGAGGCACAAGGAGGTTTTAGACCTGGAAGAGGGTGTATAGATCAGATCTTTTCCCTCCGCATGATCACGGAAAAGTTTTTGGCCCTAAACCAAAAGGTTTTCTGTGCTTTTGTGGATTTGGAAAAGGCGTTTGACAGGGTTGTGAGAAAGAAGTTATGGGAGATACTGCCCCGATACAATGTGAACGGACCCTTGCTACAGGCTGTAAGGTCTCTTTACCGAGATCACTCAGCCTGTGTGCGAGTAGGAGCTGGCATGTCGCCCTGGTTTGACATCCAATTGGGTCCAATACATCCAATCCATCCAAAGGTGTTAAGCAAGGTTGCGCTATGTCAGCTTGGTTGTTCAATTTGTATTTGGATAGTTGTCTCCAAGGAGTGAAAGATAGTGACATGGGAGTGAAAGTAGGTGACCTTAAGGTCAATTGCTTACTATATGCAGATGATGCAGTGCTCATTGCATCATCAGAATGCAATTTGCAGGCATTGGTCACCACTCTGAAAGATGGGTGTGAAATTAATGGTCTTAACCTGAATGTAGATAAGACGAAGGTTCTGATATTTGAAAGAAATGAAGAAAGAACAGAATGTAAGATCAACGTGAATGATAAGATAATAGAACAAGTGAATGAAGTGGTATATTTGGGAAGTATGTTTAGCAGAGACGGAAGATACGAAATGGATGTGGAAAGGCGTATTGCTGCTGGTAACAGAGTCAATGGTGCTTTGACTGCATTGTTGAGACGGCAAAACGTCAGTATAGCTGCACGTTTGGCTGTACACAATGCAGTTTTGCTACCGACACTGTTATACGGCAGCCAAACGTGGGTAACACAGAAGAAGAATGTAAGAAAGATGAATGCTGTGGAGATGCGATCTCTTCGCAGAATATGCGGAGTCAGTCTAGCTGATCGAATCCGCAATGAAGAGATCCACAGAATGGCAGGTACTAGCGAAGATGTCACGGTGAGAATGAAGAAGAACGTGCTCAGGTGGTTTGGGCACGTTGAAAGAATGAGTGATGAAAGAGTGGTAAAAAAGATTTATATGGGAAAAGTGAGCGGTAAGAGAGACAGGGGGAGGCCTCGAGTGACCTTCGAAAATACAGTAGCTACGATACTGGAGGAAGGTCACGTAAAAAGCATGAGGACCCCCCGGAGGGCATGTATGAAGAAGTTGATGTCTGTGGCCGAGGCGAAAGAGGTATGCAGAGACCGTAGCGTTTGGCGCTCCGTCGTCTCTGGCTACCCCGCAAGGGATATGGCGTGAAGGTGAATAATAATAATAATAATAATAAATATAGGTATTTTTTTCGTCATATGATATATATATTTCTTCTTCTTTTTTGATATAACAAACTCAAAGCAAACTTTGATACCGATATGATAATAAAATATTCCAAAATGACTTGTCACATGATAATGGGATTATCATTTTATCTTTAACTTATTCAAAATAACTTATTAACTTAATATTTAAAGATTTAATATAAAACTTAAAAACTTGAAGTAAGACTTAACCAGTAAATATGTAAATACCCAGGGTATTTCCCGAACGATTTTTGACGAAATTATAAATGTTATAATAATAAAAAAATAATTGAGTTTTAAGTAAAATGATTATAAAAATAAATGTTTAAAAGTAATCATTAAAGATAACATAGACTACACACAAAAATAAATTGTAAAAAATATTACATTAATTTTTATACACACATAAAGAAAATTTTACAAAAAATAAAAAGAAATGTTTTTTATTAAACTAAGCAAAACCCAATAGATGTTTTTCGATTATAAAAAAATCCTTACAAATTTTCAGAACTTAGAAAAATTTTCCTGTCCACAAATATCCATCCATACATCCATCCATCCGAGAAAAGTGAAAACAATACAGAACGAACAAAGTTCGTTCGTGAAAATTTTATGATTAAAAAACAAATGATACAATATATTTAAATTATTTAAACTATACTTACTTAAATTTAATAAGTGATTAAAGTTAAAAGAAGCTAAAAACTCACAATTTAGGTAAATAAATATTATTGTTCAAAATATATTATTGGACCTTTTATTCTTGAAACCAAGCCTTTATAATTGCCTCGTATACTTTAATTATTTACAAACAAGCTCGGGGGCGACTCAGTAAAAGCTTATTGAAAATAATTGAATGAAAATGCGTTCATAAAATTCACAAAGTTTTAATCGGTTTCAATATATTTATTTTTAATTACACTTATAGATATAAATGTAACTTAAGTCATCTTGGTATATGAACAAAGCACCAAACAAGATCACCTGACAAAATAATATTCGTTAAAGTAAGAAATAAATATAAATACTTCAAACGTCACAAAACGTAGATATGTGAGATTTGTTAATGATAGACACTAATTACAATGATGAATTACAAATATTTTTATTTAAGTTTTAGTTCTGCACTCTAAATAAATATTTTAATCTCTAACACATATTCACGTGACACTCTGAATATATTATTACATACTATGTGATTCTAGAACGAAATACGAGGTATATATTCTACATAACTTATTTAAAAAAAGATTAAACCCTTAAATCCATAGACCTCAAGCAATCACTTTTTTATCCGCATCTACTGGATTTTTTTTCCTTCACGAATCAATTTAGTACCAAATTACTTTTTACGATATCGCTTCGTTTGTGTCGGTTTTTGCTCGATTGAGTAACATTTAAAGTAACATTTCGAAATAAAACTGTTGAGTAATAATTTTTTAATAACTTCACCGTAACTACTTTTAAATTTGTGGAATACAGACTAGTTACATTTACCTAGAAAAACAAATTTCATTCAACCAACACAACAATGAACTAGAAGTACAGAGAAGGGTCAACATGATCTGGAAGAAGTTTTGGAACGTCAAAGAAATCCTAAAAAGTGACAAAAAGCAGCAGAGTCATGAACACCTGCCTACTTCCCTCACCAACCTACGCCAGTCGAACTTGAAAGTTTAAAAAGAATAAAAAAAAAATCATAACTTCTCAAAGAAGTATCGAGAGAAAGAAGCATCTTGAAAATCAATAAGATACAAAAAATCCGTCATACTACCATAAGACAGAAAACTAAAGCCTCCGACGCGCTCAGTTAGTAGACTCACCGACGATCGCTGGACCACAAAGACAACATCATGGCTAGGACCATCGGGTCATAGAAAAAGGCATAGGCCAAGTATCTTATGTTTAAATACAACTTGTATTTATGTAATCTAATTATTTAATTATAATAATATTAAAATTCCAATTATATTAGAATAATACAAACTAGTATCTGAAAATACCTTTTACTCCAATATTCAGAATGCATAACACATAACGCATAACATGGTGCAAGCGATTCGAAACAGCTGGTATAAAATAAAACATTATTATAATCACCGTAGTCTTAAAATTACACTTGTAAGAACTATGTAAGGCTAAGTATTTATTAAATATTGTATTTATTCAGACTAACGTGAACATGAAGACTTGTTAGACATGTGAGAAACTAATGAGACTAAAGAAATTGTAACTACTACCAAAATATTCGGTGTAAATTGCTCCAACCCCGATGTATGAATTTGAATTGTATTGCTCATTGGCATTGCGATGACATTTTAATGATTTATTAATTTAGAATCATAAACTATTATTATTTAAGACATAAAGAAATAATGTGGTTTAAAAGTTCATATATTATTATTCTTATGATTGGTAAAGATATTAGTCACCACGTATATCTTTTCATTTAAATTATAAACTATTGATATGAATACAGGTCGCCAGGATTTAAATAGGCGTTTGTAAACGTTACAGTTTCATTTCTATGCAGTAAATACCTATGGCACAAATAAATTGAAAAAACCTGTAAAAATTTGAATACTTTAAAATTTGAAACAAAAATAATAGATTATGTTAAAAACAATGTATCAAATGCAAATCCTACAGCTGGTAGTGAAGTGAAGTGGAGCTTATAAATAATTAAATATGTCATTAGAATCACTGAAGTGTTTTCGTTCGTTTTACATTAAGGGATCAGTAATTATGATATTAATATCTCTGTATTATTATCATAATTACTGATGTATCTAATAATTAAGTTCTAATATATATATATATTGTCCTTACAAGTAACATATTACATATTTCGTGAATATACACATAACATTTTTATACAACCTATTATATTAATAATAATAAAAAAAATTATGAGAATAACTAAAACTTTATTTGGGTAATTCCTTTTCCTATAAAGCTTATATAAAATAAAAAATTCTCCGAGGTCACTGTGAACCACCACTTATCTGACTGAAAATGATTATTGCTTCCCTGATAGATGCAGCCGACCGCGTAATGTTTCAGGTTAACCTCGTAATGGCGGGATATAAAGCTACGATTACGTTATAGTCATGTTTGTGCATTTTAACCAACCATTATTTGAGACATATTTTTGTACTCCAAATAGATAACATGCAGGTTATAACTTTCTTTTATTGAAACAAAGAGTTCGATAAATTCATATTATTCTACATTCATCCAAATAACTATAGTCGATTTTGATTTTGTAAACGTGCTAACGAATATATTTATTAAAGTAATGACAATTTTTAATTATGGTTTTCATATGAAAATTTCATCCATATTTTAAAACCCAAATCCAAAGAGAACGTAAAAACATTAGTATCTCCGATTACAATAATGGCCGCCAATGATCAACCGCATTAACTGAATATGACAGCACGTTGTGGTTCAGACATGACCATGACCTAATTAATTCCAATACAAACTCATTAGAAAAAAAAAAAAATCGAAATACACATATTACATTATTAATACCTTAAAAGTAGAAATTCATAGAAATGTCTTTTCATAATTATAATACGATATATTTTTATCAAAAATTTTATAACAAATCATTAAATCCGTTCGATCTGGACTATTTAATGCTCATCAGCTTTATGAAGAACCTTTGACTATGATCCACTCGATGGATGTGATTTCGAGTGTCCTCTCTCTTACTCTTAAGCCTCTCGCGTCGGACGGATTATCATACCGTATTTTAGGATATCACTCGATTAATTGGTGGATTGTAAAAGCGATGTCATTATTAATCGCCGCATTTATCCTATAAAATTAATGTATTGTTTGTATTATCGTCGTTAATATTGATTGTTTGAGTAAAATGATGTCGGGGAAATAAGCGACACATAAAGTATCACTCATACATTTAATTTTAGGACTGTTTATGAAACATGATGTCAACTTTATTGTTAAAAGGACGACAAGAATGTTATATAATTCAATGTTATTTTATTGTCTTTTTCGCTTAATATGTGCATTTGCAATTTATGGGGCAAAAATTGTCCTGCATAAGTCCCGTATTAATATAAATGCTAATAATCATTTTGTCGTGATAAAGTATTTTAACCATCATGTTATTATTGTCCCTAAATCTGTATTTTATATTATTTGAATTTCATGCATTTATTTCACCAATTAAATTTAACGTTATTTATATATTCACAATCTTTTAGGTAGATTCCATAGATGAATCTACCTATTGCAATCGATGCGATGACGGGACCCAGACCCCAGAGTAGGGGCGCTACGCCGTTTATGAACTGGAGATTGAGAATCCGTCGAAAAAAAAAAATTATATATCCTTCTATATATATATGTATATATGATCCATCAGTCCAAATTCATGGTACGCAAAATCTGACTTTACAGGTCGATAGGATAAATTAGTAGGACAAATGTAATCTCTCAATTTTTTGGAAAAAGTGAAAGGGGGCGCTGGGAGGGGGGGTGAAAGTGCAAATCTTTGGGACACGCTACAGGTCGCAAATATTGACGGAGGATTTTCAAACTCGGTACACACATTTTTAAGGACAAAATGAAGGTTAAGTTCTTGAACGGGGGAAATGGGTTGAGGAGTTGGGGGGCTGGCGGGTTGAAAGTTAAAAACCGAAAAAAGTCATAGAAGAAGGCAAAATTTTGTGGTCGGAAAAATCTTAGAAAATTACCAAATTAAAAGAAGAAACTTCTTTGTCCGAAAAGTTTTTTGATGCGACCCCCCGTTTAGGAAAAAGGGGTGGGGGGTGGTTCCCCGCTCACCTAATATATGCAGAGTGACCCGTCATAAGACTCTTAATGACCAGTAGAATACTGCTGGCTAGTTTTTTTTTGTCGATCCGACCGACGGGAATCTACCTAACACGATCGACCCTGTTGAACGAGGTATTTTCTCAAGGATGACTATAGATAGATAGAATATACTTTATTGTACAAAAAATAAAAAAATAAAATAAAATATTGAAAAACGTGGTAAAGTACATACATAGCTACACATATCGTAAAACATATCACATAAATTGCACTTAATAACATAAATTAAATATGACAATAAAATATTGCCAGCTTTGATTTTATAATTCACTGATATGCATTTTGATAGATTTATTACAGGTTTTATAAAATTTGTTACACTCATATTTTCCAGAACTAAATTTTCTGATAATGAAAGTTCATTTTCCGTTTGATCTATATAGATGGTTTTAGTTACCACCAATTTTCCTTTCAATTTTTAACAAACCACTTTTATATATTTATATGTCTTACAGTATTTAAATTTGAATTATAAATCTTTTAACTTACCATTCCAAAATCATATTTAGGATAATATGTAAGGCATACATATAAAAATAGTAAAGATATCAATACTTTATTAAAGTATATTATCAACACTTCATCTACACATTATCATAAATACAATGAAACAGCACGAGTTCATTCGCCTTTCATTATAAATAATAGCTCGCTTCTGCGGAATTTAAGACATTAATATTATTTGCATTTAAAATTGTCTTTGGAAATTTTCTTAATTACATTAACGTCTTGACGGGGCTGTTACGGATAGACTTATAATTTAATTAAATATGATTGAAATTAATAATAAGTTTATTACAATTTGTTACAAATAATATATTTAACAGGACTACTATTTCCTTAAATAAAATCAGTAAATTGAAAGTCAACGTAGTGTCTAAATATTTCAAAACAAACTCATATTACAGTCAAATTATAACAAAATAGGCCGACCTATTCCAGAACCGAGAGCTATTTCAATCAGTATGAATATGTTTATT
Organism: Melinaea marsaeus rileyi; assembly: GCA_918358865.1. NCBI lineage: Eukaryota > Metazoa > Arthropoda > Insecta > Lepidoptera > Nymphalidae > Melinaea > Melinaea marsaeus. Next base: position 6,332,398 of record OU911089.1, read on the forward strand.
TATAATTCGACTTGAAGAAGTAAATTTTGATGCAAATAGAACATTGATAGAATAGAGGTTTAGTATTTTTTATTTTAACTCCACATAAGCGCAAAGTGTAAAAACATATTCATATAATAGCAATTAACATATACGTTTATACTACCATTGAAAAAAATTTAAAGATATTTAATTAGGTAACAACAATTTAATAGGGCCTCATATCTTAAAGACTACTTCTCTATCTTTAGATATATATTCAAAATGATCTGAAGCAAAAAATGGAATCACCCCTACTTTAAGTAGCTTTACGTTGGTAAATCCGTCTCTTGAGTCAAACTTCATATTTGATTTCCACAACGGACCATACTATGAGTGATACCGAGATTGTTATTCTGAATGTGGGAGTACATTATGTTTATCATTGCTATGAATGTGAACTAGAACAGGGACGAACCTTGTGACTATATTTGACAAAGTCAATGAGTTGATATTAAAAAGATAAAGGAAAATCGTAACCATTTGTTAGTATTAATAGTCAAATATATGTTTTGTATAACTTTAACTATACAAGTACGTTGTACTTATTAGGTGCCGATCTATCAAAACTCAGATAATAATATATTTGTTGTCTGTTATTTTTTTGTTTATTATTTTATGTTTTTTATTTAAAGTATTTTAACTATCAAGTAATTATTGTCCCTAAACTATGTATTTTACATTATGTAAATATCATGCATTCATTTCACAAATTAAATTTAACGCTATGTACATATTTGCAACCTCTTTTCTAAAAAATAATTATTTTAAACATTTCATTTTAACTTAAATATTGTTGAACAATAAGAAATACAAAGAGATTTTGATTACTTACAGATTTTGATCTGTAATGTAAGCGGAACAAACAGTCACACAAATCGCACTGAATATATTGGAAACAAATTAAATATGGTAATAAAATGTTGCCAATTTTGATTTTATAATTCACTATTATTCATTTTGATAGATTTATTACTGACTTTATTACATTTATTAGACTCATATTTTCTAAAACTAAATTTTCTGATAATTAAAGTTCGTTTTCCATTTGATTTATATAGATAGTTTTAGTTCACACCAATTAAGTTCTTTTCATTTTTAATTTCATATGTCTTACAATATTTAAATTTGAATTATAAAAATATTTTAATTTTCCATTTCAAAACCAAATTTAGGATAATATATAAAGCATGCATAGAAAATAGTTAAGATATCAATACCTTATTAAAGCATATTATTAACAGTTCATCTATACATTATAATAAATACAATAAAATAGCATGTGTCCATTCGCCTTTCGTTATAAATAATTTAATAAAATAAATAGTCTTCTCAAACATGGATGTGAATTTAATGCTTTCAGCGCTTAAATAGTTATTCGAAGTCGTTTTGTGAATTTGCATCAAAGGTAGAGCTGTATATATCAAAATCTTAGTTTTACCGAACATAATATAATGTATTCGTAGGCCTTTGTACGTATTGTTATATATTCGTATACTTTAACTATAAAATAATTCAAAATAATTTTTCATATATTATTTTATAGTTCTTATAAAAAAAATACAGCATTTAAAAACAAGAATTAGAAACTGTATTGAGAAACAATTGAACGGTATTGAAAAAGATGAAAAAATCGCATCTACCGAATATCATTCAATATTTATACAGATTTTGTACATTTTTACTCTTTTTTGTTAATAAAGTGGATCAGTAATGTATTTTAATGTACAACCAATATTTAATTACTTCAGCTCAAAGTGTGAACGGGAGTTCTTAATTATTATTTATTATATATTTCATACTAAAATTACACCGACATAATTAAAGAAACAGTAAATGCTCTTTGAAAAAAATATATAATTAAATTAATTAATAATAAATCTTTAAGTGAAATGAATATGTATATCAAGGATAAATCTGTTAAAAGAACACTTGGCTTTAGATTTTGAGATATTAACAAACTCTATATTAATATGTTACATTTTACAATTACTGTGAAATAAATTGCAATATCATTTTATTAAGTTTCATCAAATTAACGGACCGTATACAAAGGCAAGTTGTGTCTCGTTTCACACAATCATGTGAAGTTTCACGTGACGAAACTTTGTCTATTGAGAGACAAATTGAAGACAGACAAAATGGTTTCCAAGCGACAGTTCAACTTCGATGTGAACAATGGCAACACGCCAAGCCGAGTTAACCACACTGGAACTACTTACAAATGTGACTTTAAATAATTATTATTTGTTGATATTTCAATTATGAATACAATTTTTTGAACGTTAATATATTGCAATGACTAAACTGCACCGTGAACTGCATTTTGGTGTAAAGAAAACAAGAAAGGTTTCCTCACTTTATCTATTAAAATTTATTGATATTCACCAAACTTCCTCTTTGTTCCTAAAGTATCAAAACTGACATTTGTTTTCAGCAGTAGTGCAGTTTTTGAACTAGTTCTACAAGAACTCATAACTGGTTGAAGAAAGCAAAGTTTAAACCCACAGATCTTTGTCCTTAAAGTTTTGACCTCCAGGCCTCTTAAAGTGTTTAATTATAAAAGCTTAGCTATCACTAACAAGGTTTTCATTCGTAGCTTACTTTCCACTTTATTCCTCTTTTAACTGATAATTATTAAAAATCACATAAAAATGTTTAAAAATTCAATTAAATGTTTTGTTTGTGTTTCTTTTTCCTCAATTTTTATTTTGTTCAATCTGTTATTGAAATTATATACTACGAGTATTTTAATTTATAACAAATTCGCTTTTTAGAACAAAAACATATGAGAAGTAAATAAATATATAGAGGAAAGGTACCAATTATGGAATACGTTCTTAATATGGAATACAGTAATATTTCAAGAATTAAGCGCCACGAATATTGCGAATGTGTGTCATGTTACCCCTCTTGTCACCCCCGAGAGACGGCTATTCACCGTGCAGCTTTCGAAGGCTTCGGATGCCAGTGAGAGTACACGACGCTGATAACACAAAATTAATTGCATATTACCTTAACTTTTACATGTATTTCTATTGTTACACTAATATCTCATAATAAGTTAATAAATATCAACCATGATATGTAGTTTTTAAGTGGTATACAGATTTTACAGATATTCAATAATTAAAAAAAGTTAATTATGTTTACCTCCTGTCATCATATTGTTCGTAATATGGAATATCGTTAAGGTCCTAATATGGAATAGTATTCCCTAATAAGACAACGTAAATTTGTAATGTGGTGACAATACTATTTCTCTCTTTTTCTTTCTATTTTTCTTTTTTCAATATTTATTTTTCTATTTTGCGTGCAGGGCTAATTTTATTGTTTTGTTTCTATAAACGATGCGTTATCCTCTTCCATAATAGGGTCACATTTTTGAGATGTACATTTTAAGTTGATTTATTTTAGTTAATAATATTATTCAAAGTGTTTATTATTTGTTAATTTAATTATTATTTTACCTACAATTAGTTGTAACCCATGAGACTGATTAAAATAACAAATTTGTAACATTTTTTTCTGAAATTTTATTTTAGTATTCTATATTTGGTCCCTTTCTTCTATATATATATTAAACAGTTAGGTTTTAATTCCAAAGTATATAAAACGCTAGTCAGCGCAAGTTTAGTTAGTCAAATAAATTTAAATGATTTATTTAACTTACACACTATTACAACTCTAAGTACATTTATCTGCGTCGTAATGGCTCTTTCTGATATAAAATCTCAGTAATGTTAGAAACGTGACAACTTGGTATTCTGAACTTTAAGTTATGGTATCACAAATATTGGAGTACCGTCATAAATGACGAATAGGTACAATATTTACCTTAACAGTAGGACTAAAACCTACGGATGCAAAGTTCTTACCTTAAAGTTACTTAAAAAGTTACTTGGACCCGCAATAAGTATGTTTATAATTTTTATATTTGGAAACTATTTTTTTATTTTTTACGTAATTATCGAATTATGCAAGTAATAAAAATCCGTGCCCGCAGGGGGACACGCGTGGGTAGACCTCGTGTGTAACTCGTTTAAAATATAACTCACTACCTAAGAATAACACCCCTTGCGAGAATAAACTGTTATAATTTTATTTGGCCTAGTCAATGGTGTACCTAGTGCGGTGCCTTAAATGTAGAGTAAAATATAACCTTTCTATTAAAAATATTTGCGAGGAGGGAATGTTTACCAGAAAAAGTTGCCGTGGTTTTACCTACCTTACATTTTCAAGCTAAAAGCGGTTTTTATTTTTTTTCTCGGAAACGGTACCTTTTACGGAAAAACTTTTGATACCTAAATTTAGAGTAAAAAATTACCTTTCTATGAAAATACTTGTGATGTAAGAATGTTTACCAGAAAAAAGTTATGAATTATTTTCCAAAAATTTTAGGTTTCGGTTTATTTACAAAATTTTCAAATCTGGACGCACGCACGCATATATATATATACATATATATATATATATATATATATATATGTATATATATATATATATACTTTTTGACCAATGGTCATTTTCGACTCAGGTGTCATAAGAAGACCTCCTGTGACGAAATTTTTCCAAAATTCGAAAGTCGGGTACACCTGAATGGGCAGACCGAATTCTTCGAGGTCCACCCAAAAACAATAGCAATGAACACTAAGTGAATAGACACATATATATAAATGCATTGCTATTAGAAACGTAAACGAATACATTAGTATTAGTAGTGGAAAACAATGCTAGCGTGGTTTAACTCACTCGACCGAGTGAATGACTTCATTGTGAGTGCCACGTCAATACATACAGAATTACAAGTACATAGTAAATATTCTAATATTTGCATGAGAAATCATATTGTAAACTTCATGAAAATTGTGTGAGAGAGTATGAGACTTAGTGCGCTTCAGTTTTATAATTTAATATTTTGTAACGTTATAATAAGTTTGTATTTTTATCTTATGATAGTGGATAAAAGATGTTTAAAATTGATAACAAATATTACTAGACAAGTTCAAATTTAAAGAGATATAGGAAGGAAGGATAAAAATTTTTCCCCTCGTCAATTGAATGTTCAGGTGGCATCAATAATATTTACTGAAATCACTATACACTTTCTTGAACAGGAAGTTTTTGAAACAACAGTATATAGCCTCATAATATTGATAGAAAGAATACATCATTTCAAAAGGATGAGTATAAAAATAAACAAATTAAATTTAAAAAAAAATAGCAGATTAATATTCATAGTTGCATAAATAAAGTCAGCTTTATTATAAGTAACTCTTAATTTGGCAACTCACAGATAATAAAATATTTAAATGTTTTCACACTTCTTGAAGTATCTATCAAATATTTTATAATCAACTGTAACCATATAAAATAGCATAAAATAGCTTTAATAGGATATTACCAGAACATATGTTGCTATGCATTACTGTGGAGGTAGTACATGATAGTATAAAATATTCTTGTGACTATACAAACTAACAGGTAGATTGTATTCAGAGTGTTCTCTTTATTAGGGAAGTTCATTCGATGTTCATTGTTATACCTCATGGAACATAGTTATATTTTTAAATGGAAATATATTTGGTTTTAATGTAAACTCATTTAATTGAAAGCCCCAAATTATTTATATTTAAATATTTATTAAGAGTTTTTAAAACTAGGTAACTCTTATTGTTTACTGTTAACACATGTATGTGTGACGTGTGTATAACTGTTATTGTATATTTACTAAAGAGACGTTATTCATAAATATTTAGTACAAGATATACCTGCTACATAACAAACTTATTAAATTAATAATATAATTTAATTATACAACTATATATTTAATAATTTTATAAATAAACGTATCTTATAGTTAAATACAACTTGTATTTGTGTAATCTAATTATTGAGCGAAGCGAACGAAGTGAGCGGAGCGTTTTACTGGAGACTTTTGGCATTCTTTGTCACGAATTGGCTAGAAAACTACTTGGCGGAAAAATATGAAACTTTGCAATCAAAAAAACACACTTTAGGTGAAGGTTTTAAAAAAAAATTGAAAAATGTCCTCAAAAAAATTTTTTTTTTATATCATGTCAAAAAACTGATATCCCATTGAAGTCAATGTGAAACGATGAGTCAACACTGGGCTCGCTTCGCTCAATATGCAAACGGCACCCGAGATTTCACGAGCGCAGCGAGTCGAAATTAAGGGTTTGTTGGCACCCCTAGTTTAATTATAATAATATTAAAATTCCAATTATATTAAAATAATACAAGCTAGTATCTGAAATATTCAATATACTATATTCAGAAAGCATAACACATAACGCATAACATAGTGCAAGCGATTCGAAACAGCTAGTATAAAATATAACATATTTATAATCACCTTAGCCTTAAAATTACACTTATAAGAACTATCTAAGACTAAGTATTTATTAAATATTATGTTTATTCAGACTAACGTGAACATGAAGACTTGTTAGATATGTGTGAAACTAATGAGACTGAAGATATTGTAACTACTACCAATATATTCAGTGTAAATTGTTCCAACCCTGATACATGAATTTGAATTGTATTGGTTATTGTCATTGCGATGACATTATAATGATTTATTAAATTAAAATCATAACCTGCTAATATTCAAGACATAAAGAAAGAATGTGGTTTAAAAGTTCATATATTATTATTCTTATTATTGGTAAAGATACTGGTCTTTTAATTTAAATTATAAACTATTGATATGAATACAGGTCGCCAGGATTTAAATAGGCGTTTGTAAACGTTACAGTTTCATTTCTATGCAGTAAATACCTGTGGCACAAATAAATTGAAAAAACCTGTAAAAATTTAAAAACTTTAAAATTAGAAAAAAATAATAGATTATGTAAAAACGATATATCAAATGCAATTACATGTATCAAATGCAAATCCTTCAGCTGGTAGTGAAGTGAAGTGGAGCTTATAAATAATTAAATATGTCATTAGAATCACTGAAGTGTTAATTACTTTTTACATTAAGGGATCAGTGATCAGGATATTAATATATGTGTATTAATATCATTATCTGATATATCTAATAATTAAGTATGTATGTATATTGTCCTTACGACTAACTTGTTACATATTTCGTGAATATACACGTTACATTTTAATACAACGTATTATATTAATAATAATAAAAAAACTTATGAGAATAACTAAAACTTTATTTGGTTAATTTATTTTCCTATAAGGCTTCTATAACATATAAAATTCTCCGAGGTCACTGTGAACCACCACTTATCTGAACAACTTAAAATGATTATTGCTTCCCTGATAGATGCAGCCGACTAAGTAATGTTTCAGATTAACCTCGTAATGGCGGGATATAAAGCTACGATTACGTTATAGCCATGTTTATGCATTTTAACAAAATATTATTTGAGACATATCTTTGTACTCCAAAAAGATAACATGCAGGTTATTACTTTCTTTTATTGAAACAAACAGTTCGATAAATTCATATTATTCTACATTCATCTAAATAACTCTAGTCGATTTTGATTTTGTAAACGTACTAACGAATATATTTATTAAAGTAATGACAATTTTTAATTATGGTTTTCATATGAAAGTTTCATCCATATTTTAAAACCCAAATCCAAAGAGAACGTATAAACATTAGGTATCTCTGATTACAATAATGGCCGCCAATGATCAACACCATTAATTGACTATGACAGCACGTTGTGGTTCAGGCATGATCATAACTTAATTACCTCCAATACAAACTCATTAGCAAAAAATCGAAATACACCTATTACATTATTAATACCTTAAAAGTAGAAATTCATAGAAATGTCTATTTATAATTATAATACGATATATTTTTATTAAAAATTTTATAGCAAATCATTAAATCCGTTCCATCTGGACTATTTAATGCTCATCAGCTTTGTAAAAGTTCTTTTCTATGATCGTCGTCTCGATGGATGTCAATGATATCGAGTGTCCTCTGTCTGACTCTTAAGCCTCTCGCGTCGGACGGATTAACATACCGTATTTTAGGATATCACTCGATTAATTGGTGGATTGTAAAAGCGACGTCATTATTAATCGCCGCATTTATCCTATAAAATTAATCTTTTGTTTGGATTATAGTCGTTAATACTGATTGTTTGAGTAAAATGATGTAGGGGAAATAATCGACAGATAAAGTATCACTCAAACGTTTAATTCTGTTATGAAAAATGATGTCAACATTATTGTTAAAAGGACGACAAGAGTGTTGTATAATTTAGTGTTATATTATTGTATTTTTCGTTTAATATTTACATATGCAATTTATGTGGCAAGAAATGTATAAGTTCTAAAAAATATATTGATATAAATGCTAATAATAATTGTATCAAATTACTGTCAAGTAATTATTGTTCCCAAACTATGTATTTTAATATTATGTGTTCATTTGAGTACTTAAACTTAAGGCTATTATTAACAAGCTGTTTTCTCAAAGAAAGTTATGTTAAGCATTTCTAAAACTTAAATATTGTTGAACAATAAGAAATCACACAATAGATTTTAGTTGCTTACAGATCACGTAATATATTGGAAACATAAATTAAATATGATAATAAAATATTGCCAGCTTTTTTTTATGATTCACTATTATTCATTTTGATAGATTTATTACTGTTTTTATTACACATACACATATACATAGACACATATTTTCTAGAACTAAATTTTCTGATAACACAGGCACACAAAAAAAAAAAAACGTCATGAACCAGAGGGGAGACCCCATTATTCCTAGGTTTTTGGGATTGCTGAAACCGAATATGACAATAAAAACTAATTTTAAATGCCAGTTTTCCCGCTAGCACCCCCTTACTACCTCTTAAGGGGTGAAAATTGAAATTGTTGTAAAAAATCAAGATAGATGTGTCTTTCTACGTTTTTTGGGATGCTGAAACCGAAAATGATAACTAAAAATAAATTCATGACCACTATCACCCCCTACCATCCCTTACAGGGGGTGAAAATTTCATTTTTTTCTATAAAATCAAGACAGATGTGTATTTCTACGTTTCTTGGGATGCTGAAACCGAAAATGATAACTAAAAATAAATTTATGACCACTATCACCCCCTAATACCCCTTACAGGGGGTGAAAATTTCAATATTTCTATAAAATCAAGATAGATGTATATTTCTACGTTTTTTGGGATGCTGGAACTGAAAATGATAACTAAAAATAAATTCATGACCTCTATCACCCCCTTACTACCCCTTAAAGGGGGTGAAAATTTCAATTTTTCTATAAAATCAAGATAGATGTGTATTTCTACGTTTTTTAGGATGCTGGAACCGAAAATATGTGAATTTCTATGTTTTTCAAGATGCTGAGAGAAAAAATTATTATAAAGTATATGGTAACCTTATTGTATGCATATATTTGTTATTATGATACTAAGACTGAATCATAATTTTTGTCCTATTCTTAACAAGTTGTTTCATTTTCGTTTTTTTTTGCTTTCTATTTAATTCTGTTTATGCTGTTATCTATCCGGCAGTCTTGTAAAACGCTTAAAAGATGCTGAACCTAATTCTATGCCTCCGAAATAGAAAGGTTACTATTTTTCGGCCAATTTAGGAGACTATAGTGAGGAGCAAGGTGAAAGGTTCCATCAGACAGGATCTTAAGACAATGGAACAGCGCTATCAGGGTAAATGGGATGTCAATATGTTAGCAGACTACTGTTGGAATTTAAAAAGAGATTTGCCAGAACAGAAAAGAACCAATAAAAGGCAACCACTTAGAAGAACTTTTGACAACAACTCTCTTGTTCGTTATCGTAGAAACAGGTAGACGCTGAATAGTGAGAGGCAAGGGGACTCACTTTAATTCAGCACCCCGGATAGTGAGAGGCAAGGGGACTCACTTTAATCCAGCACTCCAAAAGGGAACAGAAATCTACTACGTCCACGCCGTTGTTCCTGGGTTACGCTAAGAATAGAATTAAATCATGAATATATATCAGATACTTCTGATCGATAAAGCATTTGAATTTCTAATATAAGAGCTAAGAGTAACTTCAAACTAGTTTGATAAACATGTCATTTACTGTAAATCGTCAAAATTTCTTCATACATCTTGATTTTATACAAAATTGAAACTACCCCCACCCCCTCCCCCCCGTTAGGGGTAGTTAGGGGGTAGTATTGAGTAAAAGAGCTATCAAATTCACTTTTGGTTGTCATTTTCGGTTTCATTATACCAAAAAACGTAGAAATACACATCTGTCTTGATTTTATAGAAAAAAATGAAATTTTCACCCCCTGTAAGGGATGGTAGGGGGTGATAGTGGTCATGAATTTATTTTTAGTTATCATTTTCGGTTTCAGCATCCCATAAAACGTAGAAAGACACATCTATCTTGATTTTTTACAATAATTTCAATTTTCACCCCTTAAGAGGTAGTAAGGGGGTGCTAGCGGGAAAACTGGCATTTAAAATTATTTTTTATTGTCATATTCGGTTTCAGAGATCCCAAAAACCTAGGAATAATGGGGTCTCCCCTCTGGTTCATGACGTTTTTTTTTTTTGTGTGCCTGTGTAATTAGAGTTTTCCGTTTGATTTATATAGATGGTTTTAGTTGACACTTATTAAGTTCTTTGCATTTTTAAAAAAATACTTTTTTATATTTATATATGTTACAAAATTTTAATTTCAATTATAAACCAACAACTTACCATTACAAAACCATATTTAGGATAATATGTAAATATGTAAAACATGCATATAAAAATAGTAAAGATATCAATACTTTATTATAGTATATTATTAACAGCTCATCTGTACATATTGTACTGTACAATACATTAAAACAGCATGAGTTCATTCGCCTTTCATTATAAATAATAACTCGCTTCTGCGGAATTTAAGACATTAATATTATTACATTTAAAATTGTCTTTGGAAATTTTCTTAATTATATTAACTTCTTGACGGGAATGTTATGGATAGAATTATAATTTATTTAAATATGATTGAAATTAATAATAACTTTATTACAATTTGTTGCAAATAATATATTTAACAATATTACTATTTCCTTAAATACAATCAGTAAATTGAAAGTCAACGTCGTGCCTAAATATGTAAAAACAAACTCGTATTAAAGTAAAATTATAACAAATTTAGGCTGACCTATTCAAAAACCAAGAACAGGAGAAAAATATTTCAGTTCCAATCAGTATGATAATAGTTATTTGAAATTCGACTTAAAGAAGTAAATTTTGATATATGTATGTATGATGTAAGAACATTGGTAGAATAGAGGCTTAGTATTTTTTTACTTTAACAGCACATAAGAACAAAGTGAAAAAAACATATTTGTATAATAGCAATAAACATGTATGTTTATGCTTGCCTTAAATTCAAAGGTATTCACTTGTGATCTAATGTGTTTTTCGTGGAATTAATATTGTTTAGCTTCACATTTTACGCTATTTTTTCTTGTGCAATTGGCTCAAAATAAATTAATGAGATTTGCTAATGATAGAAAATAGTTAAGTTAAAGAAACAACCAAAGATGTTTTTAAACTTTATAGATCTGTGTTCTTCAGTATCTATTTGATTTCTAATTTATAAATAATTCACGTGATGCACTGAAATGTTGACAAAAAAGTACTAGACTTACGAGTATAATAACATTTCAGTTGAATTGCAAAATAATTTAGCTTTAAAATCTACAGACCTCATTATCACATTATTTGCATCAAGTGGATATAACTTTTTCTTTTCTCTACGTATCAATTTAGCATCAAATTATTTTTTACGATACCGCTCTTTTGGAGTTTGTCATAAAACAAACTTTTAAAATAATGTGATGGATGATCTTCGATGTGATTAATAAGATTTTTTAATAAATGATAATTATAGTTTTCATCCTCATTATTATTCTAGGTATGATATTTCTTATTGATTTTATTTTTTTTCTAGATATTGTTAGAAAAAAACGCCAATAAACAATAGATATTAAGATGAAGACCATACTTTGGTCGCATGAATGAGAAGAACACAAAAGTGAAGATGACGTGCAGAGCTGCATAAAAGAAGATTAAGAAAGAAGCTTAAGCTTAAAAAAAGGCGTTGCTGATTAAATTTATTCAACAGGACATAATCTAATGTCAGCTCTGAAATCTGTCAGGTATTAAAAATATAATGAAATATAAATAAAAGGTCGGGAATCTAAGGCGAGTGCTACATTTTGGGACAAAAACTAAGATAAAATCAGCGCTTTGATTGGTATTCTTATAATAAGAGCAGCGAGGAAAGATAACCATATGTCCACAGATTAACTCTACATCATGGATACAGCATCATATCCAAATAATAAGTGATTAATGATGATGAACAGCTAAGTATGTTTTCCCTTAATCATATTATAAATATTTACTGTGTAGATAAAAAACTAATTTTAATTAGGAACAACTGATTTATAATTGAAGAATTTTTAAGTAATTAAATATAAAACCAAAAAACCATCTTTTAAATTTACTATTTAATGCTCATCAGTTTTATAAAATCTTTGTCCATGATTGTCCACTCGATGGATGTCAGTGATATCGAGTGTCCTCTGACTCTTAAGTCTCTCGCTATGGACGGATTAACATACCGTATTATAGGATATCACGGTATCACCATTAATCGTCCAATTTATCAAATGAATTAATATATTATTTGGATTATTGTGATTAATATTGATTGTTTAAATAGTAATGTAGTAAGCTTCAGATTAAAGTACTAAGGCAAATATTATAAGAGGAATTGTTTATGACAAATGGTGTCCGCTTTATTGTCAAAAATAGATCGGGAACTCTTTACAATAATACTTTATTTATTCTTATATATTCGATCAATTATTAGTAAGTAGCAATAAGTAAATATATTAATAGTTTGATTATTACAGTAACCCCAAAATATTTAAGAGTAGTTACAAATTCTATATAATAGTATAATATTAAAAAGTTTTTTTTTAATTTTTATATTATATGATTCTTTCAACTTTTATATTTTTAAATATATTTTCTAATAAAAATCGATTTAAGAAAAAAAATCGTCGTTACGTAACGAGAAGCGATAGTGTTCACATTTACCGTTAATGTATTGTTTTGAAATATTTCTACACACTAAACGTACATTGACAGATCAACAACGAATAAACTATCAAAGCAGTATCATTCTGAAATAACAAACATTTCAAAATACCTCTTTTTTTATACCTGTAAATGAACATGTTAATATTTTATCATAATCATAATTAAGCACATGGATTCAGTACGAGTTAATTTCTGATAATTGCCTCAGTGAAAAACATTGTGTTAGGTTTTAATAGAGTAAGTCAATTTGATAGTTTAGGATTGTTTTATATCAGTAGTTATGGTGAGATGCGTTAAAAGATAAACACTTAAAAAGATAAACATTGATTAAACTGGAAAACAAATATTTCTTTGTTCAAATACCTCTAGTTAGCATTGTAACTTAATATTTATTACGCAATTTTTATAAAAGGTTGTAAAATAAGAAAAATCCACCACGTTAAAGGTGGCGGTTTTTTATTAGTTTCCTGTCTACGGCCAATATAAATGTAACTTTAATAATTTTGGTAAGACGTGATTAAAGCACATGAGAACACTTGACAAAGTACTTTAAGTTAAAGTTAAAAATAAACAAATATTTAACATATCACAAACATAGATTTGTGAGATTTATTAATGATAACATTAATTACAAGAATGAAATAACAAATAATTTTAATTAAATTATTTGAATCTCTAACATATTCACGTGACGCTCTGAAGTTATAATTATGTACTAATATCATTTGACCCAAGAACAAAATACGAGATATATATTCTACATAAATTATTTCAATTGAACTGCAAAAATATTAAACCCTAAAACCCATAGACCTCAAGTAATCACAATTTTATTCGCTTCTACTGAATTTTTATCTTTCCTTCACGAATCAATTTGGTACCAAATAACTTTTTACTATATCACTCGTTTGTAGTTCGGTTTTTGGTCGATTGAGAAACTTTTGAAGTAACATTTAAAAATAAAACTGTTGAGTCATGATTTTTTACTAACTTCAGCGGAACCACTTTAAGATTTGTGAAATACAGTTTCATATCTTATGTTGAAATACTAATGTCTTGTAGGAAAGAACAAGACATAGAAATAATAAAATCCTTTAAAGGCACGATGAAAATGATAATTACCGGTTGCACGCGATGAGCCTAGAATTGCAAAACGAATGGGTGACCATAGGAGATTTTTGTATTCCATTAGCTTTACGATGGCGCACCCTGCTTCATGATTGGTCCCCAGCATTATTAAAATTTTATCTTAATGCATTCCAAATGACTCTTCCAGATCAAAGTAACTTAGTGAGATGGGGCAAAGCCACCGAAAAATCTTGCAACATCTGTGGGGAGGCAGTAGGAACCGCGAAACACTTGCTAGTAGGGTGTAGGGTACTTCTAAATAGAGGTTAATACTCGCGTCGCCACGATAATGTGTTAGAAATCGTACGAGAAGCGGTTAGTCTCTCTGTAGCAAGAGCGCAGAAGGGTATAACAACCACCAAAATATCAGTAGAGTTTGTAAAGGCAGGTTCGTCCAAAAAACGTAAACTAAAACCTTATTCCATCTTGGACGCGTCTCCTGATTGGACTCTCATGATAGACACGTACGAAAGGCAATACAAAATCCCCGGGGATGTTTGTGTTTCGTCATCTAGGCCGGACTGATTACTGTACTCAAAACAACTAAGGCGCGTTATACTTGTGGAGCTTACTGTACCCTGGGAATCAAACATACCCAAAGATCATACATACAAGCTTAACAAGTATTACGAACTATGTAACGAACTGATCAGGAATAAATTTATAGTTAATTTGTACGCTGTAGAAGTAGGAGCGAGAGGTATAACAGCAAAATCTCTCGACAACTTATTTAAGGATCACGGCCTTTCTAGAACGATCATCAGTTCATTTCTGGAACGTATTTCAAAGGCGGCTTTAGTAGGTTCTTACGATATTTGGTTAGGGAGGGAGAGAAGCGTAAACAGTGAGGGTGAGCGTGTATGCGCATAGTAAAGGGGGCCCTTAAACCTACATCTGGGTCGCAAGTCCCAGGCATTGTTTGCGCTCCTCTTCTTGCAACGCGATGTGCCCGGCACCCGCACGGTGAAACCATGGAATGCTAAGAAGCTTCGTCTCTGTATTTATGTTATCTAACTATTTAGTTATATTAATATAAAGTCTTAAATGACATTCAAATTACAGAAATATAATACTTTTAAACAATTATTTTCATTACTCACAACACACGTGGTTCAAGAGATTAGAAACCGCTGGTATAAAATACAGTGAAAGACGAGTACTTAAATATAATATTAAATAAACGAACACTCATTTGTTACATGTAAATAAATTGAAGATAGTTGCCATAGGTAACTTATTAAATGTCAAAACTCTTATAAAACATTCCCAGTTGTTGAATCGGTCACGTTCTATATTGAACAATGACTTGGAACAAGCGATGAAATTGTATCAAGAATATGAACAGAATAATAATAACATTTATTTATCAAAACCAGAGAAATGCAGTAAATTCAAATACATACCTTCAGTATTGATCTATGTATACACATACTGTTATGTTCTGATATGATCGTGTGAAATAGATATTACAAGACTTACAGACTTGAAGTTATAAGTTCTTTTAAATGTATCTTTATAGTTATAATATTATAAACTTGATCATCCTCTCTACTTTTCGTAAAAGTAATGTGTTTATGGACTATTGGCGATATATTAAAACATTTTTATAATCACTTTAACCTTAAAAATAAACTTATAAGAGTAAAAATATCAATTACTTTAAAAACATCTTTCAGGGATTCTCAAATTTTTAAGTTACTAGTAGCCCGCACTGCTCTTTGTAAATTAATAAAAAAAAATAATTTCGGCAGCACTGCCCCAAAGTAAAATACCGTAAGAAAAAACATCATTGTTAGAAGTAACTCGTAAACTATTATTTGTAAAAATAATTTTCAGACTGCGACCTTATTAATTTGAAGTTTTATTAGAAATAGTAAACTATGAGATTCAGCGCAAATAAACCGATAAGTCAGTAAATAAATCGTTAACACAGCGTCACACCGCTCCAAGTCTCTTTATTTGTGCGATCTTCGTCGTTTCTAAACAAGGTCATTAGTTAAAGTTTTTCTATAGAATCTTATTTACAATATTTTTAGTTTAAGTTTATTTTTAGTCTAAGTCTTGTGTTATCTAAGACTAAGTATTTATTAAACATTGTGTGTTATTCAGATTAACATGAACATAAAGACTTGTTAGACATGGGTGACAGAAGACATTGTAACTACTACAATACAATACAATATATTCAGTGTAAATTGCTCCAACCCTGATGTATGAATTTGAATTATATTGGTTATTGTCATTGTGATGACATTATAGTTATTTATTAATTTAAAATCATAACCTGCTAATATTTATTACATAAAGAAATAACGTGTATTAAATGTTCATATATTTATGTTGTTATGAATATGTAAAAATAATAGTCTTCACGCATTTCTTGTTATTGAAATTATAAGCAATTGATATATATATATATATCGCCAGGATTTAAATAATTGTTTGTAAATGTTACAGTTTCATGCATTCTATGCAGTAGATACCTGATAAAACCTGAGCCTAAAATTTGTATATTTTAAAATTTGATTAAAAATGGATTATATTAAAAACAATTTATCAAATGCAAAATACATGTATCAATTGTTATCCTACAGCTGGTAGTGAAGTTAAGTGAATGTTTATAAATAATTAAAGATGTCATTAGAATCACTGCATTGTTAGTTAAGTTTTACATTAATTATGATATTAATATCTGTGTATTAATATCATAGTTACTGATATATCTAATAATTAAGTTCTAATATATATATATATTGTACTTACGATTAACATATTACATATTTCGTGAATATACACATAACATTTTTATACAACGTACTATATTAATAATAACAAAAAAATTAAGAGAATAACTAAAACTCTATTTGGCTAATTCCTTTTCCTATAAAGCTTATATAACATATAAAATTCTCCGAGGTCACTGTGAACCACCACTTATGTGAATGACTTAAAATGATTATTGCTTCCCTGATAGATGCAGCCGACCAAGTAATGTTAGAGATTAACCTCGTAATGACGTTATAGCCATGTTTGTGCATTTTAACAAAATATTATTAGAGACATATTTTTGTACTCCAAATAGATAACATGCAGGTAACTTTCTTTTATTAAAACAAACAGTCCGATAAATTCATATTATTCTACATTCATCTAAATAACTCTAATCGCTTTTGATTTTGTAAACATACTAACGAATATATTTATTAAAGTAATGACAATTTTTAATTATGGTTTTCATATGAAAGTTTCATCCAATTTTAAAACCCAAATCCAAAGAGAACGTAAAAATATTAGGTATCTCTAATATAGGATTACAATAATGGCCGCCAATGATCAACCACATTAACTGACTATGACAGCACGTTGTGGTTCAGACATGACCATAACCTAATTAACTCCAATACAAACTCGTTAGCAAAAAATCGATATACACATATTACATTATTAATACCTTAAAAGTAGAAATTCATAGAAATATCTATTAATAATTATAATACGATATATTTTTAACAAACATTTTATAGCAAATCATTAAATCCGTTCCATCTTGACTATTTAATGCTCATCAGCTTTATAAAAGCTCTTTACCATGATCGTCCACTCGATGGATGGCAGTGATATCGAGTGTCCTCTGTCTGACTCTTAGGCCTCTCGTGTCTGACGGATTAACATACCGTATTTTAGGATATCGCTCGATTAATTTGTGGATTGTAAAAGCGATATCATTATTAATCACCCAATTTATCCTATAAAATTAATCTATTGTTTTGATTACAGTCGTTAATACTGATTGTTTGAGTAAAATGATGTCGGGGAAACAATCGACAGATAAAGTATAAATATTTTAGAACCCAAGTCCAAGGAGAATGTAAACACATTATTCTTATCACTAGGTAAAAGTAATTAGGTATCTATGATTTAAAAAATTACCCCCATTTACGACCGCATTAACTGAATATGACAGCATATTGAGGTTCGGATACAAGCTAATTACCTCTAATATTGGCAATAAATTGACCGAAATATATATATTTCATTTATTTTTTAAAAGTAGTCAATCACAGTAATTCATAAAAATGTATATTTAACAACAATTAAAATACGATATATTTTTATCAAAAGTCTTTATCTCAAATCATTAAATCCGTTTTGTCTGGACTATTTAATGCTCATCAGCTTTATGAAGAACCTTTGACTATGATCCACTCGATGGATGTCAGTGATATCGAGTGTCCTCTGACTCTTAAGCCTCTCGCGTCGGATTAACATACCGTATTTTAGGATATCACTCGATTAATTGGTGGATTTTAAAAACGATGTCATTATTAATCGCCGCATTTATCCTATAAAATTAATCTTTTGTTTGGATTATCGTCGTTAATATTGATTGTTTGAGTAAAATGATGACGGGGAAATAATCGACAGATAAAGTATCACTCAAACGTTTAATTCTAGGACTGTTTATGAAAAATGATGTTAAAATTATTGTTAAAAGGACGACAAGAGTGTTACATAATTTAGTGTTGTTATATTTTTTTTTTTCATTTAATATTTGCATATACAATTTCTAGGTCAGAAATGGTCCTGTATAAGTCCTAAAATATGTTGATATAAAAGCCAATAATCATTTTGTCAAATAAATGTCAAGTAATTATGGTCCTCAAACTGTTTATTTTAATATTATGTGTTCATTTCAGTAATTAAATTTAAGGCTATTATTAACAACCTTTTTTCTTAAAGATAGTTATGTTAAACATTTCTAAAGCTGGAAGGTTGTTGAACAATAAGAAATCACAAATAGATTTTAGTTTGTTACAGATCAAAAAGCGTGACAAACAGTCACACAAATTGCACGTAATATATTGGAAACATAAATTAAATATGATAATAAAATGTTAACAGATTTGATTCTATAAATTACTATTATGCGTTTTGATAGATTTATTACTGATTTATTAAAAATCTTTACATTTATATTTCCTAAAACTAAATTTTCTGATAATTAAAGTTCCTTTTTTCGTTTTATTAATATAGATGGTTTTAGTTCACACCAATTAAGTTCTATGCATTTTTAAAAAGCACTTTTATATATTTATATGTCTTACAATATTTAAATACTAATTATAAATCTTTTAAATTACCATTCCAAAAATATAAGTAGGATAATATGTAAAGCATGCATATAAAAATAGTTAAGATATTAATACATTGTCAAATTATATTATTAACAGCTCATCTATACATTATAATAAATAGAATGAAACAGCATGAGTCCTCATTTTTTAATAAATAATTATAGTGTTCATCCTCTTTATTATTCTAGGTATGATATTTCTTATTGTTTTAATTTTTTTTCTAGATATTGTAAAAAAAACGCCAATAAGCAATAGATAATAAGATGAAGACCATACTTTGGTCGCATGAATTAGAAGACCACAAAAGTGTAGATGACGTGCAGAGCTGCACGAAAGAAGATTAAGAAAGAAGCTTAAGCTTAAGAAAAGGCATTGCTGGTTAACTTTTAAATCAACAGGACATACTCTAATGTCAGCTCTGAATATTGTTAGGTCTCAAAGCGGATTCGATATGTAAGTGTCATAATCTTTGTTTCAATTTTATTATGATTAATGATATAATAAAAAAATATATAATAGTAAAAATAAAATGAAATATCAATAAAAGTTCGAGAATCTAAGGTGAGTACTACATTTTGGGACAAAAATTAAGATAAAAACCGCACTTTGAGTGGTATTCTCATAATAAGAGCAGTGATGAATATGCACAGATTACCTCTTTGATGCTGTATACAAAAATTAAGTGATTGATAATGATGAACGGTGACCCGCAAGCTCGTTTGCCCTCCTATGACAAAACAAAAAAAAAATTGGTTTTCCCTTAATCATATTATAAATAATATAATGAAGAGGAACGTGCTCAGGTGGTTTGGGCACGTTGAACGAATGAGTGATGAAAGAATGTTAAAAAAGATTTATATAGGAAAAGTGAGCGGTAAGAGAGACAGGGGGAGGCCTCGAGTGACCTTCGAAAACACAGTATATATGATACTGGAGGAAGGTCACTTAAAAATAAATATAATAAATATTATAAATAATTACTGTATAGGTAAAAAAACTTTTTTTAATTAAGAAAACTGATTTAGAATTGAAGAAATTTTAATCTTATGTTTTGTTAATTATAGAAAGATTTTGTAATTTTCAATATAAATGAATAAATATAAAATAAAAAATCGTATACTTAAAAATTTGTTTTTTTTTTCTTTCTAAATTTATTGATCAGTCAAAATTGAAAGAAAATATATCTCAATTTATAACCTTTTGGAACAATTGATTTTGATGCAATAAGTTGAAATAATTTACACATTTATAAATATGTAGTAACTATGAAGAGAAAAATAATAACACTGAAATACTTATAATAAGTACTAAAATTTTATTTGACCAACTTTTTTATGAACTTTAAATCTTAACATCTTCATCTCCAAAGCAAAATAACGGAACGACTCAAAATGATTATCGCTTCCTGATAGATGGATCAGACTGCATAATATTCCAGCTTAATCGCGTAACGGTCGACATAAAAGGCATTACATTATAGCCATTTTTGCGCTTTTTAATAAATTTATACTTACTATAATTATTTCTCTGCAACACTCTTTTTAAAAGGATTACACCTTCTTTATGTTTAATAAATTGTTTATCTTTTGCAACATTCTGTAACAACCGCTTTTGTGTACCAATTTTTTAATTAACAAACCGAAGTTTTCAAATGAAAGTTTGACAAATATGTTAATGTAAATACTAGGTAAGAAATTTCTCTAAGATATCTAACTATTGAACACGAGGCTGACAATCTCTGGATGCTCTGGACACAAGACGGTGCTCTCGCCAGACTTAATTTAACTATCGCTAACTCTATTTCAACTAAATCTTCACCATAATTCCATTCAAATGCTTCTATTTGATTTTCGTCTTAGGAACGTTTTAATATAAAATATCATTTTAAGTTAAGTTTAAAATACAAATCTAAATAAAAAATAAATCTATAGTAAAAAGCATTACTTGGTCTAACGGTTATAATTAATGCTCCAATTTCTGACCACATTAACTTTTATTGTTTCAGGAAGAGATGTTAAAAATGTACAATTAAATTATAATTGTATTTAATTTTTTAAGTGGTTTATCATATAATTATTATTTGTAATTATGAATATATTTTTAACACTACAGAAAATACATACAAATAGCATTTGACATCATTTTTTTAAAGTATTTTATTTAAATTTATATACTATTTAAAGCTCATCAGCTTTATTTTTTTTTTATTTTTTATTTTTTATTTTTTTTCATTTATTAAGGAAAACAAACAGCGTTTACAATTAGACGTCTTAATTTCTACATTTAGTTTGTACAATAGCCAATAAAGTTTTCACAAAATATACAATACATGATAAGCAGGTAAAACACAGAAAAAATATAATTTTATAAATCTTACTATTAAGGAAAGGCGTGACTTTGATTTCGACAAAACAAATATTACAGTTTTTAAAGAAATATACATATTACTAAGGAATCACATATTAAGAATCATATAATAAAATTTATTATCTAATCTAATCTAATCTAATCTAATCTAATCTAATCTAATCTAATCTATCTAAACTTTATCATAAGTATTTTTTACAAGAGACACAAATTTAGTGCAATTATATCTAAAGTGGTCAATGGTACCATATTTATTATTGTATGCGTTACAAGCTCGAATTAAGAAGCTGTTTTTTGCGTATTTGGTTTTGACAATTGGAACAGATAACATTTTGTAATTACGTTTATTGAATCTTGGTATATTAAAGGATATTTTACTTAAAAGGTAAGAGGAATCAACCAGGCCGTGAATGATTTTGTATAGAAAAATTTGGTCTTTGTGTTCTCGCCTCTGTTTTAAAGAAATAAAATTCGCAGGAACATAACATTCAGTTTTAAATCTTCTATTAAGACATTTCAAAAATTTTTGTTGTATATTTTCTAACATGTTAGTATAAACTCCATATTGGGGATTCCAGACTGTCGAAGCATATTCTAAGTGAGACCTTACAAGTGAATTAAAAAGCAAAATAAGTGTTTTGGGATTTTTAAAATCCTTTGTTTGGCGTAAAATAAATCCTAACATCTTGTAAGCTTTTCCTCGTATTCTAGTCAGATGCAAATTAAATAATAATTTACTGTCCAACTGGATTCCCAGGTCCTTCATTTCGGTCACTCTTCGCAATTTTACACCGTCTAAATTATATTCGTAACGGAGTTCACTTTTTTTGCGTGAGAACGTGATGATTGAGCATTTATGAATATTTAATAATAACCGATTATTATTACAATAAACACTTAAGCGATCTAGATCATCTTGGAGTTCGATACAGTCTTTTTCACATTTAATTATTTTAAATATTTTAGTATCATCGGCGTACAAAAGTAATTTAGAGTTATGGATATATTTAACGATATCATTGATAAAAATATTAAACAGAAGTGGACCGAGATGAGAGCCCTGAGGAACACCAGAGGGAACAGGAACAAAAGACGTAGTAAATCCCTTTACCGTGACTGCTTGGGAACGTTCATGTAAATATGAAATTAACCATCTCAAAAGATCTCCGTGTATACCGACTGCCTCTATCTTTTTAATCAAGATTTCATGAGATATTTTATCGAAAGCCTTAGAGTAATCCGTATACACAGCGTCAACCTGAATACCTTTGTCCATAGCCTCCAAAACGACATCAAGCAGTTCGCAAAGATTTGTTTCTGTAGAGCGTTTTTTATAAAACCGTGTTGAAAAGAAGTCAATATTGGCTTCACCGCGGGATACAATTTATCGTATATATTTTTTTCAAAAAGCTTGGGAATGATAGATAATTTGGAAATACCACGATAATTACGAATATTGTGTTTGTCACCACTTTTATGAATTGGGACTATGATTGAGCGTTTCCAAAGTTTGGGTAAATGACCTGAATTTAGAGATTTTTGAAACATATTTGTTAAAGGAGGAGCTAAATTCTTGCTACATTTTAAAAAAGCTTTATAAAAACTCTTGATCATGATCATCCACTAGATGGATGGCAGTGGTATCTAGTGTCCTCTTAAGCCTCTAGCGTCTCATGGATTAACAGACCGTATTTTAGGATATCGCGGTATCACCATTAGTCGTCCAATTTATCCAATGGAATTAATCTATTATTGGGATTATTGTGATTAATATTGATTGTTTAAATAGTAATGTAGCGAGAATAAGCTTCAGATTAAAGTACCATGGCAAATATTATAAGAGGTATAGTTTATGATAAATGGTGTCAGCTTTATATGCAAAGGTAGGTCGGGAACTCTTTACAATAATACTTTATTTATTCTTATATATTCGATCAATTATTAGTAAGTAGCAATAAGTAAATATATTAATAGTTTTATTATTACGGTAACCCCAAAATATTGAACAGTAGTTACAAAATTTATATAACAGTATAATATTAAAAAGTTTTTTTTTTTATATTTTATGATTCCTTCAACTTTTATATTTTTTAATATATTTTCTAATAAAAATGCGATTTAAGAAAAAAAATCGTCGTTACGTAACGAGAAGCGATAGTGTTCACGTTTACCGTTAATGTCTTGTTTTGAAATATTTCTACACACTAAACGTACATTGACAGATCAACAACGAATAGCATCAATCAAATAGATCAAAGCAGTATCCTTCTGAAATAACAAACATTTGAAAATACCTCTTTCTTATACCCGCGAATGAAAATGTTAATATTTTATCATAATCATAATTAAGCACATGGATTCAGTACGAGTTAATTTCTGATAATTGCCTCAGTGAAAAGCATTGTGTTTGGTTATAATATAGTAAATCAATTTGATAGTTTAGAATTGCTGTATACCAGTAGTTATTGTGAGATGCGTTAACAGATAAACACTTAAAAAGATATTCAATTATTAAACTGGAAAAAAATCTTTCTTTGTTTAAACACCTCTAGTTAGAATTGTAACTCAATATTTATTACGTCATTTCTATAAAAGGTTGTAAAATAAGAAAAAATCCACCACGTTAAGGGTGGCGGTTTTTTATTAGTTTCCTGTCTACAGTCGATATAAATGCAACTTTAATAATTTTGGTAAGACGTGATTAAAGCACATGAGAACACTTGACAAAGCACTTTAAGTTAAAGTTATAAATAAACAAATATTTGAAATATCACAAACATAGATTTGTGAGATTTATTAATGATAACATTAATTACAAGAATGAAATAACAAATAATTTTATTTAAATTATTTGAATCTCTAACATATTCACGTGACGCTCTGAAGTTATAATTATGTACTAATATCATTTGACCCTAGAACAAAATACGAGATATATATTCTACATAACTTATTTCAATTGAACTGCAAAAATATTAAACCCTAAAACCCATAGACCTCAAGTAATCACAATTTTATTCGCTTCTACTGGATTTTTTCTTTCCTTCACGAATCAATTTGGTACCAAATAACTTTTTACGATATCACTCGTTTGTAGTTCGGTTTTTGGTCGATTGAGAAGTTTTTAAAGCAACATTTCGAAATAACTGTTGAGTCATGTTTTTTACTAACTTCAGCGGAACCACTTTGAGATTTGTGAAATACAGTTTCATATCTTATGTTGAAATACTACTTGTATTTATGTTATCTATTTAGTTATATTAATACAAAGTCTTAAATGACATTCAAATTACAGTAATATAATACTTTTAAACAATTATATTCATAACTCACAACACACGTAGTTCAAGTGATTAGAAACCGCTGGTATAAAATACAGTGAAAGACGAGTACTTAAATATAATATTAAATAAATGAATACTCATTTTAATTATTAATTCCCATTTATTACATGTAAATAAATTGAAGATAGTTGCTATAGGTAACTTATTAAATGTCAAAACTCTTATAAAACATTCCTAGTTGTTGAATCGGTCACGTTCTATATTGTAGAATGACTTGGAACAAGCGATGAAATTGTATCAAGTATATGAACAGAATAATAATAACACTTATTTATCAAAACCAGAGAAATGCAGCAAATTCAAATACATCTTTCAGTATAGATTTTTGTATATATATATACTGTTATGTTCTGATATGATCGTGTGAAATAGATAACACAAGACTTACAGACTTGAAGTTATAAGTTCATTTAAATGTATCTTTATACTCGTAGTTATAATATTAAAAACTTGATAATTCTCTCCCTTTTATTCAAAATTAATGTGTTTATGGACTATTGGCGATATGTTAAAACATTTTTATAATCACTTTAACCTTAAAATTAAACTTATAAGAGTAAAAATATCAATTACTTCAAAAACATCTTTCAGGGAATCTCAAATTAGTAGCCCGCACTGCTCTTTGTAAATTAATAAAAAAATTAATTTCGGCAGCACTGCCCCAAAATAAAATACCGTAAGAAAAAACATCATTGTTAGCAGTAACTCGTAAACTATTATTTGTAAAAATAATTTTCAGACTGCGACCTTATTAATTTGAAGTTTTATTACAAATAAATAGTAAAACGTGAGATTCAGCGCAAATAAACCGATAAGTCAGTAAATAAATCGTTAACACAGCGTCACACCGCTCCAAGTCTCTTTATTTGTGCGATCTTCGTCGTTTCTAAACAAGGTCATTAGTTAAAGTTTCTCTATAGCATCTTATTTACAATATTTTTAGTTTAAGTTTATTTTTAGTCTAAGTCTTGTGTTATCTAAGGCTAAGTATTTATTAAATATTATGTGTTATTCAGATTAACGTGAACACAAAGACTTGTTAGACAATTGTGACGGAAGACATTGTAACTACTAATTATAGTGGTTTATTAATTTAAAATCATAAACTAATATTTATGACATAAACAAAATAATGTGGATTAAATATTGAGATATTTATATTCGTATGATTGTGTAAAGATATTAGTCTCCACATATTTCTTGTTATTGAAATTATAAGCAATTGATATGAATATATGTGGCCTGGATTGAAATAGATGTTTATAAATGTTACAGTTACATTTCTATGCAGTAGATATCTGATAAAAAATGAGCCTAAAAATTTGTATATTTTAAAATTTTAACGAAAATACATTATATTAAAAACAATGTACAAAATGCAAATACATATATCAAATGAAAAGCCTTCAGCTGGTAGTGAAGTTAAGTGGAGGTTTATGAATATTTAAATATTTCATTAGAATCACTGAAGTGTTAATTATGTTTTACATTAAGGTATCAGTAATTATGATATTAATATATGTGTATTAATATCATTATCTGATATACCTTATCAGTAAGTTCTAATATATGTATATTGTTCTTACGACTAACATATTACATGTATCGTGAATATACACATAACATTCTTATACAACGTACTATATTAATAATAAAAAAAAACTTATGAGAATAACTAAAACTTTATTTGGTTAATTCCTTTTCCTATAAAGCTTATATAACATATAAAATTCTCCGAGGTCACTGTGAACCACCACTTATCTGAACGACTTAAAATGATTATTGCTTCCCTGATAGATGCAGCCGACCAAGTAATGTTTCAGATTAACCTCGTAATGGCGGGATATAAAGCTACGATTACGTTATAGCCATGTTTGTGCATTGTAATAAATATACACTCACACTTACAGACATATATTTAGTATTCCATATAGATAATATGAAGGTTATAACATTATTTTATTAAATTCAAACAAACAGTTCCATAAATTCATTGCTTTTCTGCATTCATCGACTAGTAAACATTATTAGTTTTGGGTTATTCTGACTTATTTATTGAAGTATGACAATTTTAAGGTGTGGTTTTTAAATGAAAGAGACATATTTTAGAACCCAAGTTTAAGGAGAATATAAACACATTATTCTTATCACTAGGTAAAAGTAATTAGGTATCTATGATTAAATTATATCTTCCATTAACGACTGCATTAACTGAATATGACATGCTGAGGTTCTACCTCATAACTTTTAATACCAAATCATTGGCAATAAATCGACCGAAATATATATATTTCATTCATTTATACTTTAAAAATAATCGATCATAGTAATTCATAAAAATGTATATTTAACGACAATTATAATACGATATATTTTTATCAAAAGCCTTTATCTCAAATCATTAAATCCGTTTTGTCTGGACTATTTAATGCTCATCAGCTTTATGAAGAACCTTTGATTATGATCCACTCGATGGATGTCAGTGATATCGAGTGTCCTCTGTCTGACTCTTAAGCCTCTCGCGTTGGATTAACATACCGTATTTTAGGATATCACTCGATTAATTGGTGGATTGTAAAAGCGATGTCATTATTAATTGCCGCATTTATCCTATAAAGTAAATATATTGTTTGGATTATCGTCGTTAATACTGATTGTTTGAGTAAAATGATGTCGGGGAAATAATCGACAGATAAAGTATCACTCAAACGTTTAATTGTAGGACTGTTTATGAAAAATGATGTCAACATTATTGTTAAAAGGACGACCAAAGTGTTACATAATTTAGAGTTATGTTATTATTATTTTTTTCATTTAATATTTGCATATACAATTTTTAGGTCAAAAGTGGTCCTGTATAAGTCCTAAAATATGTTGATATAAAAGCCAATAATCATTTTGTCAAATAACTGTCAAGTAATTATTGTCCCCAAATTGTGTATTTTAATATTATGTGTTCATTTCAGTAATTAAATTTAAGGCTATTATTTACAACATGTTTTCTTAAAGATAAGTTATGTTAAACAGTTTGTTGTCCAATGAGATATCACAAAATAGATTTTAATTGCTTACAGTTAAAAACACGGGACAAACCGTCACACAAATTGCACATAATATATTGAAAACATAAATTAAATATGATAACAAAATGTTACCAACTTTGATTTTATAATTCACTTTTATT
The DNA here is from genome assembly GCA_918358865.1 of Melinaea marsaeus rileyi. NCBI lineage: Eukaryota > Metazoa > Arthropoda > Insecta > Lepidoptera > Nymphalidae > Melinaea > Melinaea marsaeus. The sequence goes on from OU911089.1 coordinate 6,360,715, forward strand.
AATTTTGATAGATTTATTACTGTTTTTATTAAATTTAATAGACACACATTTTATAGAACTTAATTTTCTGATAATTAAAGTTCGTTTTCCATTTGATTTATATATAGATTTGATATACAGATGGTTTTAGTTGACACTAGTTAAGTTCTATGCATTTTTAAGACAGCACTATATTAAGTATATTTAATATTTCTTACCATATTTAAATTCTAATTATAAATCTTTTAAATCACCATTCCAAAAATATAAGTAGGATAATATCAAAAGCATGCATTTAAAAATCGTTAAGATATCAATAACCTATTAAAGTATAGTAAAACATCTCATCTATACATTGTAATAAATAAAATGAAACAGCACGAGTTCATTCGCCTTTCATTATAAATAATAGCTCGCTTCTGCGGAATTTAAGACATTAATATTATTTGCATTTAAACTTGTCTTTTGAAATTTTCTTAATTATATTAACGTCCTGACAGGACTGTTACGGATAGACTTATAATATAATTAAATGTGATTGAAGTTAATAATAAGTTTATTACAATTTATTACACATTATACATTTACTACTAAGATTTTGACATAAATGATTCATTGGAGCGTTCGTCCTCATGATTATTCTAGGTGTTACATTTCTTATTGTTTTTATTTTTTTCTAGAAGTAAAAAAAAACGCCAAAAAGCAATAGATATTTAGATGAAGACCGTGTCCTACTCGCATGAATTAGAAGAGCACAAAAGTGAAGATGACGTACAGAGCTGCATAAAAGAAGATTAAGTAATAAGCTTAAGCTTAAGAAAAGGCATTTCTGGTTAACTTTATTCAACAGGATATAATCTAATATCAGCTCTGAATTATATAATTAAAATATATATATATATATATATATATATATATATATATATATATATATATATATATATATATATATATTAAAAATATAATGAAATATCAATAAAAGGTCGGGAATCTAAGGTGAGTGCTACATTTTGGGACAAAAATTAATATAAAATCAGCGCTTTGATTGGTATTCTTATAATGAGAGCAGTGAGGAAAGATAACCATATGTCCACAGATTAACTCTTCATCGTGGATACAGCATCATATCCAAATAATAAATGGTCGATGATGATGAACAGCTAAGTATGTTTTCCCTTAATCATATTATAAATATTTACTGTGTAGATAAAAAAACTAATTTTAATTAGCAACAACTGATTTATAATTGAAGAAATTTTAAGTAATTAAATATAAAACCAAAAAATCATATTTATTATTTCATAACAATATATATTGACAATTGTCTGATTAATATATAAGAATAATACTCGATGTTAGCTGATGCGTCAATTTTACCTATTATTATCTTTTAAGAATATCAAAATATAATTATCTTTCTAAGGTTGAGATATGTAAAATACACTTGCCTTTCTTATCATAAATAACTTTAGTTTATGTAATCTGTTTTATTTCCTATATATTAAAAAAATTTGTTCTTTTTTTATCCTAAATTTATTGATAAGTCATCATTCTAAAAATATAATTTAATTCGTTGTTTTTAACCTTCAGAAACAATTGATTTTGATTCAATCAGTTGAAACAATTTGCATATTTATGGACAATTTTATTGTATGTCGTAACCACGAAGAAAAAAATAATAACACTAAAAAACTGACAAAAAGTACTTATAACTTTATTTTACTTCATTCTTTTTAACGACTTTAAAACTATACAACTTTATTTTCAAATCAAAATATCGGAACAACTCAAAATGACTATCGCTTCCTGATAGATGCAGCAGACCGCGTAATGTTCCAGCTTAATCGCGTAACGGTCGACATAAAAGGCATTACATTATAGCCATGTTTGCGCTTTTTAATAAATTTATATTTACTGGAATTATATCTCTGCAGTACTCTTTTTAAAAGGATTACACGTACTTTATGTTTATTAAATTGTTTATCTTTTACAACATTCTGTAACAACCGCTTCAGTGTACAATTTTTTAATTAACAAACCGAAGTTTTCAAATGAAAGTTTGACAAATATGTTAATGTAAACAAGGTAAGAAATTTCTCTAAGATATCTAACTATTGAACACGAGGCTGACAATCTCTGGATGCTCTGGACACAAGACGGTGCTCTCGGCAGTCTTAATTTAACTATCGCTAACTCTATTTCAACTAAATCTTCTCCATAGTTCCATTCAAATGCTTCTATCTGATTTTCGTCCTAGGAACGTTTAAATATAAAATATCATTTTTAAGTTAAGTTTAAAATACAAATCTAAATAGTAAGTATAAAAACTATTGTTACTATGTAAAAAGCATCACTTGGTCTCAACGGTTATAATTAATGCTCCAATTTCTGACCATATTAACTGTTATTGTTTCAGGAAGAGATGCTAAAAATGTACAATTGAATTATATTTGTATTTTTTGAGATATTATGGTTTGTAATTATGAATATATTTTTAACACAACAGAAATAACACATTCAGAATTTAACATAATTTTTTTAAATATTTTATTTAAATTTATATAATATTTAAAGCTCATCAGCTTTATAAAAGCTCTTGATCATGATCATCCACTCGATGGATGGCAGTGATATCGAGTGTTCTCTGACTCTTAAGCCTCTCGCGTCGGATTAACATACAGTATTTTAGGATATCGTGGTATCATCATTAGTCGTCCAATTTATCAAATGGAATTAATCTATTATTGGGATTATTGTGATTAATATTGATTGTTTTAATAGTAATGTATCAAAAATAAGTCTCAGATTAAAGTACCGAGGTAAATGTTTCATTCAAGGGATTGTTTACGATAAATGGTGTCAGCTTTATTGTCAAAGGTAGGTCGGGAACTTTTTACAATAATATTTTATTTATTCTATGGGACTTGATCTATTATTAGTAAATAGTAATAAGTGAATATATTAATATTTCTATTACAGTAACCTCAAAATAGTTAATAGTAGTTACAAATTTTATAAAATACAATGAAATTGTATAAATTTAAGAAGTTTTCATACTTAGGAGAATTTTTATATTTTATGAGTCCTTCAACTTTTATTTTTTTGTTATATATTTTCTAATAAAAATGCGATTTAAGGAAAAAAAACGTCGTTACGTTAACGAGAAGCGCTGGTGTTCCCGTTTACCGTTAATGTATTGTTATGATATTTTATTACACACTTTAATTAAAAAAGTTTCTACAGAAAATATTAAATGCAGATAATAATAGTGAATTAGAAGTCCACAGAAGTCAATTGCTTCGTTGTATTTATTATAATATATACAATAAAAAACTATTTTAAAAAAGGTATATTTTCTATAATATTTCAAAATATATCTGTTTGAAATGTTATTACAAATAAGTGAATACCAGTTGTCTAACAAATTCCTTATTGCTTCTTTATCTGTTATCGTTATTAAGTTGAGTTTATAAATATAAGTTATTTCTTTGAATTAAAAAAAAACAAATTCTACACATTCAGTACAGCTGGTGCAATAATTTAACAAAGAACTCGTATAGAATCCATGTGAGAAACGGTTTGCGAGTGTAATACCAGCGACGAGGATAAATACAGTCTTTTGAATAACACTCTGTTGTTAGGTTAACGAATAGTCTAAGATTTATCTAGTTGCTTATACGCATTTAATAAATAGGTATATTCCGCAATTTCTATATAGATATAAATAAATATAGATATATATTCGTCATATGATATATATATTTCTTCACCGTATTTGATATAACCTATAATGAACTGAAGTCGGAAATAGAATCCGGAACCATCAAACTCAAAGCAAACTTTGATACCGATATGATAATAAAATATTCTAAAATGACTTGTCACATGATAATGGGATTATAATTTTATCTTTAACTTATTCAAAATAACTTATTAACTTAATTTTAATAATCGTCGTAATATAAATAGGATTAAAATAATTCCACAAAGCACGTTTGAAGGATGAGACATTTAGGGAAAATTATTGCGCTTCAATTTCCATGGTTTTGTAGATAACTAGTCGTTCTGTGAACAGTAGACCTCAGTACGTTAGGGGATGAGACAATGTTTTAAGTGCCTTTTCTGGCGTAATTTGGCTCTATCAAATAAAAACGGAGTTATTCAACTTTAAAATTTTTGATAATTCGCTATGGCCGCCATTTTGGATTTTGAAATAATGAAAAAACACCTTAGATTTCGGAAAAGAATACTTAGACGAAAATTCAGCTCGCTAGCTGCCGCAAAGTTCGTTTTTGTGGTACGGATCAGAAATACGCCATTTTGAAATTTTTCGCTCAAGCAAAAAAAAACGGCTGACATAAAAATTTAAATAATTCAAAGAATACACCTGCCGATTTTCGTGACGATAGGATGAAAAATACGACGGCTACGCCGGAACAAACGATACATACGGAAAAATAGCAGAATGGGCCTATCTAGTGGAAACGTAGTCCTTCGAACAAACGCTTCGCTACGCTCAGCATTCGTCAATTAATTAAAATCACTGAAATACTAGTTATGCTTTAGTTCAAGTGATCCCTTACTAGTATATTAATATCTCTGTATACTCTATCACATCTCATCTAAGATATATTGTCCTTACAGGTGACGTAATGTTTTTCGATATACTACCATTTTTGTTTTATATCTGTTTCAGTATTATTGTTTTTAATTCAAATAGAATTATCCTCTATCAAGGACAACAATTATGATAGAAGTTCATAAGATAGGTGGTGTCACTCACTTCGATACTATTTAAAAGTAAAAAACTTGACACTAAGATAGGCTATTTTCTTATTAAAGTATAGTCGGGAAAACGTCTAGTCTATGTATAAATACAAGGATGAAGCTTAATTTTGGCAACAACTTAATAAATAATAGCTTGCTTCTCTGAAATTGAAGTCATTAAAGTCATTTGCATTTTAGATTTTTCTATGAAACTTCCATAATACGATTAACGTTTCCACAGCTTCGTAATGAATGGTTTGATAATTGATTTAAATGCGATTGGAGAGAACCAATTATTATTAGTACATAATATGATACAAACAATATATAATACATTTAACAACAGTAGTATTTCTTTAAATGGAACGGTCAGTAATTTTATAGGTGTCTAATATTTCAAAGCAAAGTCATAATTACGTCAAAATATAACGAATTCATGCAGATGTACTCGTACTTCAAGAACTTGAGTGTATCTCACTTTTAATTGGTTTAAATTATTTCATGTTTATTTTATATTTTTATTAGGGATATAAATGTAACTCCAATAATCTTAGTAAGATGTGGTTAAAGCACATGAGAACACTTGACAAAACTCTTTTAGTTAAAGTTAAAAATAAACAAAAAATTTTGACATATCATAAATATAGATTAGTGAGATTTGTTAATGATAACATTAATTACAATAATGAAATAACAATTTTTTTTATTCAAGTTTTAGATCTGTATTCTGAAATCATTGTTTGATTGTAAAAAGAGTAAACCCTAAAACCCATAGACCTCAAGAAATTACAATTTTATTCGCATCAAGTGGATTTTTTTCTTTCCTTCACGAATCAATTTGTTACCAAATTACTTTTTACGATATCGCTCGTTTGGAGTTCTGTTTTTGGTCGATTGAGAAACTTTTAAAGTAACATTTCGAAATAAAACTCTTGAGTAATGATTTTTTACTAACTCCACTCTAATACAACTTTTATATAAATATTAAAATTCAAATTGTTATAAAATAATACAAAACACTGTCTGAAAGTTCCTTCTAAACTAATATTTTATACTAATATTCAAAACGCATAACATACATTGTGCTAGTGATTGGAAACAGCTGGTATAAAATAAAGTGGAAGACGAGTACTTAAATATAATATTAAATAAACGACTACTCATTTTAATTATGAATTCCCATTTATTACAAGTAAATAAATATAAATTTGTTGTCGCTGTAGTTGATTTATTAAATGTCAAAACTCTTATAAAACATTCCTAGTTGTTAAATCCGTCACGTTTTAAATTATACAATGACTTGGAACAAGCACTGGAATTGTATCAAGAATATGAACAGAATAATAATAACATTTATTTATCAAAACCAGAGAAATGCAGTAAATTCGAATATATACTTTCAGCATTGATCTTTGTGTATACTGTTATGTCCTGTTATGTTCGTGTGTAAATTGATAACAAGACTTATAGTTGACTTGCACTTATAATGAAGTCTTTTATTATTATTAAGTTAAAAAGTTGATCATCCTCTCTACTCTTCGTAATTAATGTGTTTATGAACAATTGGTGATATGTTATATAAAACATTTTTATAATCACATTAGCCTTAAAATTTATGTTAAAAGAACTATGTAAGACTACGTATTTATTAAATATTGAATTTAATTTAGACTAACGTGAACATGAAGACTTGTTAGACATGTGTGAAACTAATGAGACTGAAGACATTGTAACTACTACCAATATATTCAATGTTAATTGCTCCAACTCCGATGTATGAATTTGAATTGTATTGGTTATTGTCATTGCAATGACATTATAATGATTTATTGATTTATTAATTAAAAATCATAACCTGCTAATATTCAAGACATAAAGAAATAATGTGGTTTAAAAGTTCATATATTATTATTCTTATGATTGGTAAAGATACTAGTCTTCACGTATATCTTTTCATTTAAATTATAAACTATTGATATGAATACAGGTCGCCAGGATTTAAATAGGCGTTTGTAAACGTTACAGTTTCATTTCTATGCAGTAAATACCTGTGGCACAAATAAATTGAAAAAACCTGTATAAATTTGAATACTTTAAAAATTATAAAAAAATAATAGATAATGTAAAAAACGATGTATCAAATGCAATAACATGTATCAAATGCAAATCCTACAGCTGGTAGTGAAGTGAAGTGGAGCTTATAAATAATTAAATATGTCATTAGAATCACTGAAGTGTTAATTACGTTTTACATTAAGGGATCAGTAATTATGATATTAATATCTGTGTATTCATATCATAATTACTGATATATCTAATAATTAAGTTCTAATATATGTATATTGTCCTTACGAGTAACATATTACATATTTCGTGAATATACACATAACATTTTTATACAACGTACTATATTAATAATAATAAAAAAACTTATGAGAATAACTAAAACTTTATTTGGGTAATTCCTTTTCCTATAAAGCTTATATAACATATAAAATTCTCCGAGGTCACTGTGAAATACCACTTATCTGAACGACTTAAAATGATTATTGCTTCCCTGATAGATGCAGCCGACCGCGTAATGCTTCAGATTAACCTCGTAATGGTCAGATATAAAGCTACGATTACCTTATAGCCATGTTTGTGCATTTTAACAAAATATTATTTGAGACATATTTTTGTATTCCAAATAGATAACATGCAAGTTATAACTTTCTTTTATTGAAATAAACAGTTCGATAAATTCATATTATTCTACGTTCATCCAAATAACTCTAGTCGATTTTGATTTTGTAAACGTACTAACGAATATATTTATTAAAGTAATGACAATTTTTAATTATGGTTTTCATATGAAAGTTTCATCCATATTTCAAAACCCAAATCCAAAGAGAACGTAAAAACATTAGGTATCTCCGATTACAATAATGGCCGCCAATGATCAACCGCATTAACTGAATATGACAGCACGTTGTGGTTCAGACATGACCATAACCTAATTAACTCCAATACAAACTCATTAGCAAAACATCGAAATACACACATTACATTAATTAATATCTTAAAAGTAGTAATTCATAGAAATGTCTATTTATAATTATAATACGATATATTATTATCAAAAATTTTATAGCAAATCATTAAATCCATTAAATCTGGGCTATTTAATACTCATCAGCTTTATAAAAGCTCTTTACCATGATCGTTCACTCGATGGATGCCAGTGATATCGAGTGTCCTCTGTCTGACTCTTAAGCCTCTCGCGTCGGATTAACATACCGTATTTTAGGATATCACTCGACTAATTGGTGGATTGTAAAAGCGATGTCATTATTAATCGCCGCATTTATCCTATAAAGTAAATATATTGTTTGGATTATCGTCGTTAATATTGATTGTTTGAGTAAAATGATGTCAGGGAAATAAGCAACAGATAAAGTATAAATATTTTAGAACCCAAGTCCAAGGAGAATGTAAACACATTATTCTTATCACTAGGTAAAAGTAATTAGGTATCTATGATTAAAATAATAACCTCCATTTACGACCGCATTAACTGAATATGACAGCATATTGAGGTTCGGATACAAGCTAATTACCTCTAATATTGGCAATAAATTGACCGAAATATATATATTTCATTTATTTTTTAAAAGTAGTCAATCACAGTAATTCATAAAAATGTATATTTAACGACAATTAAAATACGATATATTTTTATCAAAAGTCTTTATCTCAAATCATTAAATCCGTTTTGTCTGGACTATTTAATGCTCATCAGCTTTATGAAGAACCTTTGACTATGATCCACTCGATGGATGTCAGTGATATCGAGTGTCCTCTGTCTGACTCTTAAGCCTCTCGCGTCGGATTAACATACCGTATTTTAGGATATCACTCGATTAATTGGTGGATTTTAAAAACGATGTCATTATTAATCGCCGCATTTATCCTATAAAATTAATCTTTTGTTTGGATTATCGTCGTTAATATTGATTGTTTGAGTAAAATGATGACGGGGAAATAATCGACAGATAAAGTATCACTCAAACGTTTAATTCTAGGGACTGTTTATGAAAAATGATGTTAAAATTATTGTTAAAAGGACGACAAGAGTGTTACATAATTTAGTGTTGTTATATATTTTTTTTTCATTTAATATTTGCATATACAATTTCTAGGTCAGAAATGGTCCTGTATAAGTCCTAAAATATGTTGATATAAAAGCCAATAATCATTTTGTCACATAAATGTCAAGTAATTATGGTCCTCAAACTGTTTATTTTAATATTATGTGTTCATTTCAGTAATTAAATTTAAGGCTATTATTAACAACCTTTTTTCTTAAAGATAGTTATGTTAAACATTTCTAAAGCTGGAAGGTTGTTGAACAATAAGAAATCACAAATAGATTTTAGTTTGTTACAGATCAAAAAGCGTGACAAACAGTCACACAAATTGCACGTAATATATTGGAAACATAAATTAAATATGATAATAAAATGTTAACAGATTTGATTCTATAAATTACTATTATGCGTTTTGATAGATTTATTATTGATTTATTAAAAATTTTTACATTTATATTTCCTAAAACTAAATTTTCTGATAATTAAAGTTCCTTTTTTCGTTTTATTAATATAGATGGTTTTAGTTCACACCAATTAAGTTCTATGCATTTTTAAAAAGCACTTTTATATATTTATATGTCTTACAATATTTAAATTCTAATTATAAACCTTTCAACTTACCATAACAAACCATGTATAAGGATAATATGTAAAGCATGCATATAAAGTTAAGCTATTAATACATTGTCAAATTATATTATTAACAGCTCATCTATACATTATAATAAATAAAATGAAACAGCACGAGTTCATTCGCCTTTCATTATAAATAATAGCTCGCTTCTGCGGAATTTAAGTCATTAATATTATTTGCATTTAAAATTGTCTTTGGAAATTTCGTAAACTATATTAACGTCTTGACAGGAATGTTACAGATAGACTTATAATATAATTAAATGTGATTGAAATTAATAATAGGTTTATTACAATTTGTTACAAATAATACATTTAATAATACTACTATTTCCTTGAATAAAATCAGTAAATTAAAAGTCAACGTCGTTTTTAGATATTTCAAAGCAAACTCACATTAACGTCAAAATATTACAAATTCGTGCAGATGTTCTTCAAGGACTTAAAAGTATTCTCTCACTTTTGAGTAGTTTAATTTTTTTCATATTTATTTTATATTTTATTTAGGGATATAAATGTAACTTCAATAATCTTAGTGAGATGTGCTTAAAGCACCCGAGAACACTTGACAAAGAGCTTTTAGTTAAAGTTAAAAATAAACTAATATTTGACATTTTACAAACATAGATTAGTGAGATTTGTTAATTAAAGACGTTAATTACAATAATAAAATGACAAATAATTTTATTGAACTTTTAGTTCTGTATTCTGAAATAATGATTTGAATCTCTAACCTATATTCACGTCACGTTCTGAAGTTATAATTGTATATTAATATCATTTGATACTCTAGAACAAAATACAAGGCATATATATTCTACATAACTTGTTTCAATTGGACTGCAAAAAGATTAAACCCTAAAATCCATAGACCTCAAGTAATCACAATTTTATTCAAATCTACTGGATTTTCTTTCCTTCACGAATAAATTTAGTATCAAATTACTTTTTACGATATCGCTCGGTTGGAGTTCGGTTTTTCGTCGATTGAGAAACTTTTAAAAGTAATATTTCGAAATAAAACTGTTGAGTAATAATTTTTAAAATTACATCAAATTATAATAAAATAATACAAAACAGTATCTGCAAATGCATTTTAAATAATAATATTCAGAACGCATAACACACGTAGTTCAAGTGATTAGAAACCGCTGGTATAAAGTGGAAGAGGAGTACCTAAATATAATATTAAATAAATAACTACTCATTTTAATTATTAATTCTTATTACATGTAAATAAATGAAAAATTGTTGTCGCCTTAGTTATCTTACTAAATATCAAAACTCTTATAAAACATTCGTTGTTGTTGAATACGTCACGTTTTAAATTGTTTTAAACTTGGAACAAGCGATGAAATTTCACAAAGAATATGAACAGAATAATAATAACATTTATTGATTAAAACCAAATAAATTCAAATACATACTTGCAGTATTGATCTCTGTATATATATATATATATATATATATTGTTATGTTCTGTTATGTTCGTGTGTAAATAGATAACACAAGACTTACAGACTTGAAGTTATAAGTTCTTTTAAATGTATCTTTATAGTTATAATATTTTAATACTTGATCATTCTCTCCCTTTTATTCAAAATTAATGTGTTTATGGACTATTAGCGATATGTTAAAATATTTTTATAATCACTTTAACCTTAAAATTAAACTTATAAGAGTAAAAATATAAATTGCTTTAAAAACATTCTTCAGGGAATCTCTAATTTTTAAGTTATTAGTAGCCCGCACTGCTCTTTGTAAATTAATAAAAAAAAATTTCAGCAGCAGTGCCCCAAAATAAAATACCGTAAAAAAAAACATCATTGTTAGCAGTAACTCGTAAACTATTATTTGTAAAAAAATATTCAGACTGCGACCTTATTAGTTTGAAGTTTTATTAGAAATAGTAAACTATGAGATTCAGCGCCAATAAACCGATAAGTCAGTAAATAAATCGTTAACACAGCGTCACACCGCTCCAAGTCTCTTTACCTTATTTGTGTGATCTTCGTCCTCTCTAAACAAGGTCATTAGTTAAAGTTTTTCTATAGAATCTTATTTACAATATTTTTAGTTTAAGTTTATTTTTAGTCTAAGTCTTGTGTTATCTAAAGCTAAGTATTTATTAAATATTGTGTGTTATTGAGATTAACGTGAACAAAAAGACTTGTTAGACATGTGAGACAGAAGACATTGTAACTACTACCAATATATTCAGTGTAAATTGCTCCAACGTATGAATTTGAATTGTATTGGTTATTGTCACTGTGATGATATTATAGTGGTTTATTAATTTAAAATCATAAACTGCTAATATTTATGACATGAACAAAATAATGTGGATTAAATATTGAGATATTTATATTTTTATGATTGTATAAAGATATTAGTCTCCACGTTTATCTTGTTATTAAAATTATAAGTAATTGATATGAATACACGTCGCCAGGATTTAAATAGATGTTTGTAAACGTTACAGTTACATTTCTATGCAGTAGATACCTGATTAAACATGAGCCTAAAGATTTGTATATTTCAAAATTTGAATGAAAATTGATTATATTAAAAACAATGTATTAAATGCAAATACGTGTATCAAATGAAAAGTCTTCAGCTGGTAGTGAAGTTAAGTGGATGTTTGTAAATAATTAAATATGTCATTAAAATCACCGAAGTATTAATTATGTTTAACATTAAGGGATCAGTGATCAGGATATTAATGTCTCTATATTATTATCATAATTACTGATGTATCTAGTCATTAAATTCTAATATATGTATATTATACTTACGAGTAACATATTACACATTTCGTGAATATACACATAACATTTTTATACAACGTATTATATTAATAATAACAAAAAACTTATGAGAACAACTAAAATTTTATTTGGTTAATTCCTTTTCCTATAAAGCTTATATAACATATAAAATTCTCCGAGGTCACTGTGAACCATCACTTATCTGAACGACTTAAAATGATTATTGCTTCCCTGATAGATGCAGCCGACCGCGTAATGTTTCAGATTAACCTCCTAATGGCGGGATATAAAGCTACGATTACGTTATAGCCATGTTTGTGCATTTTAACAAAATATTATTTGAGACATATTTTTGTACTCCAAATAGATAACATGCAGGTTATAACTTTCTTTTATTGAAACAAAGAGTTCGATAAATTCATATTATTCTACATTCATCCAAATAACTATAGTCGATTTTGATTTTGTAAACGTGCTAACGAATATATTTATTAAAGTAATGACAATTTTTAATTATGGTTTTCATATGAAAGTAGCATCCATATTTTAAAACCCAAATCCAAAGAGAACGTAAAAACATTAGGTATCTCTGATTACAATAATGGCCGCCAATGATCAACCGCATTTACTGACTATGACAGCACGTTGTGGTTCAGACATGACCATAACCTAATTAACTCCAATACAAACTCATTAGCAAAAAATCGAAATACACATATTACATTATTAATACTTTAAAAGTAGAAATTCATAGAAATATCTATTTATAATTATAATACGATATATTTTTATCAAAAATTTTATAGCAAATCATTAAATCCGTTCCATCTGGACTATTTAATGCTCATCAGCTTTATAAAAGCTCTTTACCATGATCGTCCTCTCGATGGATGTCGGTGATATCGAGTGTCCTCTGTCTGACTCTTAAGCCTCTCGCATTGGACGGATTAACGTACCGTATTTTAGGATATCACTCGATTAATTGGTGGATTGTAAAAGCGATGTCATTATTAATCGCCGCATTTATCCTATAAAATTAATGTATTGTTTGTATTATCGTCGTTAATATTGATTGTTTGAGTAAAATGATGTCGCGGAAATAAGCGACAGATAAAGTATCACTCATACATTTAATTCTAGGACTGTTTATGAAACATGATGTCAACTTTATTGTTAAAAGGACGACAAGAATGTTATATAATTCAATGTTATTTTATTGTCTTTTTCGCTTAATATGTGCATTTGCAATTTATGGGGCAAAAATTGTCCTGCATAAGTCCCGTATTAATATAAATGCTAATAATCATTTTGTCGTGATAAAGTATTTTAACTATCATGTTATTATTGTCCCTAAATCTGTATTTTATATTATTTGAATTTCATGCATTTATTTCACCAATTAAATTTAACGTTATTTATATATTCACAACCTTTTAGGTAGATTCCATAGATGAATCTACCTATTGCAATCGATGCGATGACGGGACCCAGACCCCAGAGTAGGGGCGCTACGCCGTTTATGAACTGGAGATTGAGAATCCGTCGAAAAAAAAAAATTATATATCCCTCTATATATATATGTATATATGATCCATCAGTCCAAATTCATGGTACGCAAAATCTGACTTTACAGGTCGATAGGATAAATTAGTAGGACAAATGTAACCTCTCAATTTTTTGGAAAAAGTGAAAGGGGGCGCTGGGAGGGGGGGTGAAAGTGCAAATCTTTGGGACACGCTACAGGTCGCAAATATTGACGGAGGATTTTCAAACTCGGTACACACATTTTTAAGGACAAAATGAAGGTTAAGTTCTTGAACGGGGGAAATGGGTTGAGGGGTTGGGGGGCTGGCGGGTTGAAAGTTAAAAACCGAAAAAAGTCATAGAAGAAGGCAAAATTTTGTGGTCAGAAAAATCTTAGAAAATTACCAAATTAAAGGAAGGAAAAACTTCTTTGTCCGAAAAGTTTTTTGATGCGACCCCCCGTTTAGGAAAAAGGGGTGGGGGGTGGTTCCCCGCTCACCTAATATATGCAGAGTGACCCATCATAAGACTCTTAATGACCAGTAGAATACTGCTGGCTAGTTTTTTTTTGTCGATCCGACCGACGGGAATCTACCTAACACGATCGACCCTGTTGAACGAGGTATTTTCTCAAGGATGACTATAGATAGATAGAATATACTTTATTGTTTCCAGAACTAAATTTTCTGATAATGAAAGTTCATTTTCCGTTTGATCTATATAGATGGTTTTAGTTACCACCAATTTTCCTTTCAATTTTTAACAAACCACTTTTATATATTTATATGTCTTACAGTATTTAAATTTGAATTATAAATCTTTTAACTTACCATTCCAAAATCATATTTAGGATAATATGTAAAGCATTCATATAAAAATAGTAAAGATATCAATACTTTATTAAAGTATATTATTAACAGCTCATCTGTACATGCTGTACTGTACAATACATTAAAACAGCACGAGTTCATTCGCCTTTCATTATAAATAAAATCTCGCTTCTGCGGAATTTAAGACATTAATATTATTTGCATTTAAAATTGTCTTTGGATATTTTTTTTATTACATTAACGTCTTCATAGGCCTGTTACGGATAGACTTATAATTTAATTAAATGTGATTGAAAATAATAATAAGTTTATTACGATTTATTACAAATTATACATTTACTACTAAGATTTTGACATAAATGATCCATTGTAGCGTTCGTGCTCATGATAATTCTAAGTGTAATACTTATTATTGTTTTTATTTTTTTTTAGATATAGTAAAAAAAAACGCCAAAAAGCAATAGATATTTAGATGAAGACCGTGTCCTACTCGCATGAATTAGAAGACCACAAAAGTGAAGATGACGTGCAGAGCTGCATAAAAGAAGATTAAGAAGGAAGCTTAAGCTTAAGAAAAGACATTGCTGGTTAACTTTATTCAACAGGACATAATCTAATGTCAGCTCTGAATCTCTGAATGATATAATTAAAATATATATATATATATATATTAAAAATATAATAAAATATCAATAAAAGGTCGGTAATCTAAGGTGAGTGCTACATTTTGGGACAAAAATTAAGATAAAATCATATGTCCACAGATTAACTCTACATCATGGATACAGCATCATATCAAAATAATAAGTGATTGATGATGAACAGCGAAGTATGTTTTCCCTTAATCATATTATAAATATTTACTGTATAGTTAAAAAAAACGAATTTTAATTAGGAACAACTGATTTATAATTGAAGAAATTTTAAGAAATTAAATATAAAACCAAAAAATCATATTATATCATAACAATATATATTGACAATTGTCTGATGTGTCAATTTTACCCATTATTATCTTTTAAGAATATCAAAATATAATTATCTTTCTAAGGTTGAGACATGTAAAATACACTCCTTGCCTTTCTTATCGTAAATAACTTTGGTTTATGTAATCTGTTTTATTTCCTATATATTTAAAAAATTTGTTCTTTTTATCGTAAATTTATTGATAAGTCATCATTCTAAAAATGTATTTTAATTAGTAAACATTTTTAACCATCAGAAACAACCGATTTTGATTCAATCAGTTGAAACAATTTGCATACTTATGGACAATTTTATTGTATGTCGTAACCACGAAGAGAAAAATAATTACACTAAAAAACCGACAAAAAGTACTTAATACTTTATTTTACTTAACTCTTTTTAACGATTTTAAAACTTAACAACTTTATTTTCATAGCAAAATATCGGAACGACTCAAAATGATTATCGCTTCCTGATAGATGCAGCAGACCGCATAATGTAGCAGCTTAATCGCGTAAAGGTCGACATAAAAGGCATTACATTATAGCCATGTTTGCGCTTTTTAATAAATTTATACTTACTGGAATTATATCTCTGCAGTACTCTTTTTAAAAGGATTACACGTACTTTATGTTTAATAAATTGTTTATCTTTTACAACTTTCTGTAACAACCGCTTTAGTGTACCAATTTTTTTATTAACAAACCGAAGTTTTCAAATGAAAGTTTGACAAATATGTTAATGTAAATACAAGGTAAGAAATTTCTCTAAGATATCTAACTATTGAACACGAGGCTGACAATCTCGGGATGCTCCGGATACAAAACGTGCTGTCGCCAGACTTAATTTAACTATTGCTAACTCTATTTCAACTAAATCTTCTCCATAGTTCCATTCAAATGCTTCTATTTGATTTTCGTGTTAGGAAAGTTTAAATATAAAATATCATTTTTAAGTTAAGTTTAAAATACAAATCTAAATAGGAAGTACAAAAACTATTGTTACTATTTAAAAAGCATTACTTGGTCTCAACGGTCATAATTAATGCTCCAATTTCTGACCATATTAACTGTTATTGTTTCAGGAAGAGATGTTAAAAATGTACAATTAAATTATAATTGTATTTTATTTTTTAAGTGGTTTATCATATAATTATGATTTGTAATTGTGAATATATTTTTAACACTACAGAAAATACATGAATAACAGATTCAGAATTGGACATCATGTTTTAAGTATTTTATTTAAATTTATATACTATTTAAAGCTCATCAGCTTTATAAAAGCTCTTGATCATGATCATCCACTAGATGGATGGCAGTGGTATCGAGTGTTCTCTGTCTGACTCTTAAGCCTCTCACGTCGCATGGATTAACATACAGTATTTTAGGATATCACGGTATCACCATTAGTCGTCCAATTTATCCAATGGAATTAATCTATTAATTGGATTATTGTGATTAATATTGATTGTTTAAATAGTAATGTAGCGAGAATAAGACTCAGATTAAAGTACCAATTCAAATATTTCATTCGAGAGATTGTTTATTATAAAAGGTGTCAGCTTTGTTGTCAAAGGTAGGTCGGGAGCTCTTTACAATAATACTTTATTTATTCTTATATATTTTATTTATTATTAGTAAGTAGTAATAAGTGAACATAATTATAATATTACTATAACAGTAACCCCAAAATAGTTAATAGTATTTACAAATTTTATAAAATACAATAAAATTGTATAAATTTAAGAAGTTTTCTTACTTAGGAGAATTTTTATATTTAATGAGTCCTTCAACTTTTGTTTTTTTGTTATATTTTTTCTAATACAAATGCGATTTAAGGAAAAAAACGTCGTTACGTAACAAGAAGCGATAGTGTTCCCGTTTACCGTTAATGTATTGTTATGATATTTTATTACACACTTTAATTAAGAAAGTTTCTACAGAAAATATTAAATGCAGATAATAATAGTGAATTAGAAGTCCACAGAAGTCAATTGTTTCATTATAATATAAAGATTAGCTGTCTCCCCGAATATACTTTAATAAAGAACTATTTAAAAAAAGGTATATTTTCTATAATATTTCAAAATATATGTTTGACATGGTATTACATATAAGTGGATACCAGTTATCTAACAAATTCCTTATTGCTTCTCTATCTGTTATCGTTATTAAGTTGAGTTTATAAATACAACTGATTTCTTTGAATTAAAAAAAACAAATTCTACACATTCAGTAAAGCTGGTGCAATAATTTAACAAAGAACTCGTATGGAATCCATGTGAGAAACGGTTTGCGAGTGTAATACCAGCGACGAGGATAAATACAGTCTTTTGAATAACACTCTGTTGTTAAGTTAACGAATGGTTTAAGATTTATCTAGTTGCTTATACGCATTTAATACATAGGTATATTCCGCAATTTCTATATAGATATAAATAGATATAGATATTTTTTTCGTCATATGATATATATTCCTTCACCGTATTTGATATAACAAACTCAAAGCAAACTTTGATACCGATATGATAATAAAATATTCCAAAATGACTTATCACATGATAATGGGATTTTCATTTTATCTTTAACTTATTTAAAATAACTTATTAACTTAATATTTAAAGATTTAATATAAAACTTAAAAACTTAAAGTAAGACTTAACCAGTAAAGATGTAAATACCCAGAGTATTTCCCGAACGATTTTTGACGAAATTATAAATGTTATAATAATAAAAAAATAATTGAGTTTTAAATAAAATGATTATAAAAATAAATGTTTAAAAGTAATCATTAAAGATAACATAGACTACACACAAAAATAAATTGTAAAAAATATTACATAAATTTTTATACACACTAATTACATAAAGAAAATTTTACAAAAAATAAAACGAAATGTTTTTTATTAAACTAAGCAAGACCCAATAGATGTTTTTCGATTATAAAAAAATCCTTACAAATTTTCAGAACTTAGAAAAATTTTCCTGTCCACATACATCCATCCATCCGAGAAAAGTGAAAACAATACAGAACGAACAAAGTTCGTTCGTGAAAATTTTATGATTAAAAAACAAATGATACAATATACTTAAATTATTTAAACTATACTTACTTAAATTAAATAAGTGATTTAAGTTAAAACAAGCTAAAAACTCATAATTTGAGTAAATAAATATTACTGTTCAAAATATATTATTCGACCTTGCATTCTTGAAATCAAGCCTTTATAATTGCCTCGGATACTTAATTTATTTACAAACAAGCCCGGGGGCGACTCAGTAAAAGCTTATTGAAAATAATTGAATGAAAATGCGTTCATAAAATTCACAAAGTTTTAATCGGTTTCAATATATTTATTTTAAATTACACTTATAGATATAAATTTAACTTCAGTCATCTTGGTATATGGGGAAAGTACCAAACAAGATTAACTGACAAAATAATTTTAGTTAAAGTAAGAAATGAAAATGAATACTTCAAACATCACAAACATAGATTAGTGAGATTTGTTAATGATAGACACTAATTACAATGATGAAATTACAAATATTTTTATTCAATTTTTAGTTTTATATTCTGACATAATTATTTGAATCTCTAACATACATTCACGTGACGCTCTGAAGTTGTAATTGTATATTAATATCATTTAATACTATGTGACCCTAGAACACAACACGAGCCATATATTCTACATAACTTATTTCAATTGGACTACAAAAAGATAAAACCCTAAAAAACATAGACCTTAAGCTATCACAATTTTATCCGCATCTACAGGATTTTTTTTCCTTCACGAATGAATTTGGTAACAAATTACTTTTTACGATATCGCTCGTTTTCTCGGTTTTTGGTCGATTGAGTAACATTTAAAGTAACTTTTAGAAATAAAACTGTTGAGTAATAATTTTTTACTAACTTCACCGTAACTACTTTTAACACTAAACCTACCAAGTACCGGTCAAATTGACCGTTCTTAAACATTTGTTAAACTTACACATTTTTAAACGTTATAATATCGTTATCAAACTACATGACAATTCTTAGAATATGCATATAATATTTTCTAAACTCTTTACTTTTAGTTATTTCCAATATTACCTGCGTTATATAATAAAATAACTTTTAATTACCGGTCAATTTGACGGTGTGCGGTAGAAACAGGTATACAAGAATTGTCGGTAGGTTTAGTGTTAAATTTGTGAAATACAGACTAGTATCTTATATTAAAATACAACTTGTATTTGTGTAATCTAATTATTCAATTATAATAATATTAAAAATCCAATTATATTAAAATAATACAAACTAGTAACCGAAAATACCTTTTAAACTAATATTTGACTCCAATATTCAGAAAGCATAACACATAACGCATAACATAGTGCAAGCGATTCAAAAGAGCTGGTATAAAATAAAACATTTTTATAATCACCTTAGTCTTAAAATTACACTTATAAGAACTATCTAAGACTAAGTATTTATTAAATATTATATTTATTCAGACTAACGTGAACATGAAGACTTGTTAGACATGTGTGAAACTAATGAGACTGAAGACATTGTAATTACTACCAATACATCCAATGTAAATTGCTTCAACCCCGATGTACGAATTTGAATTGTATTGGTTATTGTCATTGTGATGACATTATGATGATTTATTGAATTAAAATCATAACCTGCTAATATTCATGACATGAAGAAATAATGTGGTTTAAAAGTTCATATATTATTCTTATGATTGGTAAAGATACTAGTCTCCACGTATATCTTTTTATTTAAATAATAAACTATTGATATGAATACAGGTCGCCAGGATTTAAATAGGCGTTTGTAAACGTTACAGTTTCATTTATATGCAGTAAATACCTGTGGCATAAATAAATTGAAAAATCCTGTAAAAATTTCAATACTTTAAAATTAGAAAAAAATAATAGATTATGTAAAAAACAATGTATCAAATGCAATAACATGTATAAAATGAAAAGCCTTCAGCTGGTAGTGAAGTGAAGTGGAGCTTACAAATAATTAAATATGTCATTAGAATGTTTACGATCTACATTAAGGTATCAGTAATTATGATAATAATATTTGTGTATTAATATCATAATTACTGATATATCTAATAATTAAGTTCTAATATATGTACATTGTCCTTACGACTAACATATTATATATTTCGTGAATATACACATAACATTTTTATACAATTTACTATATTAATAATAATAAAATAACTTATGAGAATAACTAAAACTTTATTTGGTTTATTCCTTTTCCTATAAAGCTTATATAACATATAAAATTCTCCGAGGTCACTGTGAACCACCACTTATCTGAACGACTTACAATGATTATTGCTTCCCTGATAGATGCAGCCGACCAAGTAATGTTTCAGATTAACCTCGTAATGGTCGGATATAAAGCTACGATTACGTTATAGCCATGTTTGTGCATTTTAACAAACCATTATTTGAGACATATTTTTGTACTCCAAATAGATAACATGCAGGTTATAACTTTCTTTTATTGAAACAAACAGTTCGATAAATTCATATTATTCTACATTCATCCAAATAACTCTAGTCGATTTTGATTTTGTAAACGTACTAACGAGTATATTTATTGAAGTAGTGACAATTTTTAATTATGGTTTTCATATGAAAGTTTCATTCATATTTTAAAACCCAAATCCAAAGAGAACGTAAAAATATTAGGTATCTCTGATTACAATAATGGCCGCCAATGATCAACCGCATTAACTGAATATGACAGCACGTTGTGGTTCAGACATGACCATAACCTAATTAACTCCAATACAAACTCATTAGCAAAACATCGAAATACACACATTACATTAATTAATATCTTAAAAGTAGTAATTCATAGAAATGTCTATTTATAATTATAATACGATATATTATTATCAAAAATTTTATAGCAAATCATTAAATCCATTAAATCTGGGCTATTTAATACTCATCAGCTTTATAAAAGCTCTTTACCATGATCGTTCACTCGATGGATGCCAGTGATATCGAGTGTCCTCTGTCTGACTCTTAAGCCTCTCGCGTCGGATTAACATACCGTATTTTAGGATATCACTCGACTAATTGGTGGATTGTAAAAGCGATGTCATTATTAATCGCCGCATTTATCCTATAAAGTAAATATATTGTTTGGATTATCGTCGTTAATATTGATTGTTTGAGTAAAATGATGTCAGGGAAATAATCGACAGATAAAGTATCACTCAAACGTTTAATTCTAGGACTGTTTATGAAAAATGATGTTAAAATTATTGTTAAAAGGACGACAAGAGTGTTACATAATTTAGTGTTGTTATATATTTTTTTTTCATTTAATATTTGCATATACAATTTCTAGGTCAGAAATGGTCCTGTATAAGTCCTAAAATATGTTGATATAAAAGCCAATAATCATTTTGTCAAATAAATGTCAAGTAATTATGGTCCTCAAACTGTTTATTTTAATATTATGTGTTCATTTCAGTAATTAAATTTAAGGCTATTATTAACAACCTTTTTCTTAAAGATAGTTATGTTAAACATTTCTAAAGCTGGAAGGTTGTTGAACAATAAGAAATCACAAATAGATTTTAGTTTGTTACAGATCAAAAAGCGTGACAAACAGTCACACAAATTGCACGTAATATATTGGAAACATAAATTAAATATGATAATAAAATGTTAACAGATTTGATTCTATAAATTACTATTATGCGTTTTGATAGATTTATTACTGATTTATTAAAAATTTTTACATTTATATTTCCTAAAACTAAATTTTCTGATAATTAAAGTTCCTTTTTTCGTTTTATTAATATAGATGGTTTTAGTTCACACCAATTAAGTTCTATGCATTTTTAAAAAGCACTTTTATATATTTATATGTCTTACAATATTTAAATTCTAATTATAAATCTTTTAAATTACCATTCCAAAAATATAAGTAGGATAATATGTAAAGCATGCATATAAAAATAGTTAAGATATTAATACATTGTCAAATTATATTATTAACAGCTCATCTATACATTATAATAAATAGAATGAAACAGCATGAGTCCTCATTTTTTAATAAATAATTATAGTGTTCATCCTCTTTATTATTCTAGGTATGATATTTCTTATTGTTTTAATTTTTTTTCTAGATATTGTAAAAAAAACGCCAATAAGCAATAGATAATAAGATGAAGACCATACTTTGGTCGCATGAATTAGAAGACCACAAAAGTGTAGATGACGTGCAGAGCTGCACGAAAGAAGATTAAGAAAGAAGCTTAAGCTTAAGAAAAGGCATTGCTGGTTAACTTTTAAATCAACAGGACATAATCTAATGTCAGCTCTGAATATTGTTAGGTCTCAAAGCGGATTCGATATGTAAGTGTCATAATCTTTGTTTCAATTTTATTATGATTAATGATATAATAAAAAAATATATAATAGTAAAAATAAAATGAAATATCAATAAAAGTTCGAGAATCTAAGGTGAGTACTACATTTTGGGACAAAAATTAAGATAAAAACCGCACTTTGAGTGGTATTCTCATAATAAAAGCAGTGATGAATATGCACAGATTACCTCTTTGATGCTGTATACAAAAATTAAGTGATTGATAATGATGAACGGTGACCCGCAAGCTCGTTTGCCCTCCTATGACAAAACAAAAAAAAAAATTGGTTTTCCCTTAATCATATTATAAATAATATAATGAAGAGGAACGTGCTCAGGTGGTTTGGGCACGTTGAACGAATGAGTGATGAAAGAATGTTAAAAAAGATTTATATAGGAAAAGTGAGCGGTAAGAGAGACAGGGGGAGGCCTCGAGTGACCTTCGAAAACACAGTATATATGATACTGGAGGAAGGTCACTTAAAAATAAATATAATAAATATTATAAATAATTACTGTACAGGTAAAAAAACTTTTTTTAATTAAGAAAACTGATTTAGAATTGAAGAAATTTTAATCTTATGTTTTGTTAATTATAGAAAGATTTTGTAATTTTCAATATAAATGAATAAATATAAAATAAAAAATCGTATACTTAAAAATTTGTTTTTTTTTTCTTTCTAAATTTATTGATCAGTCAAAATTGAAAGAAAATATATCTCAATTTATAACCTTTTGGAACAATTGATTTTGATGCAATAAGTTGAAATAATTTACACATTTATAAATATGTAGTAACTATGAAGAGAAAAATAATAACACTGAAATACTTATAATAAGTACTAAAATTTTATTTGACCAACTTTTTTATGAACTTTAAATCTTAACATCTTCATCTCCAAAGCAAAATAACGGAACGACTCAAAATGATTATCGCTTCCTGATAGATGGATCAGACCGCATAATATTCCAGCTTAATCGCGTAACGGTCGACATAAAAGGCATTACATTATAGCCATTTTTGCGCTTTTTAATAAATTTATACTTACTATAATTATTTCTCTGCAACACTCTTTTTAAAAGGATTACACCTTCTTTATGTTTAATAAATTGTTTATCTTTTGCAACATTCTGTAACAACCGCTTTTGTGTACCAATTTTTTAATTAACAAACCGAAGTTTTCAAATGAAAGTTTGACAAATATGTTAATGTAAATACTACGTAAGAAATTTCTCTAAGATATCTAACTATTGAACACGAGGCTGACAATCTCTGGATGCTCTGGACACAAGACGGTGCTCCCGCCAGACTTAATTTAACTATCGCTAACTCTATTTCAACTAAATCTTCACCATAATTCCATTCAAATGCTTCTATTTGATTTTCGTCTTAGGAACGTTTTAATATAAAATATCATTTTTAAGTTAAGTTTAAAATACAAATCTAAATAAAAAGTAAATCTATAGTAAAAAGCATGACTTGGTCTAACGGTTATAATTAATGCTCCAATTTACTGATCATATTAACTGTTATTGTTTCAGGAAGAGATGTTAAAAATGTACAATTGAATTATAATTGTATTTTATTTTTTAAGTGGTTTATCATATAATTATGATTTGTAATTACGAATATATTTTTAACACAACAGAAAATACATGAATAATAGATTCAGAATTTGACATTTTTTAAAGTATTTTATTTAAATTTATATACTATTTGAAGCTCATCAGCTTTATAAAAGCTCTTGATCATGATCGTCCTCTCAAAGAATGTCAGTGATATCGAGTGTCCTCTGTCTGACTCTTAAGCCTCTCGCTGTGGACGGATTAACATACAGTATTTTAGGATATCGCGGTATCACCATTAATCGTCCAATTTATCCAATGGAATTAATCTATTATTGGGATTATTGTGATAAATATTGACTGTTTAAATAGTAATGGAGTAAGCTTCAGATTAAAGTACCAAGGCAAATGTTACATTCGAGGAATTGTTTACGATAAAAGGTGTCAGCTTTATTGTCAAAGGTAGGTCGGGAGCTCTTTACAATAATACTTTATTTATTCTTCGGGACTTGGTTTATTATTCGTAAGTCGCAATAAGTGAATATAATAATAGTATTACTATTAGAGTAACCCCAAAATAGTTAATAGTAGTTACAAATTTTATAAAATACAATAAAATTGTATAAATTTAAGAAGTTTTCTTACTTAGGAGAACTTTTATATTTTATGAGTCCTACGTTTGTTTTTTTGTTATATATTTTCTAATAAAAATGCGATTTAAGGAAAAAAAACGTCGTTACGTAACGAGAAGCGAAAGTGTTGACGTTTACCGTTAATGTATTGTTATGATATTTTATTACACACTTTAATTAAGAAAGTTTCTACAGAAAATATTAAATTCAGATAATAACAGTGAATTAGAAGTCCACAGAAATCAATTGTTTCGTTGTATTTATTATAATATAAAGATTAGCTGTCTCCCCGACTATACTATAATAAGGAACTATTCTAAATAAGGTATATTTTCTATTTATTTATTTATTTATTTTATTTATTTACCTTCACGCCATATCCCTTGCGGGGTAGCCAGAGACGACGGAGCGCCAAACGCTACGGTCTCTGCATACCTCTTTCGCTTCGGCCACAGACATCAACCTCTTCATACATGCCCTCCGGGGGGTCCTCATGCTTTTTACGTGACCTTCCTCCAGTATCGTAGCTACTGTGTTTTCGAAGGTCACTCGAGGCCTCCCCTTGTCTCTCTTACCGCTCACTTTTCCCATATAAATCTTTTTACCATTCTTTCATCACTCATTAGTTCAACGTACCCAAACCACCTGAGCACGTTCTTCTTCATTCTCACCGTGACATCTTCGCTAGTACCTGCCATTCTGTGGATCTCTTCATTGCGGATTCGATCAGCTAGACTGACTCCGCATATTCTGTGAAGAGATCGCATCTCCACAGCATTCATCTTTCTTACATTCTTCTTCTGTGTTACCCACGTTTGGCTGCCGTATAACAGCGTCGGTAGCAAAACTGTATTGTGTACAGCCAAACGTGCAGTTATACTGACGTTTTGCCGTCTCAACAATGCAGTCAAAGCACCATTGACTCTGTTACCGGCAGCAATACGCCTTTCCACATCCATTTCGTATCTTCCGTCTCTGCTAAACATACTTCCCAAATATACCACTTCATTCACTTGTTCTATTATCTTATCATTCACGTTGATCTTACATTCTGTTCTTTCTTCATTTCTTTCAAATGTCAGAACCTTCGTCTTATTTACATTCAGGTTAAGACCATTAATTTCACACCCATCTTTCAGAGTGGTGACCAATATTTATTTATATATTATTCTATAATATTTCAAAATATATCTGTATGAAATGGTATTACAACTAAGTGGATACCGTTGTCTACCAAATTCCTTATTGCTTCTCTATCTGTTATCGTTATTAAGTTAAGTTTATAAATACAAGTAATTTCTTTGAATTAAAAAAAAACAAATTCTACACATTCAGTACAGTACTGGTGCAATAATTTAACAAAGAACTCGTATAGAATCCATGTGAGAAAGGGTTTACGAGTGAAATACCAGCGACGAGGATAAATACAGTCTTTTGAATAACACTCTGTTGTTCAAGGTAACGAATGGTCTAAGATTTATCTAGTTGCTTATACGCATTTAATACATAGGTATATTCCGCAATTTCTATATAGATATAAATAGATATAGATATTTATTCGTCATATGATAAATATATTTCTTCACCGTATTTGATATAACCTATAATAAACCGAAGCCGGAAATAGAAGCCGGAACCATCAAACTCAAAGCAAACTTTGATACCGATATGATAATAAAATATTCCAAAATGACTTGTCACATGATAATGGGATTATCATTTTATCTTTAACTTATTCAAAATAACTTATTAACTTAATTTTAATAGTCGTCGTAATGGAAATAGGATTAAAATAATTCCACAAAGCACGTTTGAAGGATGAGAGATTTAGGGAAAATTAGTGCGCTTCAATTTCCATGGTTTTGTAGATAACTAGTCGTTCTGTGAACAGTAGACCTCAGTACGTTAGGGGATGAGACAATGTTCTAAGTGCCTTTTACAAAAAGGAATAAGTATGCCTATGTATGTATATAGGTACATAACTACCGAACGAAATTTGGCTTCACCAAATAAAAACGGAGTTATTCAACTTTAAAATTTTTGATAATTCGCTATGGCCGCCATTTTGAATTTTGAAATAACAAAGAAACACCTTAGATTTCGGAAAAGAATACTTAGACGAAATTTCAGCCCGCTAGCTGGCGCAAAGTCCGTTTTTGTGGTACTGATCGGAAATCCGCCATTTTGAAATTTTTCGCTCAAGCAAAAACACGGCTGACATACAAATTTTAATAATTCAAAGAACACACCTACCAATTTTCGTGACGATTTCATAAAAAATACGTCTGCTACGCCAAAACAAAAACTTAAATCACCGCCATTTTGGATTTTTCCTTCCAGTAAGAAAAAAAGACGGACTGAAAAAAATTAAATAACTCAAAGAACATGATCACCAATTTTTGTGGCGATCGGATGAAAATTGCTCCTGGTACGCCAAAAACAAAACTAAAAAACGCCGCCATTTTAGATTTTTTCGCCCAATCAAAAAAACGGCTCGATATAAAAATTAAAATAATTCAAAGAATACGCCTGCCGATTTTCGTGACGATAGGATGAAAATACGACGGCTACGCCGGAACAAACAGTACATACGGAAAAATAGCAGAATGGGCCTATCTAGTGCAAACGTAGTCCTTCGAACAAACGCTTCGCTACGCTC
The DNA here is from genome assembly GCA_918358865.1 of Melinaea marsaeus rileyi. Classification (NCBI taxonomy): domain Eukaryota; kingdom Metazoa; phylum Arthropoda; class Insecta; order Lepidoptera; family Nymphalidae; genus Melinaea; species Melinaea marsaeus. The sequence continues at coordinate 6,388,591 of OU911089.1, forward strand.
AGCATTCGTCAATTAATTAAGTCAATTCAATATAACTAGTATATATTATTATTGTAATTTCCAACAACGTAATAATTTTAATGCTCTTTTAGATATATAGTAGTAAGTAGTAGTAGTACTTTTAGTAAGTTGATATTAAAAATTATTTATTATACCTATAATTATATAATTAAATAAATAATTATAATATATAATTATAATTATATATTATTATATATGTCCATAATTTTTTTAATTTTACACACACACATTTACTTTTTAACTAAGTTTAAATATAAGCATCACCAAGTTATATTAATATGTTTAATATATTTTTTTGTTTGTTATTTTTGTTTTGTTTCTCTTTATTTATTTTAATTATGATGTTCTTACTATTATTCACTAAGCTTGCCTTGACAGCACAACAACAACGAATTACAGTCTATCTATACTTTGTTGCAATACAATACAATACAATACATATTATACTTAATACTATATCTTGATAAAGAAGCTTTTGATAACCAAATATTTGCCTTCTGTAAAGTAAAATGAATTGGATTATAATACTAACTCAACATTTTATGACTTTAAAATTGCTAGGTCTGCTGTTTACAAAAGATTTATATTTATTTATTTAGCTTCGCGCCGTATCCCCTGCGGGGTAGCCAGAAACAACGGAACGCCAAACGCTACGGTCCCTGCATACCTCTTTCGCCTCGCCCACAGACATCAACCTCTTCATACATGCCCTCCGGGGGTCCTCATGCTTTTTATGTGACCTTCCTCCAGTATCATAGATACTGTGTTTTCGAATGTCACTCGAAGCCTCCCCCTTGAAATGATTTGAATTAACTTATAATTTATAAAACAAATTAAATTTACTATGTGACTGAAGTTGATAGAAGTTGAAACTTACAATTTGTGTAAATAATAAATATTATTTGACCTTCCATTATTCAAACCAAGCCCTTATAATTGCTTTGTGGAACCTTTTAATTATACAAACAAGCCCGGGAGCGACTCAATAAAAGCTTAGAACATTTTATCGGAAAATAATTGAATGAAAATGCATTCATTAAATTCACGAAGTAGTTATAAAGTTTTTTTAGTTATAAAATGTAGATATGACTTGAGTATGTAACTCAAGTGTAATAAATACTTAATTTGATCTCAAATGTACGAAAGGGAATGAACCTACGAGACCAGAAGATAGATGTGTTAAATACATATAAATAACTAGATAAATCTTAGACCATTTGTAAACTTGAACATCAAAATGTTATTCAAAGACTATTATTTATCCTCGCCGCTGGTTATTTCACTCGTAAACCTTTTCTTACAGGTATTCTATACGAGTTCTTTGTTAATTTATTGCACCAGTATCTGTACTGAATGTATAGAATTTGTTTTGTTGGATTCAAAGAAATCATCTTTATTTATAAATTCAAGTATTTAAATAATTATACCCAACTACAAGAAGTGTTAATGAAGACACAAAATGTTATAAGCAGCATGCTAACATGCATGCAAAATAGTAAAAATTTTTACCTTCCATAATACATAATACCTGTGTTAGTTAATATGAAGTCCTAGGCTTTAGTTATATATGTGAGATAAACAGGTCCAATTTAAGAAAATATAAATGTTGATACTAATTATAACACACAAAACATAAAATAACATCTCATCATAACTTCAACTCAACGGTAACTACTTCGCTCTGGTTTTAATAAATAAACATTATTATTCTGTTCATATTCTTGATGCAATTTCATCGCTTGTTCCAAGTCATTGCACAATTTAAAACGTGATGGATTCAACAATGTATTATTTGAGTTTTAACATTTAATAACTTTATAAATACAAGTGATTTCTTTGAATAAAAAAAAAAACAAATTCTACACATTCAGTACAGCTGGTGCAATAATTTAATAAAGAACTCGTATAGAATCCATGTGAGAAACGGTTTATGAGTGAAATACCAGCGGCGAGGATAAATACAGTCTTTTGAATAACACTCTGTTGTTAGGTTAACGAATAGTCTAAGATTTATCTAGTTGCTTATACGCATTTAATACATAGGTATATTCCACAATTTCTATATAGATATAAATAGATATAGATATTTATTCGTCATATGATATATATATTTATTTACCGTATTTGATATAACCTATAATAAACCGAAGCCGGAAATAGAAGCCGGAACCATCAAACTCAAAGCAAACTTTGATACCGATATGATAATAAAATATTCCAAAATGACTTGTCACATGATAATGGGATTATCATTTTATCCTTAACTTATTCAAAATAACTTATTAACTTAATATTAATAGTCGTCGTAATGGAAATAGGATTAAAATAATTCCACAAAGCACGTTTGAAGGATGAGAGATTTAGGGAAAATTTGTGCGCTTCAATTTCCATGGTTTTGTAGATAACTAGTCGTTCTGTGAACCGTAGACCTCAGTACGTTAGGGGATGAGACAATGTTCTAAGTGCCTTTTACAAAAATGAATAAGTATGCCTATGTATGTATATAGGTTACTACCTACCGAAACCGTTAACTATCGAATGAAATTTGGCTCCACCAAATAAAAACGGAGTTATTCAACTTTAAAAATTTTAATAATTCGCTATGGTCGCCATTTTGGATTTAGAAATAATGAAAAAACACCTTAGGTTTCGGAAAAAAATACTTAGACGAAATTTCAGAAATCCGCCATTTTGAAATTTTTTGCTCAAGCAAAAAAACGGCTGACATAAAAATTTCAATAATTCAAAGAACACACCTACCAATTTTCGTGACGACTGCATAAAAAATACGTCAAAACAAAAACTTAAATCACCGCAATTTTGGATTTTTCCTTCCAGTAAGAAAAATAGCCAGACTAAAAAAAAAATAAATAACTCAAAGAACATGATCACCAATTTTTGTGGCGATCGGATGAAAATTGATCCTGCTACGCCAAAAACAAAACTAAAAAACGCAGCCATTTTAGATTTTTTCGCCCAATCAAAAAAACGGCTCGACATAAAAATTTAAATAATTCAGAGAATACGCCTGCCGATTTTCGTGACGATAGGATGAAAAATACGACGGCTACGCCGGAACAAACATTACATACAGAAAAATAGCAGAATGGGCCTATCCAGTGCAAACGTAGTCCTTCGAACAAACGCGTCGCTACGCTCAGCATTCGGCAATTAATTAAGTCAATTCAATATAACTAGTATGTATTATTATTGTAATTTCCAACAACGTAATATTTTTAATGCTCTTTTAGTTATATAGTAGTAAGTAAGTAGTAGTAGTACTTTTAGTAAGTTGATATTAAAAATTATATTTTATACCTATAATTATATAATTAAACAAATAATTATAATATATAATTATAATTATATATTATTATATATGACAAAATTTTTGTTAAAAGTCACATTTACTTTTTAAGTAAGTTTAAATATAAGCATCACCAAGTTATATTAATATGTTTAATATATTTTTTGTTTGTTATTTTTGTTTTGTTTCTCTTAATTTGTTTTAATTATGATGTTCTTACTATTATTCACTTAGAACGAATTACAGTCTATCTATACTTTGTTGCAATACAATACAATACAATACATATTATACTTAATACTATATCTTGATAAAGAAACTTTTAATAACCAAATATTTGCCTTCTGTAAAGTAAAATGAATTGGATTATAATACTAACTCAACATTTTATGACTTTAAAATTGCTAGAAGGTTTGCTGTTTACAAAAGATTTATATTTATTTATTATTTATTTAGCTTCACGCTATATCCCTTGCGGGGTAGCCAGAGACAGCGGAACGCTAAACGCTACGGTCCCTGCATACCTCTTTCGCCTCGCCCACAGACATCAACCTCTTCATACATGCCCTCCGCGGGTCCTCATGTTTTTTATGTGACTTTCCTCCAGTATCATAGATACTGTGTTTTCGAAGGTCACTCGAGGCATCCCCCTTGAATTGATTTGAATTAACTTATAATTTATAAAACAAATTAAATTGGAAGTTGATAGAAGTTTAAACTTACAGCTTGTGTAAATAATAAATATTATTTGACCTTCCATTTTTCAAACCAAGCCCTTATAATTGCTTTGTGGAACCTTTTAATTATACAAACAAGCCTGGGAGCGACTCAATAAAAGCCTAGAACATTTTATCGTAAAATAATTGAATGAAAATGCAGTCATAAAATTCACGAAGTAGTAATAAAGTTTTTTTAGTTATAAAATGTAGGTATCACTTGACTATGTAACTAGAGAGTGTAATAAGTACTTAATTTGATCTCAAATGTATGTAAGGGAATGAACCTTCGAAACCAGAAGATAGATGTGTTAAATGCGTATAAATAATTAGATAAATCTTAGACCATTTGTAAACTTAAACATCAGAATGTTATTCAAAGACTATTATTTATCTTCGCCGCTGGTATTTCATTCGTAAACCTTTTCTCACATGGATTCTATACGAGTTCTTTGTTAATGTATTGCACCAGTACTGTTCCGAATGTATAGAATTTGTTTTGTTGGATTCGAAGAAATCGTTTTTATTTATAAATTCAAGTATTTATATAATTATACCCAACTAAAAGAAGTGTTAATGAAGACACAAAATATTATAAAAAGCATGCTAATATGCATGCAAAATAGTAAGAATTTTTACCTTCCATAATACATAACACCTTGTTTCTGTGTTAGTTAATATGAAGTCCTAGGCTTTAGTTATATATGTGAGATAAACAGGTCCAATTTAAGAAAATATAAATATTGAAAACTAATTATAACACACCAAACATAAAATAAGATCTCATCATAACTTCAACTCAACGGTAACTACGTCGCTCTGGTTTTGATAAATAAACATTATTATTCTGTTCATATTCTTGATGCAATTTCAACGCTTGTTCCAAGTCATTGTACAATTTAAAACGTGACGGATTCAACAATGTATTATTTGAGTTTTAACATTTAATAACTTATCTACAGCGACAACAAATTTATTTATACCTAACACATAATAAATCATTAATTTATTCAATATAATAATAAATTATTTTATACTATATTTAACAATATATTCAACTCAAACTGCTTCATTGAACTTATTTTAATACATAGTCTAGCTCTCTTGGATTATACTTTAATAAATATTCGAACAGTTTTTGACTGTATTCTTTCTGTACTTTAATATAAATTTGGTTTAAATAGTAATTTGAATAAGTGAGTTTATAAGTAATTTCTTTGAATTTAACAAAACAAAAATTACATATTCAGTATAAAATATAAACTGTTTTTATGGTCATTATATTAGTAAAATAAATATTGTATTAAATTATTACTATTGATTAAGAATAAATCAAGTTCTTCAACATCACAAATTAAATATTTGTCTCACAGTCGACCAATTAAACGAGTGATATCCTAAAAGTATCCTTTAGTATGTTAAACCATCCAACGCGAGAGGCTTAAGAATCGGGCAGAGGACACTCGATATCACTGCCATCCTGATGATCCACTGATGATCATAATCAAGACCTTCCACAGAGCTAATAAGCATAAAACAGTAATTAAAAAGTTATTTAAATGATGTACCTGATAAAAAAATTATAAAAATTTCTGAATCTGAAATGAACGTATTTGAAGTTTTAAAGATATAAGAAAATAAAAATTTAAATTTTGTATCAATCATTAAAACATACTATAACTTCATATTAACATCTTATCGGAAAATAGTAATTTTCCCATGAATAGTATTAATCGATTACTTTTAAAATACAACGGAGTTTGATGAAATTATATTTCGTTCTATTTGATGCTAATTAACTAGTAATAGAGGTAATTAGGTTACGTCAGAACCATAATATGCTCTCACATTCAGTTAATAATATCGGATATTGGAGCATTAATTATAACCGTAGAGACCAAATAATGCTTTTTACATAGTAACAATAGTTTTTGTACTTCCTTTTTAAATTTGTCTTTGAAAATTATCTTAAAAATGATATTTTATATTGAATCAAATTGCTAGTATACGTTCCTACGACGAAACAAAATAGAAGCATTTTAATGGAACTATTGACAAGATTACGTTTAGTTGAAATAGATTTAGCGATATTTAAACTCCGCGCCGCTTGCGCCCCGGTCATGGAGCCCCATCAGCCGGATTTTCTCGAGCGGCTGGTGGGGGATCTATTCCCGGAATCCACCGGTCACTTGCCTCCTGTGATGGCCTAATAGGGGGTAGGTTCTGTCCCAGACATCACGGTGGCCGAGCTGGAGGTCGCGCTGATTCGCCTTCGAGCCCGCAATACTGCGCCGGGGCTAGACGGTATTCCAGGGCGGGTTCTATTCCTTGTCCTGAAATACTTGGGGGGCAGGCTTCGGGAGCTGTTCAACCTTTGTTTGCGCACTGGACAGTTCCCGAAGGCCTGGAAGGAGGACGGGTTGTGCCTGTTGCGGAAGGACGGTCGTTATGCCGACTCTTCTTCCGTATACAGGCCAAATGTGCTGCTGGACGAGACGCATAAACCCTTCGAGAGAATTCTCTCTGCCCGTCTCGTCCAACACCTCGAGGAAATGGAGCCGGGTCTCTCGGATGCCCAGTTCGGCTTCAGGGCGGGTCGATCGACGATCCATGCCCTGAGGGCTCTGAGAGACCTGACCCAAGAGGCAACTCGCGAGGGGGACGTGGTCCTGGCGGTGTCGCTGGACGTCGCCAATGCCTTCAACAGTCTTCCGTTTGAGACTTTGGTTGAGGCACTCCAGTTCCATGGAGTGATATCTATTAAAATAAAAGTTGTTAGTTCCAGATATTTTATCTTTGTTATTATGGGGGCTAGTCTCATATCGTTGTGGGGTCTTCCAGATATTAAAAAAAACGTGTTTAAAAGTTAAAAATCCCTACGTAAACCCTTAATGCAAGGTGTAATTGCCGAAATGCTCATTGCGTACGCGTCACCCGCGCGCCGCCCGTCGCGTAGATGTTAATAATATACTTTAATAAAGTATTCATATCTTTACTATTTTATATGCATGTTTTACATATTATCCTAATTATATGATTTTAGAATGGTAATTATAAAAATTTATAATTTAAATATTGTAAGACATAAATATATAAAAGTGGTTTCTTAAAAATACGAAGGAAAATGTGTTGTATAGATTTATGTATATAAAACCATCTACATAAATCAAACCGAAAACGAACTTTAATTATCAGAAAGTTTATTTCTAGAACATACTCGTATGGGTGTAATAAATTTAATAAAATCAGTAATAAATCTAAATGAATAATAGTGATTTATAAAGTCAAATCTGTTAACATTTTATTATCATATTTAATTTATACAATATATTCAGTGCAATTTGTGTCACTGTTTGTCACGCTGTTTGCTCTGTATGCAACTAAAATCTATTTTGTGATTTCTTATTGTTCAACAATCTTTAACTTTTAAGAAATGTTTAACTTAATTACCTTTGAGAAGAATAGTTTTAAATAATTGCCTTAAATTTAATTACTTAAACTGAACACATAATATTAATACACAGTTTGGTGACCACAATTACTTGACAGTTATTTAATAAAATGATTATTGGCTTTTATATCAACATATTTTAGGACTTATGCAGGACCATTTTTGCCTCATTATCTGCATATGCAAATATTAAAATATTATTAAAATAAAACAATATAACACTAAATTATATAACATTCTTGTCGTGCTTTTTACAATAAAGTTGATATCATGTTTCATAAATAATTCCTAGAATGAAACGTATGACTGATACTTTATCTGACGCTTATTTCCCCGACACCGTTTTACTCAAATAATCAGTATTAACGACTATAATCCCAACAATGGATTAATTTCATAGGATAAATTGGACCACTAATAATAACATCGCTTTTACAATCCACCAATTAATCGAGCGATCGGACGGATTAACATACCGTTAATCCGTCCGACGCGAGAGGCTTAAGAGTCAGTCAGAGGACACTCGATATCACTGACATCCATCGAGTGGACGATCATAGTCAAAAGCTTTTATAAAGCTGATGAGCATTAAATAGTCCGGATGGAACGGATTTAATGATTTGCTATAAAATTTTTGATAAAAATATATCGTATTATAATTATAAATAGACATTTCTATGAATTTCTACTTTTAGGGTATTAATAATGTAATGTGTATTTCGATTTTTTGCTAATGAGTGTGTATTGGAGTTAATTAGGTTATGGTTATGTCTGAACCACAACGTGCTGTCATATTCAGTTAATGCGGTTGATCATTGGCGGCCATTATTGTAATCGGAGATACCTAATGTTTTTACGTTCTCTTTGGATTTGGGTTTCATTGGAAACTTTCATATGTAAACCATAATTAAAAATTGTCATTACTTTAATAAATATATTCGTTAGCATGTTTACAAAATCAAAATCGACTGGAGTTATTTATATGAATGTAGAATAATATGAATTTATCGAACTGTTTGTTTCAATAAAAGAAAGTTATAACCTGCATGTTATCTATTTGGAGTACAAAAATATGTCTCTAATAATATTTTGTTAAAATGCACAAACATGGCTATAACGTAATCGTAGCTTTATATCCCGCCATTAGGAGGTTAATCTGAAACATTACGCGGTCGGCTGCATCTATCAGGGAAGCAATAATCATTTTAAGTCGTTCAGATAAGTGGTAGTTCACAGTGACCTCGGAGAATTTTATATGTTATATAAGCTTTATAGGAAAAGGAATTAACCAAATAAAGTTTTAGTCATTCTCATAAATTTTTGTTATTAGTAGTATAATACGTTGTATAAAAATGTTGTGTATATTCACGAAATATGTAATATGTTACTCGTACGGACAATATACATATATTAGAACTTAATTATTAGACATATCAGTAATTATGATATTAATATCATAATTACTGATACCTTTAATGTAAAACGTAATTAACACTTCAGTGATTCTAATGACATATTTATTTTTTTAAGCATTTATTAGCAATTATTTATAACCATCCACTTCACTTCACTACCAGCTGTAGGATTTGCATTTGATACAAGTAATTGCATTTGATTGTTTTTTACATAATCTATTATTTTTTTCTAATTTTAAAGTATTCAAATTTTTACAGGTTTTTTCAATTTATTTGTGCCACAGGTATTTACTGCATAGAAATAAAACTGTAACCTTTACAAACGCCTATTTAAATCCTGTCGACCTGTATTCATATCAATAGCTTATAATTTAAATGAAAAGATATACGTGGAGACTAGTATCTTTACCAATCATAAGACTAATAATATATGAACTTTTAACCACATTATTTCTTTATGTCTTGAATATTAGCAGGTTATGATTTTAAATAATAAATCATTATAATGTCATCGCAATGACAATAACCAATACAATTCAAATTCATACATCGGGGTTGGAGCAATGTACACTGAATATGTTGGTAGTAGTTACAATGTCTTCAGTCTCATTAGTTTCACACATGTCTAACAAGTTTTCATGTTCACGTTAGTCTGAATAAATACAATATTTAATAAATACTTAGTCTTAGATAGTTCTTATAAGTGTAATTTTTAGACGAAGGTGATTATAAAAATGTTTTATTTTACACCAGCTGTTTCGAATCGCTTGCACTATGTTATGCGTTATGTGTTATGCTTTCTGAATATTGGAGTCAAATATTAGTTTAAAAGGTATTTTCAGATACTAGTTTGTATTATTTTCTTATAATTGGAATTTTAATATTATTATAATTAAATAATTATATTACACAAATACAAGTTATATTTAAATATAAGATACAAGTGTATTTCACAAAATTAAAAGTAGTTCCGGTGAAGTTAGTAAAAAATTATTACTCAATAGTTTTATTTCGAAATGTTACTTTAAATGTTTCTCAATCGACGAAAAACCGACCAAACGAGCGATATCATAAAAAGTTATTTGGTATCAAATTGATTCGTGAAGGAAAAAAAATCAGTAGACGCGAATAAAATTGTGATTGCTTGAGGTCTATGGATTTTAGGGTTTAATCTTTTTTCATTCCAATTGAAATAAGTTATGTAGAATATATATCTCGTATTTCGTTCTAGAGTCACATAGTATGTAATAATATATAATTTTAACTTCAGAGTGTCACGTGAATTTGTGTTAGAAATTAAAATATTTATTTAGAGTGCAGAACTAAAACTTAAATAAAAATATTTGTAATTTCATCATAGTAATTAGTGTTTATTATTAACAAATCTCACTTATCCATGTTTGTGACGTTTGAAGTATTTATATTCATTTCTTACTTTAACTAAAATTATTTTGTCAAGTAATCTTGTTTGGTGCTTTCTCCATATACCAAGATGGTTGAAGTTACATTTATATCTATAAGTGAAATTAAAAATATATTGAAACCGATTAAAACTTTGTAAATTTTATGGACCCATTTTCTTACAATTATTTTAAATAGCTTTTACTGAGTCGCCCCCGGGCTTGTTTGTAAATAATTAAAGTACTACGAGGCAATTATAAAGGTTTGGTTTCAAGAATGCAAGGTCGAATAATATATTTTGAACAGTAATATTTATTTACTCAAATTATGAGTTTTTAGCTTCTTTTAACTTAAATCACTTATTAAATTTAAGGAAGTATAGTTTAAATAATTTAAGTATATTGTATCATTTGTTTTATAATCATAAAATTTTCACGAAGGAACTTTGTTCGTTCTGTATTGTTTTCACTTTTCTCGGATGGATGGATGTATGGATGGATGTCTGGACAGGAAAAAATTCTGAAAATTTGTAAGGGTTTTTTTTATAATCGAAAAACATCTATTGGGTCTTACTGAGTTTTTTTTTTTAATTTTTTATAAAATTTTCTCTTTTAATTAGTGTGTTTAAAAATTAATGTAAATTTTTTTACAATTTATTTTTGTGTATTGTCTATGTTATCTTTAATGATTAGTTTTAAACATTTATTTTATAATCATTTTACTTAAAAATCAATTGTATTTTTATTAACATTCATAATTTCGTCAAAGTTCGTTCGGGAAATACCCTGGGTATTTGCATCTTCACTGGTTAAGTCTTATTTTAAGTTTTATCTTAAGTCTTTAAAGGTCTTTTAATACAAAATTAATTATTTAATTAGTTTTAATACTGTTGGTATAAAGGCATTGAAAACAAACAGTACTTATCAAGGGCAGAAGTTGTCTTACTTGGCGTCAAACACAACGACATATTTACAAACAGCACTGCGGGTTTATTATAAAAAAGTTTTTGTTTAGTAATATAAGTTAAATTTAATTTACTTTACACCAGGTAAATGTTTGATTTTTATTAAAAAAATATTTTTTTATATATAATATTACGTATACTATATATAGTAATTTAATTCGTCATTATTGTTGTGTCAACGTAAGCTTAGTGAAGTAAAACATCGTAGTAAGAGCAAATAATAATAACAAACAACAAATATATTATTTTCTGAGGTTTAATAAATGGGCACCTAATAAGAACAACGTACTTGTATATTTAAAGTTATACATAACATATATTTGACTATTAATACTAACAAATGGTTACGATGTTTTTTTATCTTAGCAACGCGCGCGGCAGCGCGCGACCAAGTTCCCCGCCAACACCTAGACTGCGCGGCCGACAAGTATATCTCGGGGGAGAGTTTACGGCAATTTCGCCATTTTCTTGCCCCTCCCCTGGCTGACTCAGTACTCACAATGACCTAAAATTTTGCAGTCATGCTTGAAATATTATGAAGATTAACCATCCAAAAAATCAGCACTCTATCATGTTTAGTTGCTGAGATATAAGTACCCCAAAACTGTCTTATTCGAGTGGACTGGCTGGCTGACTGACACAAATTCTAGGGCACTTCCACATGTGCTGGAAAGCTGAAACTTTGGAATTAGGCTGTTCTCACCATGAAACCCCCAGAATAAATCAAAAAACCCGAAAAAGTAACTTAATAACATAATATTGTTATATACTATGTATGTATATATGTTTGTAATGTATTAAAGATATATATATATATGTTTGTAAGTTTATTTGTTTTGTATATATATATATATATATATATATTTATGTATTTGTTTTTTATTGCAATAGCCCGTCTATTATTGCTTAAGTCCGTAAGTGTGGGTTGCCTGGAAAAAATCACTTTAGTGATAAGGTCGCCCTTTGCTGGTATTATTTTTATCTAGTTTTTTTTTACTGTTTCTTATCTAACATGTATGCAAAGGACTAAACCTCGCATGACATGCAACGAGATGGTTACCGGGGAGTGTGCACTCAAAACCAACACAACGAGCGTCTGGGCACAACCTCAGTTGGTGGCGCATGGAACTGTGTCATAACCGTCATTAACCGGTGTTAATTACACTAAAACTGCATGACTTAATTATTTGTACAAAAAGAGATGAAATCGAAACCAAAACACTCCGTGTAAAAAATAACCAAATTCCCTCGGCCCATCTAAATATTGCATATCGCCTTGCTAGGTCGTGATACGGAATGGACCAAGTTCCTTTCGCCTACATAAGTTATGATATCCAGGTGGGCCAAGTTCTTTTCGCCTTCTTAGGTTATGATATCCGGGTGGGCCAAGTTCTAATCACTTCTCTCTTTGAATATTCGATTCCAAAATATTGGTTTAATTTAGAACTTGGTGCTTCCCCTTGCTTTCACAAAAGTTATCATCATCAGGACTGACCTATCCAAAAAAAGTTTTTTTACATCAGCAAGCCCCTTGCCTTCACAAGTTATCAGTTATCAGGACTGAACTTTCAGCAAGCCGCCTCCTTCTCAGCCTCCCCCGCCGAAGCCTGTCACAGTGCCTCCACACACACCTCCACACACACACACACCTCCACACACACACACACACACACACACACACACACACACACACACACACACACACACCTCCACACACACACCTCCACACACCTCCACACACACACCTCCACACACCTCCACACACACACACACACCTCCACACACACACCTCCACACACACACCTCCACACACACACCTCCACACACACACACCTCCACACACACACCTCCACACACACACACACACACACACACACACACACACACACACACACACACACCTCCACACACACACTGTGCAGTTCGGGGCGACCCCGTCATACCACTGCAGGTACTCATCCATCAAAATCATCAAGAATCATCCGTGCCATGTCGCCGGTTGATCCAACGATCTAAGTGGGGACGAACTGCCCCCACTGTCGTCAGACCCGGCGGCAGGGGACTCAGTCCCTCGTCCACCGTCTAATCAGGGCTCGGTGAGCTGAAGCCCTGATTCGAGCTGCCTCAGACCTTACCCCTCTGGTCCTTGCTCCCACCTGGTGCCAATACACCCCGGTGAGCACCTCCGCCTGCAGTTCCCAAGGCGGATCGCTCGCCAGGAGTGTGGCCGCAGTGTACGGAATCCCCTGATCATTCTCACCGCTAAGACCAACCCTAGAGTTAACCCCTAATATAATAACTAATATTAATGAATGTATGTAAAGACTGTACCTACAATCAGTGAAAACTATTGACAGGTAACCCAAATTATTATTAAACAAAAAATTCAATATCTTTTTTTGTGGCTTTCTAAAAAAATGTTTTTATCCTGATTAAGCTTATCAATGTTTAAACACTTCGGACGCCGCAAATATGATATCTATTATATCCGACAGACGTTCGCAAGAACGGCAAGCTTTCCAACTCTTGCTCTGTACTCAATACACGGACCAAAGGTGAGGTTTTTTGGTTGAGGTTGGCCTATTGTGGGTGGCTGACCCACAAGGCCTCTAATTATTTGCAGGCCAAACATGGCCAGTAAAATATGCAAATATGGCAAGTACATATGATATACATATGCTTACAATCTGTTTAAGTTATTGATACTTATATTAATAAGAAAATACCGACTTATGTTATACATAATACTGTGAATATTTCACTGTATCAAATAGTATTTTATTGTATTGACTTTCAATAAACGCTTGTTAAATCGGTTGTTTATTTTGCTCATGCGAGCATATTTGTATAACCCTAAAGCTAAATTAGCTAACGACCTTTACAACATTTTTGTCATGGACTACGTTTAGTCAAAGGAATAATATAAAATAAATGTATAATTTGCTAAATAAGGGTTAGCCATAAAATAGCCATACAAGCATTAAATTTGTTTTTGATTTATACTTTAATTAAATTATCAAAAATAGGATATATTTTTATGACCTATGACCATTCTGTCTACAATTTATTCTTTTTTATAATTTAGGAACTTGAAGTTACCAAGGTTATTTTGTAAATAAAAAACACATACATCAAATATTTATTCGTCAGTCATTGTAACAAAATATATTCTACATCGTAATTCTAATAACTTCATATACATATAATATACATTGTCTAAATAACATTTAGAAGATGCAAAAAAAACTTAACATTTGAAATGTATTAATTTATTAGGAGCATATTCATTATATTTAAGATATTTACACAAATAATGGAGAATAAAATGATAAATATATGAGCTTGGCGACCATCTCCTGCGCTCTCTTCATCTCCAGCTGCGACGTCCCTGGTACAGTCCTTTCTCACGCTCCACCACAGTCTTCTCCAGTTGCGTTATCATCTGGGGATGGAATATATTATGTACTATATTTAAAACTGAATTGAATATATTAAATACTAATTTAAAAGCGCTAGCAATTAACAGTACGATACGAATCTCTGATAATCAGAAAAGTACATACACTTTGCTAATCTTTAAATACATACAACATAATAGCGGAAATTTGTTTAACTGATAAATAAATTGGTAAATTAATTGATAAATATAAACATTTTTAATTGATTAATAAATATAAACGCTTACTTTATAATATAAACTAACTTCAGAACTAAAACAAATGGTTTGATAAGTATAGAGAGTCAAGTGTAGGTCTTATATATAAATATAAACATTTTTAGGCTTCCGTACCTTAAAAAAAAACGGAATTCTTTTAAGAATATTAATTAATTTTCATGAATGCAACATAAAAAATACTAAAGTTAAATTTAAAGAAAAAGGTTATTTAAAGGTAAAAATATACATGTTGATTCGATCAATTACTTGATAAGTATAGAGAGTCAAGTAGGTCTTATATATAAATATAAACATTTTTAGGGTTCCGTACCTTAAAAAAACGGAATTCTTTTAAGAATATTAATTAATTTTCATGAATGCAACATAAAATACTAAAGTTAAATTTAAAGAAAAAGGTTATTTAAAGGTAAAAATATACATGTTGATTCGATCAATTACTATCTGAACACCAAATTTTCTTTCTTCTATTTTCTTAAAACAAAAGGCTTTGCCGATGTCCCATTAGCGGACGGATATACCAGATAAATAAGCGCCAAAATTATTATCATAAAGAATTTAGTAATAATCACCTGTTGCTCCAATGTTTTCTGTACGACTGACTCTGCTATCAGCCTCTTGTTGCTAGAAGTAAGACTGAAGTCTTACTTCTAGTTCCTTATCGCGTACTTTCATTTCGCTTTTTATGTTCTGAAAATCAATTAATGTGCAAATACAGAGAATATAGTTAAGAGCCATCTATTGACGAGCACACGAACTAGGTTGCTTCATTTGTTGCTAACGTTCGACAGATGGCGCTGAAATATAATTTTATATTTCTTTAATAAACTCTTGTTGCAAATGTTCCTTTTAATTTTCTTTGTCCAACCTCTCTGCTGATAACTTTGCTCAAAGCCGCGCAGTGACGTCTCCGCGTCATCCATCTGCCTGTGCATTTCCTCTACTGCCTTTTTATATCTAAAATAATGAAATTAATTAATTTATAAAACGCATCATTGCGTATACGTAAGTAGTAAAAACAATTGGGATGCATAAAAAATATGTATAAAAGTATTGCATAACTCTTCTATTTATGTGTAGATCATTGAAATTTCCCTAAAAGAATAAACTAAAATTTTCTTTTGTTTAAGCATGAGGGGCACTTTGAGGTCTTAGCTTTAATAATGGATCCGGTAAGTGACATTGCAATTAGGTTCCTAGCATTTAATTACAAGATTAAACTATGTCTACCAAACTCATTGCTATGTAACATTTCAAAGTATAACAAAGACCGTGTACTAAGTTGAGTTAGTAATATTTTTAAGATAGTTAACTAACTTAAAAATAAGTTTATTCAGTTAGGCACGCAATTTGAATCGTCAATTATTATATTAAATAAAGTTCACTTCGATCCACTAAAATTCTTGAATTTTATAAGATTTTAAATTTTAAACTAAGGAAAGCATGGTTTAAAAATGCCTTGTGGAACTTTATTATACATAAATAGTTATTTAAATCAAGGCATTTGAAAAGGAAACTGTTATTCAGAGTTGTTATACATACTTTTCATTTTGCATCCGTGTCGTGTCGTTGAGAAGACATCTTGTTGAGAAGTATTAGTCGCTGTCAGTACCGCGAGGGCGCGCTGTAGTGACGCCATGTGTTCTGTCGCACTCTGGAATGGATATCAAAGTTACTTTCTAGGGTAATTGAAATCTTAACTAAAAAATTCTTTATTATGACGCGACATATACTATAGCCGTCTAATGCGCGGGTGAGACTCTCCCACACGCTCCCGCACTCCTCCCGCGGCGACGCGCTCTCCACGCTCTCCTCCGACGCACTCGCGAGACTGGAGCCGAATATCTGACAATATAAACAATTATTATTTATAATAACATAAATGGTTTAAAATTTGTTATTTTACTTTTAGAAAGGCACATGGCTGTACAAAGGCTGATGAGAACTTAAAAAACAGGTAATCAGGAAAAAATATTTTAAACGATTCCTCAGTTATTTTATGGGCGTGTCTGGCTGTTTTTAAATAATATTATTTTACTGATTTTTACCTGATTTATGTGTTCCGAGGGGAGTAGGAAGGGAGGAGTAGTGGTGCCTAATGAGCTGCAGGGTCCGTCGTCTGCGTGCTCCGTTACCGCTCGTCATACCGGCGAACAGCAACTTGAGGACCTGATGTATTACACGTATAAAACATTTGTCATGAAAATTACAAATACCTTAAAATTGTCCATAAACTATTTCATAACATTCATACACCATATAGTTAATGTTATTTATTACCGAGGTCTAATTTTACAGACCCTCTAATACTCTGATGTATGATACCTGGTGGTGCGCCAGCAGCCGCCCGAGCGCAGCCTCCCAGCGCGGCTGCAGTGGCGCCAGCGCCAGCCCAGAGCGGCTGCAGCGGCGCCAGCGCCAGCCCGCCGCGGCACGCGTCACCACGCACTGCTGCGCCGTCTCCGCGCCCACCGGACCCGTCTGGGGACACAGGACATACATACATACAATGACTGGTTAATCTATTCATTGGTTGTACAGTTTCGACAATTTTTGTAATCATTCGGTCTTTACTTCACTACTTAAAAAGTATTGTTTAAATAAAATATTAATATTTCAAAAATATTTTTTAAATATATGCTCAAATAATACAAAGGTGTATGTATACCTCGGAGGTGTTTTGCAGCACGCTGTACAGAGTGTCCTCAAAGGCATCTGGAGTCCCTTCCTGCAGCACGCGCTCTTGAGTCTCGCTGGACTGCGAAGTGAAGTTATTTAATAAAAGAAACAAAATAACAACTACTATTATTTTACTTTATCATCTAAGTTTGAAATTACTAATAATTAATCACCAGAAGATATAACAAATACCATTAAAAATTTTAACAAAATACAATGAAATAAAACAAATAATCTTTCAACCACTCAACATAATAGAATATAAATAATTAATTAAAAGGGCAGTCTCACCAGCCGAGTGCTCGAACAAAAGTGCTCCACGATACACTCAGCGGTATATTTAAACGCGTGTTAGCCGCACCTCTCTTGCACCTCTCTGCTTAGCCGTGATTGGTTGGAGTATAACACTAGAGGCGCTGCACTCATTTAAACTTATCGACTTAACAAACAAATTACTCAAGTAAACCATTATTAAATACAAAAGATATTTCCATAATCGTGATTAAAAAATTAATCTAAAAGAATAACCCTTAAAATATACCTTTCTCTAAGCCATAAATTGAGAGAGGCACTTCCGTTTCCTTCAGTACAACGCTTCTTTGGCTTCCGCGTCACATCGTCCTTCCGGTATAATCTATCAGATGGTGGGGATGGCTGATGTGCTTCCCGCAGTACCACTCGCCTGTATCCCTCAATGCGGATCAATTCCTCAAATCTGCAGACAGAAATATAAATTGGATAAATACAATAAAATTGATATATTAAGCTTCGACTACATTTTTCTAAGCCATAAATCGAGAAGTGTTTATTGTCTGCTACAACAATACAATACAGCTACAATACAATACAGCTACAATACAATACAGCTACAATACAATACAGCTACAATACAATACAGCTACAATACAATACAGCTACAATACAATACAGCTACAATACAATACAGCTACAATACAATACAGCTACAATACAATACAGCTACAATACAATACAGCTACAATACAATACAGCTACAATACAATACAGCTACAATACAATACAGCTACAATACAATACAGCTACAATACAATACAGCTACAATACAATACAGCTACAATACAATACAGCTACAATACAATACAGCTACAATACAATACAGCTACAATACAATACAGCTACAATACAATACAGTTACAATACAATACAGCTACAATACAATACAGCTACAATACAATACAGTAAGAACGCCAATGTTATTAAAAATTATTAATTCATTAAATCAGATTCATCGAATTAAGATACTGTTTGAAACAATTCGTTAAATTTATTTTTTTTGATAACATCTATAATATTTATTAAATGTATAAGCAGAGCGCCAGTTAG
The DNA here is from genome assembly GCA_918358865.1 of Melinaea marsaeus rileyi. Classification (NCBI taxonomy): domain Eukaryota; kingdom Metazoa; phylum Arthropoda; class Insecta; order Lepidoptera; family Nymphalidae; genus Melinaea; species Melinaea marsaeus. Next base: position 6,407,580 of record OU911089.1, read on the forward strand.
TTACATTTTCTAGCCAGCTGGCAGAAGCGCCTGCAGATCGCACACTACTTGTGCTTACATTTGATGCCAACCTCTTTTAAACTCTAATTCAACCACTAATTACAATTCGGATAGCTGGTATTTTTAGGGTACCGGAGGATGTATTAAAAGAGTTCGATTTATAAACCTGTCATTATTTTTAAAATGTACAATAGTGCTCCTAACTTTCTCCAAACGCTTACCTGACGTTTGATTTGCCCAGCTTGAAAGGTTCCTTCCAGCCTTCCCATTGTCGCGCGTTTCTGACGCTTAGATCCACGGTGCTTTCATCTGGAATCCAAGACAGCTTTCGGTTCACATCGACAAATGTTCTTTGAACGCCGCCTTGCTTGGTAACAAAATCTGCAAAATTAGTATTAAAAAGTGAAAATTATATAATGAAAAAGAGATTTTTCTTAACGATTCCCTTAAATAATTATCTCTAACAGACTTCAAAATGGCATCACGCTCACCACAAATCATTTGCAATATATTTGATTTAATTTTTTGATAATCACCTTCAGAAAAAAAAATATTAATTTTAATATCATTCATATAACTAGGAGATGTGTAATAGCGGCAAGTGTTTTTTCAACATTCGCTAAAAAATAATTTTTATCATAAGATTTTATAGAATCATTACATTCCAGTTCTACAAAACTGAGGGTAGAATTGTAAAACTTTTGTACTTCTGAATAACGCACTTGTGACCAGTCAGGAGAATTAGTACTGTAAATTAGTAAGTAAATCCAAATGTAGGTCAGAAGTATGCAAAGTCTGTGACTTGAGGGTAGTTTGCAAATTGAAACAATACCTTTCTCAATATTAACTAAAATTTGTTCTTTTGAAAGCCGCTTCTTTATCATATGAAAATTTGTTTTGTGTAAAATATGGTCTTTAAAGACTGTTTTACTTAATTTTTTAACAATAATTGCCATATGACTTACCTTAGCAGTGCGCCGTCCCCTTTTTCAATGCTGTTTGCTTCGCATCGGGCTGGAAGCACCGCTACTGATGTCCAAAGAGTCACTTGATGTCGAATGGACGTGGGTAGTCTTCTTTTTTTGCCAAATCAGCATTCTTCACTGGATTCATAATAAAATAATACTTTTATAACATTAAAATTAATCAAGAATCTTGAGAGTGATTTAAACGCGACTGCGCTGATCAAAAACTGAAGCGCCAATGAGGGATGCAGGTGAGTGGTGCTGCGCAAGCACATCAGTCATTCCCACCATTTGCTAGATTATACCGGAAGGACGCTGTTTTTGAGTCAAAAAAGCGTTGTACTCAAGGAAACGGAAGTGCCTCTCTCAATTTATGGCTCAGAGAAAGGTATATTTTAAGGGTTATTCTTTTAGATTAATTGTTTAATCACGAGTATTTAAATATCTTTTGTATTTAATAATGGTTTACTTGAGTAATTTGTTTGTTAAGTCGATAAGTTTTAATGTGTGCAGCGCCTCTAGTGTTATATTGGAGAACTAGTGGACTCCAGCCAATCACGGCTAAGCAGAGAGGTGCAAGAGAGGTGCGGCTAACACGCGTTTAAATAGACCGCTGAGTGTATCGTGGAGCACTTTTGTTCGAGCACTGGGCTGGTGAGACTGCCCTTTTAATTAATTATTTATATTCTATTATGTTGAGTGGTTGAAAGATTGTTTTATTTCATTGTATTTTTAATGGTATTTATTATATCTTCTGGTGATTAATTATTATTTATTTCAATCTTAGATGATAAAGTAAATTAATAGTAGTTGTTATTTTGTGTCTTTTATTAAATAACTTACTTCGTAGTTGTTAGTAAGTTGGAATTGCCTTCGAGGACACTGTACAGCGTGCTGCAATACACCTCCGAGGTATACATACACCTTTGTTTTATTTGAGCATATATTTAAAAAATATTTTTTAAATATTTCTATTTTATTTAAACAATAATTTTTAAGTAGTAAAGTAAAGAACCGAACCGAATGATTACAAAAAAGGCCAAAACTGTACAACCAATGAATAGATTAACCAATCATTGTATGTGTATATGTCCTGTGTCCCCAGACGGGTCCGGTGGGCGCGGAGACGGCGCAGCAGTGCGTGGTGAAGGCGTGCCGCGGCGGGCTGGTGCTGGCGCCGCTGCAGCCGCGCCGGGAGGCCCCACCGCACTACCACCACCACCAATGTAATTCATACATTATTTACACATTATTAGAGGGTCTGTAAAATTAGACCTTGGTAATAAATAACATTAGCTATATGGTGTATGAATGTAGATAACAATATAAACTTCATTAAACAAACAATTGTTTATGGACAATTTTAAGGTATTTGTAATTTTCACGACAAATGTTAATACGTGTAATACATCAGGTCCTCAAGTTGCTGTGCGCCGGCCTGACGAGCGGTAACGGAGCACGCAGACGACGGACCCTGCAGCTCATTAAGCACCATTACTTCCCCTCGGAACAGATAAATCAGGTAAAAATCAGTAAAATATTATTTAAAAACAGCCAGGCACTAGCTGATTCCCGCCCGCTTTGATGGGCAAATAATAACAAAGAATCGCAAACTATGTGGGTTAATTGAAAATAATCACAAATTGTATGTGGGTAAATTAAAAATAATTACAAATAATCACATACTGTACGTAGGTAAACAGAAAATAATCAAAAATAATCACATACTGAATGCGAGTTACGGAACCCTAATCCTATGAATAAACAGTGAGAGGCCAAAAAATTTTAATTTTTACTGCAATGGAATGGGAGTAGGGAGGGAGCGGGAGGTAAACTTTGCAGTTTTTTAGCTGTAACTTTGGAACGGTTTGGACCTTTGCAAAATCCTTCTTATTGCACCTATTCAATATGTCGGGAGTCTTGTGTCCAAATTTCAGCTACCTAGGTATAACGGTTTGGGCTGTAGAGCGATGAATGAGTCAGTGAGCGAGTGTCTTTGTGCTTTATATATTAAGATAATATTTTTTTATATATTGTCAGATATTCGGCGATAGTCTCGCGAGTGCGTCGGAGGTGAGCGTGGGGAGCGCGTCGCCGCGGGAGGAGTGCGCGGGCGTGTCGGAGAGACTCACGCCCGCGCAGGAGACGGCTATAGATGAGCTGCTGACTAGCTGAGGGAGGCTTTTTATTTTTTTTGCTTGTTATAAAAGTAAAAAAACAAAATGTACGTCGCGTCATAATAAAGAATTTTTTAGTTAAGATTTCAATTACCCTAGAAAGTAACTTTGATATCCATTCCAGAGTGCGACAGAACACATGGCGTCACTACAGCGCGCCCTCGCGGTACTGACAGCGACTAATACTTCTCAACAAGATGTCTTCTCAACGACACGACACGGATGCAAAATGAAAAGTATGTATAACAACTCTGAATAACAGTTTCCTTTTCAAATGCCTTGATTTAAATAACTATTTATGTACAATCAAGTTCCACAAGGCATTTTTAAACCATGCTTTCTTTAATTATAAATTTAAACTTCAAGAATTTTTAGTGGATCGAAATCTGTGGAATTTGGTAATTCATTTTCAAAAGAGCAACTTCTGGCTGGGTCTTCTCAGCAGAGCAGCATTCTGAACCTGTGGTAGCTTACTCACGGACTGACTACACCGACTTTATTTTAATGTAATAATTGACGATTCAAATTGCGTGCCTTCTTGATTAAAGATATTTTGAAGTTAGTTAACTAACTTAAAAATATTACTAACTAACTCAACTTAGTACACGGTCTTTGTTATACTTTGAAATGTTACATAGCAGCGAGTTTGGTAGACATTGTTTAATCTTGTAATTAAATGCTTGGAACCTAATTGCAATGTCACTTACCGGATCCATTATTAAAGCTAAGACCTCAAGGTGCCCTTATGCTTAAACAAAACAAAATTTTAGTTTACTGTTACGGAAATTTCAATGATCTACACATAAATACATTTTATTTAATATTTAAAAAAACAATACGATTCCCGGCCGATGCAATACTTTTATACATATTTTTTATGCATCCCAATTGTTTTTACTACTTGGGTATACGCAATAATGCGTTTTATAAATTAATTAAATTCATTATTTTAGATATAAAAAGGCAATAGAGGAAATGCACAAGCAGATGGATGACGCGGAGACGTCACTACGCGGCTTCGAGCAAAATTAGCAGCAGCATTTACAAAGAGTTTATTAAAGAAATAGAAAATGATTTCAGCGCCATCTGTCGAACATTAGCAACAAATGAAGCAACCTAGTCTGTGTGCTCGTCAATAGATGGCGCTTAACTATATTCTCTGTATTTGCACATTAATTGATTTTCAGAACATAGAAAGCGAAATGAAAGTACGAGAAGGAACTAGAAGTAAGACTGAACAAGAGGCAGATAGCAGAGTCAGTCGTACAGAAAACATTGGAGCAACAGGTGATTATTACTAAATTCTTTTTGATAATAATTTTGGCGCTTATTTCTCTGGTATATCCGTCCGCTAATGGGACATCAGCAAAGCCTTGCCTATAGAAAGAATATAGAAGAAAGAAAAATTGGTGTTCCGATAGTAATTGATCGAATCAACATGTAAATTTTTACCTTAAATTAACTGGTTAAAGGTATAATTACGTAAATATATAATTATAAATTATTGTAATAGACGAACAAGAACAGCGAGCTACCGGGTTGAGTGTTGAAGTTCGAGGAGCGCGTGAAGCAGCGAGACAAGCGGCCGGAGGAGGCCGCCGACGGAGCCCTGCGGCGGGAGATAGAGCAGAGGGACACTGTAAGACCTACTTGACACTCTATACTTATAAACCTAAACTAACTTCAGAACTAAAACCAATGGTTTGATATTATAACGTAAGCGTTTATATTTATTAATCAATTAAAAATATTTATATTTATTTATCAGTTAAACAAATTTCCGCTATTATGTTGTATGTATTTAAAGATTAGCAAAGTGTATGTACTTTTCTGATTATCGAGATTCGTATCGTACTGTTTTAAATTAGTATTTAATATATTCAATTCAGTTTTAAATATAGTACATAATATATTCCATCCCCAGATGATAACGCAACTGGAGAAGACTGTGGTGGAGCGTGAGAACGGACTGTACCAGGGACGTCACAGCTGGAGATGAAGAGAGCGCAGGAGATGGTCGCCAAGCTCATGAGAGCACCTCCGATGCCACCTAACTTATTTTATTCTCCATTATTTGTGTATTATCTTAAATATAATGAATATGCTCCTTATAAATTAATAGTTTTGATTTTCTTTTAATGACATTTTTAATCGATTTCAAATGCTAAGTTTTTTTAACATCTTCTAAATGTTATTTAGACAATGTATATTATATGTATATAAAGTTATTAGAATTACGATGTAGAATACATTTTGTTACAATGACTGACGAATAAATATTTGATATATGTGTTTTTTATTTACAAAATAACCTTGGTACCTTCAAGTTCCTAAATTATAAAAAAGAATAAATTGTAGACAGAATGGTCATAGGTCATGGAAATATATCCTATTTTTGATTATTTAATTTAAGTTTTAACTAATTGTTAATTAAATACTTGTTCTTGGGTATTCTATTCCTGAAGCTTTAACTTTATTTAGCAAATTATACATTTATTTTATATTATTCCTTTGACTAAATGTAGTCCATGACAAAGATGTCGTAAAGGTCGTTAGCTAATGTAGCTTTAGGGTTATACAAATATACTCGCCGACCTTTGCTGGTCGGCCATACCAGCTGGCGGGGCGCGTGGAGACTGGAGGGATGAACTTAGATGTTACGCTTTGGTGTTACGGCCCCCGTCTAGAAATGTATAAATTTGATTAATCTACGATAAGGAACATTTAATAAGCATCTTGGAATAATTTAAATAAACAACAAAAGTAGAAGCTTTTAAAACTATATATAGCGTATCCAATCTATATCAATCTAGTGTATATAGTGTAGAAGCATCACCCGTACCTACAGACCATAAACAATTCTATAATTTTGTCAATATTCGATAAAATAGCTATAGGCCTGTAATTAGAATAAAATTTTCGGTCACATTTTTTATAGACTGGATGGATAACGGTTTCTTTCAGTTTTAACGGAAAAATATACTGGCTAACAGATAATTCTATTAATTTTTAAGTCCGACATACGCACGAGATCGCTCCCAGGTGCCTTATTTTTACTTCATTGGTTAGTTACGCGTTTGACTTTATTTTCACTGACAGAATGCCATCTCATACACATATCTACTCGCTTAACATTTAAAACATAAAAATTATTTTAACATAAAAATTATTTTAACAAAAATTCTTTGCGAACTTATCACATATTTCTTTTCAACTTCCTTGCCCTTTCATATTTGAGATTATTAATGTGTCTAATGGCTGCCTATTGTTTCCTAATAAACTGTTTAATTTGTCCCACACTTTTTTTGATATTATTATTACAATCTAATATAGTTCTTTATCGTACTCAACTTTACATTTAAATATAGCTTTATTACATTTATTTCTATATCTAGTATAGAAATAGAAGTTCAGTCTTTTTATCATATTTTTCGGGTCATAGCACCATACATCAAACAATCTCTCTCTGAAATCATTCTTTTTTATTTTTTATTTCTACTACTTTCATACTTACTATATGCGGAGAATACGGGGAGTTTTCATTATATGCAGAATTACTTTACTATACTTTCAATATATACAGAATATGCGGAGTCAGTCTAGCTGACCGAATCCGCAATGAAGAGATCTAAAGATGACCATATCCGCATTCTGTGGATCTCTTCATTGCGTATTGCGTATATGGTGCTAAGCCCCGAAAAGACAGAATGGCGGGTATTAACGAAGATGTCACGGTGAGAATGAAGAAGAACGTGCTTAGGTGGTTTGGGCACGTCGAACGAATGAGTGATGAAAGAATGGTAAAAAAGATTTATAAAGGAAATGAAATATATAAATAGCGATAAGAGAGACACAGGGGAAGGCCTCGAGTGACCTTCGAAAACACAGTTGCTGCGATACTGGAGGAAGGGCACGTAAAAAGCATGAGGACCCCCCGGAGTGCATGTATGAAGAGGTTGATGTCTATGGCGGAGGCGAAAGAGGTTGACATATCATTTTAGCTTAAAATAATAACAAAATATTTGATTTGTTAAATTGACTTAAAATATAAATCATAAAATCTTTTATTCTTTAGTCTTTGTTTGATGCAAACATTCAATAATTTTAAATCTCGGCAGTCGTGGCTCGTATCCGCCTTCATTTTACTTAGCTGTAAGCAGATTGCAGACTGAAAATTAAGCTATTCCAAAGCTAAGCTAGGGAAGATAGGCTAAGCCAAACTAAGCTAAGACAGAAATAAATGGCGTGCACACAAAGAGCTAAGCCAAAGCTCACATAGTGTTGCGGAGTTCAATTAGACGGACGTCAGGCGCTTGCTATGAATATAATCAATGAACAGCAAACTTTAAGATCGGTACAATACAACTTACGAGCAACTAGAGAAGCATTTCGTGTCGGAGAGTTATTTTGTAATTATTTTAATAATGTAAATTAGATTAAACTTGAAATAAAAAATAATTAAACTCACTGACTGAATTACTACCACAACTTAAGGAGGAAAGGGAAAAGGGAAACGAGGCATACATAAGAAATAACAAACTTATTATAAAACCCAAAGAAAACGAGAAAAGAAAAAGGGGCAACTCAACATCTCCCAGTGCAGGACCACAACAACAAGAGAAGGCGAAAACTATAATAGCTCCAGCTAAACTCCACAGAACAGACCCTTTTGCATATATGCGTGGCAGATCGCACTCCTTAACGGAAAAAAATACCTCTAATCTATAGGAATCAGCAGACACCGGTAATCAAGAAAAAATAAACAAGGAAAAAAGCAAAGTTAAAAAGAACCTCCCCAACCCGGCTGGTCACCGTGGGGTCAGAGACCAAAACCCCCCGAATTCTCTAGAAAACAAAATAGTTCAAGAGAAACGTATCAAATATAAAACCAACAATATCTTTATTGCAACATTAAACACAAGGACATTAAAAACACAGGATAGACTATACGAATTAGACAATGCATTACAACAAATAAAATGGGACATCTTGGGCTTATCTGAGATTAGAAGATCAGGAGAACAAATTGAAGAATATGATGACTATATATTTTACTCTAAAAACGTAACTCCCGGACTTTACGGAGTCGGTTTTATAATAAAAAAATATCTAAAAGATAATATCATGGAGTTCATTGGTATTTCGGACAGAATATCAATTCTAAATATAAAACTTCCCGAATTTAAGCAATCCATTTCGATAGTGCAAGTTTATGCTCCAACAGAAAACGCAGAAGAACAACAAAAGGACATATTCTACCACGAACTTAAGCTAGTCATGGAGCAAACATATAAAACAGTAATTATAATAGGAGACCTTAACGCCCAAATAGGTAAACGAAACAGAAACGAAAACAACAACATAGGACCCTATTCATCAGGAAAGCGAAACGACAACGGACAGAGGCTAATAGAATTCGTCCAGGAATACAACTTAACAGTCATGAATAGCTATTTCAACAAAAAGTTTAGTAGAAAATGGACATGGATGTCACCAAATGGAAATGTACAAAATGAAATAGATTTTATAATCACAAATAGATCCAAGTTATTTACTGATATCAGTGCTATAAATCAACTAGACTTCAGCTCAGACCACAGAATGCTTCGTGGAACAATGACAATGTCTAATTAAAAAAAATCAAGAAGACCCTGGAAAAACAGTGGACAACCAATACAACTTCCCCTACCGGATACGATCTTATCTCCTCTAAAATTAACGCTAGAAACTAAACTTCAACAAATTAATACTACACAAGGAAAATACGATCTACTAGAAAAACAATTAAAATCTATTGAAAACAATATCCAAACAACAAAGCCTACAAGAGATAAAATTGGAAAAAAAGCGAAGGAATTAATAAAATTGAGACATAGCATAAGACAACAAAGACCAACAGATAGAAAGGAATTAGCAAAAGTAAGCAAACAAATTAACTTATGTATTAGAAAACATAGAGAAGAAAATAGGTTAGATCGAATTATGTTTCACATAGAAACTACCGGCGGCGTCAAAAAAGCATTGAAAGAACTACAAGATTGTACAAACTGGATTCCAGAAATGAATAAACAAAAAGATCAAAGTAACAAAACGAAACGTACTGAAATACTAGACATAGCTACAGACTTCTATCGAAACCTCTACAACGATGAAACTTTAACACCGTCAGTAGATCTGAATAACACAAATAATGAGGAAGACATACCAATAATGACCAAAAACGAAATAGCTAAAGCCATCCTATCACAGAAAAATAGGAAAGCTTCGGGGGAAGATGGAATCTCCAACGAACTTCTGAAAGGGTCCTCAGATGCGATAATTGATACATTGTACGACATATTTAACGCCATCCTAAGACAAGAGACAATACCAACCCAATGGACTACATCAACAATAATATTGCTCCATAAAAAAGGCAGAAGAGATGACATGAATAATTATAGACCCATAAGCCTTATGTCCAACCTGTACAAGATATTTTCGAAAATAATACTAGATCGAATCACTAAAGTCCTAGATGAGAATCAACCAAAAGAGCAGGCAGGTTTCCGTAGCGGGTTTTCCACGATAGACCACATATTCACAATCAAACAGATTACGGAAAAATATAAGGAATACAGGTTACCCTACTACCTAGCCTTTGTTGACTATCACAAAGCATTCGATTCACTGAAACACGAGAAAATCTGGGAAGCCCTGACACACCAAGGAGTACTCACAAAGTATATTCGTCTAATAACTAAAATTTACGAAAACATGACTGGAAATAATAAAAACTGAAAGACTTGGAGAAACATTCGCCATCAAGAAAGGAGTAAGGCAGGGAGATCCACTATCTCCGAAATTATTTTCAGCAACTTTGGAACACATCTTTCGAAAACTTGAATGGTCAAACTACGGCATAAGAATAAATGGCGAAATGCTAAATCACCTTCGATTCGCGGACGACCTCATACTAATCTCCAACAACCCAAACCAATTACAAACTATGCTCAACCAACTTGCAAATGAAAGCCGAGAAGTAGGCCTGAAAATGAATCTGACGAAAACCAAACTGATGACAAACCGTACAAAAATACCCATACTAGTCAACAATGATACAATCGAATACGTAGACGAATATACATATCTTGGGCAGACAATATCTCCATCAAAAGACACATCAAAAGAAATACAAAATAGAGTAAACGTAGCTTGGAAACGATATTGGGCTCTAAAGGAAATAACAAAAAACCAATCAATACCGATGAAGCTAAAATGCAAAGTATTTAACTCGTGCATACTTCCTACCATGACTTACGGCTGCCAGACATGGGCCGCAACGCTACAAAATATAAAGAAACTGCAAACATGTCAACACGGCATGGAAAGAAGTATGCTCAATATCAAGAGAAGAGACAAAATCTACTTAAAAGTTATCCGTGACAAAACTAAAACTATAGACGTATCTTACACCATCAAAAAGCTTAAATTGAAATGGGCGGGCCATTTAATCAGAGACAAAACAAACAAATGGGCAAAACAAGTGGCCGAATGGTACCCTAGAGAGGGAAAGAGAAAGAGAGGAAGACCAACAAAAAGATGGGATGAAGACTTAAGAGCGGCCGCAGGTACAATGTGGAGAAGGAAAACCTACGATCGGGACTTATGGAAAGACTTGGGGGAGGCCTATGCTAAGGCAAAACAATCATTACCGGTGTCATAATTTAAAACTCTGTATACAATATTTATGTTAGATTGTTAATAAAGGCTATTATTATTATTATTATTATTAAACTCACTGTCTGGATTACTTATTTCCTCCACTATTTGATGTGCGAAGGGCGTGCGGGGAAAGCGGGAGGGACATAGCTTAGCTCGCCTAGCTGAGCATCGGCATATACAACTAACTTAGCTTCGCATATTTTAGTAAGCTCACATAGCTTAGTTCACATAGTTTGCGGTCTGCACACAAGTATGGAAAACTGCTTCAGCTATGCGAGCTAAACTAAACTAACTTAGCTTAGCTCTTGGTCTGCAACCCGCTTTAGAATTAATCATTCACTTAAAGCAACGTTCTGATGGTTTGGACGAAGACAGTTGATTCAAATAATTTCACAAATTTTCCTTACTTTTAAATGTTATATTCGATAGTACATTCATATTGTTATTGCGTACATCGTTGCACATGCAGTTGCGCTTAACATCATTACATTTTCTGACTCAAATTCATCATCTCTTGCGTTAAGCATTTCACTAATATCACATACATAACAACTTACTTTCCTTATTCTAAGTTTATTACATAACATGTCCCAAAGGACCTGATGGATAGAGAGGGTACTACTGAAAGCCTTAAGATTCTTTGGAAGTATGCATCACGACGGACACACCTACTAATGGCGCATACTGATGTTGGTCGGATAACACTTAAAGAAAAAATATGAATGACTGTAAATGACTGTAAATGTAATGTAACGCCTGGATTTTCTTAGAATACTTAAGGATGTAATTTTCTTAGAATACTTAAAGGAGACAAATCAACGTGAGGAATTACTTCAAATACCTCTAAATTTTCTTTAAGTGGCCTCATGTTAGAATACTGGCTACAACATTATACACGTGTAAGAAAAAAGGATTTATCATTGCTTCTAATTCCTGTATCGCCGTTATGGATGTGTAATGATCGTTTCCTTTACTGTTATTACTTGTTTCGTTTTACTCCATTTCAAGAATGTCACCTCCGAGTCATTTGAAAATCCTTTGCAGTTATCTTTACAGGCAGTGCATTCTCTCAGTAAACATCTTTGGGTTCTCGGTTCACGGCACAACTTTGCCACTATTTTATAGGAGTCTTTTACGTCTATGATCGATAAATACATAAAGCCTGAATCATTGAATTTATATTGGTAAGTTGAGTACACAAGCAAGGTTCCCTGTTAGTAAACTTAGGAAAATGCACCCGAAATGGACGAAGTTTAGTAAAAAAATTATAACTTTTTTTCATACTAGTCTCTGCTCATAGTCTGCTCCGTCTTTCTCATATAAAACCTTCAGACGAGCTTTATGATATCTTTTTTGCTTTCTTATCTTGTTTTTAATAATAAGCTCTTTCCGACCAGCAGAAATAGTACTAATGGCGTCATGATTGTAAAATTTACTGATAGATTTTATCAGCCGTCTCAATCTTTTGTAAATAAAATGACCGGATCTTCAGTAGAATTGTTAATTGCTTCAGCTTGCATATTAATTACATTAGGAAATACTGGTAATGCCTGGTCGTACTTACGTTGCCTGTTTTTTTTTTCCTTCCACTGTTTACGCAACTCTCGCGCGCGACTGCTTTTCTGCTATAGATGTTTGTTTTCTGTTTTACGTTTAAGACATTTGGACCTTTGTTTTTTTTTAGAGAATATATAATTTGGGGTCAATTGTTATTTGTAAATATTTTCGTCTTTTACATAGACCTAAACGTTCTTCTTTTGTTTTAGCCATTTCTTCACCTGAAATATTAATTGAAATAAAGAATTATACGAAATTAAATTTACCTATAATTGTATTTCTTAAAAAGTATCTATTATTCTATTGCATTATATTAATAAGCAATTTATTACATTACTCTAAATAAATTTAATTAAACTTAACATTATTTACAACACATAAAACAAATCATTTATCTCATCTAGAATTTTAGGGTGAAGGAATGTTGCGGAAAATGAAAATGCGGATGTGATGGAAAATAATAAAAAACACGTAACCTGAACATCTATTAGGTACTGATTGAATAATACATTTCTGTGTTCATTAAAAACTAAGTTTTATTCACGTTCAATTATGGTTTAAAAGACAAAATATATGTCCAACGTTATTTCAACACCGACACGTGCAGCTTCGTGTTAATCTTGATCGCTAAAAGTACACCCCGGGGGAGCCTCTCGACATTGATTAAGCAACTTCAATGTTCTAATAAATTCGTTGAACAATTTTTACTGAAGTTGCGGAGGATAATGATAAAAATGTTGTGAAACAAACATAAATACTTAAATAACGAATGAAATTGTATAAATAAATACGGGGAATGGTTTTCATGACATTGATTTGATATCTATATTTTACCACATAATTTTATAATTTTAAAACTCTCTTTGGTGATACGATTTAAGTAAAAGATTTTTAAAAATACACTACGTGCGGTTTTAAAAATTCACCCAGCCATTGAAATTTTGATATTTTTTAAACTTTACAGTGGGGGCACCTCTCGTGTGGAGGCCCAGTAGTCCCGCCTGGTCTGCGCTAAATCCTGCATGGCAGTTAATACAAAAATATATATAATTGAGCGAAGCGAGCGGAGCGCTCTGCTGGAGACTTTTTCACATTCTTTGTCACGAATAGGCTCGAAAACTACTTGATGGAAAATTATGACATTTTTTAATCAAAAAGACACACATTAGGTAATGGCTAAAAAAATAGTTTTGAAAAATGTCATGTCGTTGAGGAATAATCGTCACGTTAACTGGTAAAGAATTTTGTATACATATATTGGACATTAGACATCCCTATGAACCTTCCTCCCTCTCAAGATACCCTTTGGTGGGAGACAGTGTGAACATGTCGGTGCGGTACATTGATACGAAAATATAAATATAAAAAAACAAAAAAATGGTAATGAAAATAAAATATACCTTTACAGTAGTTATCAATATATTATCTACAGTGTAGCATGTAAAACACTTTGAAAAAAACACTTACAAAACGAAATAAATACCGCTGAATGGTAGTGTTGCTTAACTCTTAGCTTAGAAGAGATAAGGGAAGGGTTTTCATCAATATTAATCTGGGAAGAGACTTCCAGAGGCGGGCCCGCGACGGTGAAGGATTTTATAGAAAATATGGAGATGTAAAAAGGCTCCATCTGGAAAATTGAATTTCGTCTACATTTGGGACAAAAAAATAAGCCCAGAACCTTTTTTTCCAATTTACGCCTGTCTGTGCTATTATAACCCTGGTGTATCCCTTATTGCTGACTTTACTCCTGTCTCAGCCTTCCCATGCATTTCTAACATGCTTAATCGGCACCTTTTCTTTCTCATACACTCTGACCACCCTTTTTGTACTCTATCATGTATTTCATTATATATTTTTTCTTTCTGTGTGGTGTACAATAAAGTATATCTATCTATCTATCTACTTTTACCGAATACTCTCACTGTGTTTAACTAATTAATTATTACATTAAAAGTGTATTAAATAAATCTCCTTTTACCACCAACTCAAGGCTATGAAGCGAACGGCTATGGACTTAAAAACCCCAGTCTTAGAAATCACAGTTAAGAAATTAACTGGCAGCACTCAGGCCCATTCTTATAAGACGATAAATCCATGAGAGTACATGAAAAACATCACCATCTAGCACATAGTTTATTAATTCACTGATAATTTATACTCAAGCAAAAATTTGAACAGTGAATTTAGTTTTTTTTATGAAAGTCGTAGTCTCGAATTTATGGAAATCTCTCTTCTCTCTCTCTTCTGGTAACCTTTCAACCGAGATGGTCTGGAGAACCACCACGAGGAGAACATACAACGTGAGGCACTGATTTGTAGGGGTGGGGATAAGGCGAAAGAATCATCCCTTACCTCGCCCAAGCCTGTTAAAATTCCTCTTAGCCTGATCAAGTTTACAGAGTGCACGTCAAAAAAGTCCAAAATGTCCAAAATGTTTGCAGCCGCCGACCAGCCCAGCCGCCTGCTGCGCGTCAGACTGTCCGTCACGATCAATAAAAAAGTTTCAGTATCTCGTTCCAGTATCCCTAGCGGCGTTCGGGACTTCGGATCCCTTATAGGTAGATTATGATTAGATCTTTAGTTTAAAAATGCGTTTTTTTCATTTCAGTGGCAAGATTGTATTGATGAGAGAATGTATTTTTTTGTACACCAGATCTTTATTGTGAAATCGCTTTCCTCATTGTATATTTGTGTTGTCATTTAAATAATACATTTATTGTTCTGCACAACAATGTACCTACTACTGTTGCACCTCTTTAAGTCTAGTTGTAAACAACTAACGACGAACTGGCAAACAGCGGCACCCCGCTCCACTCTGATGTGGACTTTAGCAACATCCGGGGATTTCACTCGAACCTAAACGCCGTCCACTACCACCTTGAGACGGTGCAGCCGGCCTTGTTGTTTTTGACGGAGACGCAGATATCTCAACCTAGCGACACAGCGTACCTATCATACCCCGGGTATAAACTAGAACATCATTTTATACCACACGCCGGGGTACCTGTGTTCGTAAGGGAGGATATCTGCTACCGTCGCCTTCACATTTTTGAAGGTCGGGACCTGTCTGTACTCTGGCTGCGCGTGGACATGGACGACCATGTCAGAGTCTACGCGTGCCTCTACAGGTCCCATAGTGGTAATGCAGAAACGGATCAACTCTTGGGCCATGTTCAAGCGAAGATTGACGATCTGCTTTCACAGACTCCCTCCGTCGAAGTCTTAGTCCTCGGGGACTTCAATGCGCACCATGCCGATTGGCTAGGGTCACGTGCCACTGACTATGCGGGGAGATCTGTGTTTGACTTTGCTCTGGCAAATGGTCTGTCCCAGCTGGTAAAGACGCACACTCGTCTACCGGACGTGGACAGCCACACGCCCTCTTTGTTGGATCTTCTGCTGACTACACATCCAGAAAAGTACCAGATCACTGTCGAGGCTCCCTTAGGTTCCTCTGATCACTGTCTGGTACGGAGTGTAGTGCCCATTCAACGTCCTGCTCGCACAAGACCTGCGACTCGACGCGTTTGGCACTACAAGTCAGCGGATTGGGATGGAATGCGGTCTTTTTTTGCATCCTACCCATGGGGGCCGATTTGTTTCCCTTCCAATGATCCTAGTGACTGCGCTGCGGCTGTAGCTGATGTGATACTTCAGGGCATGGAACTTTTTGTACCAAGCTCTGTGGTACCACTTGGTGGCAGATCGCGGCCTTGGTTTGATGCGTCTGTCAGGGCTGCAGCAGCTGGCAAACGGCAGGCTTATCAAGCTTGGGCTAATGCGTTAGTCACTAAGAATCCGAACTCTAGAGTTCTGAAGAGGAAATACAACCGTGCCTCCAGATTCTTCAAACGGCAAATCGCTAGAGCAAAGTTCAAGCATGTCGTCAAAATTGAGGATCAGCTGGCAAAGTAACCGCTTGGCACGCGCAAATTCTGGGCGCTTTCCAAGGCCACTCTGGGCAACTTTAGCCAGCCGTCCCTTCCGCCGTTGCACATGGGGAATGACTCGCTGGCCCACACGGCAAAAGTGACAGCCGATCTCTTGGGCACTCTTTTCGCCTTCAACTCGACTTTGGACGACCAAGGGAAGACACCACCTATCCTCCCGCGGTGTCAGAGTTCAATGCCGGAAATAGTTTTTCGACAAAAAACTATTAGGCAGTCTCTATTTTCCTTGGAGGTTCATAAGTCGAGTGGGCCGGATGGCATTTCTCCATTAGTGCTACGAACGTGTGCCCCTGAGTTGACTCCAGTGTTAACGCGTCTATTTCGGTACTCCTACCTTAAAGGCATAGTCCCGGTCTCATGGAAGCGTGCCCTTGTCCATCCGATCCCCAAAAAAGGTGATAGCTCGGACCCCGCTAACTACAGACCTATCGCCATTACCTCCCTTCTCTCCAAAATAATGGAGATTATTATCAACCGACAGCTCCTAACGTACCTCGAGGATCACCAGTTGATCAATGACCGGCAGTATGGCTTTCGCCATGGTCGATCAGCTGGTGATCTTCTGTTATACCTTACGCACCGTTGGGCAGCGGTTATTGAAAGCAAGGGAGAGGGTCTGGCAGTTAGTCTGGATATGGCGAAAGCCTTCGATCGTGTATGGCACAAGGGGCTTCTTTCGAAACTACCTTCCTATGGGTTTCCCGAGAGTTTATGCAAGTGGATCACCAGCTTCCTTACTGGGCGGAGCATACAGGTCGTTCTCGACGGTTTTTGCTCGGACCCCAAGCCCGTGACCGCTGGTGTACCCCAAGGCTGCGTGCTATCCCCAATTCTGTTCCTCCTGCACATCAATGATATGTTGGATATCTCCAACATATATTGTTATGCGGATGACAGTACTGGGGATGCGGTATATTCCGGCCGTGTAGGTCTCACTCGGGAAAACGTCGACGAGTGCCGAAAGAAACTTGTGTCTTCAATAGAGACCTCCCTGGGGATGGTCTCTGAGTGGGGTGAACTGAACCGCTAACTAAACTATTTCTACCGCGACGCTTTCGTGTAATTTAAAGGACAAAGTTGGAGCAGAGGTGTATTAAAATAGTTATACTGTAGTTTAGCGACAGCGGCAGTCCAAATTAGACTAGTTTTTTTTTATATTACTTAATGGCCATAGACATTTATCCATGCCTTTCATTGTAATTTTAAGACAATTTTATCATGATTTCAATTGCGATTGTAACTTCGCAGGAAATTGTATACCTGCACAATTTTTGGAAAGCTATTTTAGTAATTAGACTAGAGGAGGTTCCAAACGGTGCGGTGTGCATCGGGAGGCACCGCTGCGGTCCTTGGTTAATCTAAAAACTGGATAATAAATTAAAGTCATATTGTGAATAAATATTTAATTCGTATTCATATTAACAACCGTCCGAACAGGTTTAACTGAAGGTTACATAACAATGTTCACGGCCGAGGTTAATAATCGATCGATCGAGATTGAAACGGTAGAGTTAGTCATCGGCACCAAAAACCCAAGAAGATTGTATTGAATCTTTAATGGTAGAGCTGATGGGGATCGTTTATTAACCCCGGCCGATGGTCTAAAAGTAAAAACAAATCTAAATATCTGATAATAAAATATTATTGCTTTTGTGCCTTAAGAGAAAATACGATTTACAAAGACAAAGTGCTACGCTCCCGACGACGCCGCTGTCACCTCACAAAATATATAAAGCGACGTCGGGTCGAGGGCCGCGTCTTCAAAATAATTGTTTTTCCTTAACTTTCTCTTCCTTATATTATTATTAAATAAAACCGAGCATACTAATACCACGTACGTACTTCGGTTTTGCTTCGGCTTGCTGAAAGCTCAGTCCAGATAACTGATAACTTTTGTGAAGGCAAGGGGCTTGCTGATGTAAAAAACTTTTTTTGGAAAGGTCAGTCCTGATGATGATAACTTTTGTGAAGGCAAGGGGAAGCACCAAGTTCTAAATGACACCAATATTTTGGAATCGAATATTCAAAGAGAAAAGTGATTAGAACTTGGCCCACCCGGATATCATAACCTACGAAGGCGAAAAGAACTTGGCCCACCTGGATATCATAACTTATGTAGGCGAAAGAAACTTGGTCCATTCCGTACCACGACCTAGCAAGGCGATATGCAATATATAGATGGGCCGAGGGAACTTGGTTATTTTTTACACGGAGTGTTTTGGTTTGGATTAATATTTACTCACTCACATTATGGCGACTATAATCACGAGTTTCGTCCCTGTTCTAGTTTCACATACATACATATGATAAACATAATAACAATCTCAATATCACTGATAGTATGGTCCGTTGTAGAAACCAAATCTATGAACTTTGACTCACGAGTCGGATTTACCAACGTAAAGCTACTTAAAATACGAGTTCTCCGATTCTCGAGTGTTATTTCAGACCATTATATAAAAATATGTCTAAACATAAAGAAGTTATCGTTAAGATTTTAGGTTATCTAATTTTGTGAAGGAGCATTTTGTTATCATGTTATTATTGCATAAACAAAAAAACTCTCCGGCGGGGAATCAAACCCCGGTCTCCCGCGTGACAGGCGGGGATACTGACCACTATACTACCGAAGATGATATATGTGTGATTAAAAAGTGCGTACAATTTTAAAAGGCTTAATTAATAAAACTATTAAATATACGGTATAATTAATTATTTAATAAGTTTGTTTTGCATCTCGTGTATTACGTATTTATGGATATCGTTTCTTCAGTCAATATACAATAACATTTACACACGTCTCACATACATTTGTTAATAGTAAACAAAAAGAGTTACCTAATTTTAAAAACTCTGTTAAATGTTTAAATATACTAAATTGTGGCTTTCAATTAAATGAGTTTAAATTAAAGCCAAATTTATTTCCTTTTGAAAAAAAATGGATAATAATATAACTATGTTTCATGACGTATGTAAATTTTAGAACCCATTTGTATAACAATGAACCTCGAACTTCTCTAATAAAGATAACGCTCTGAATACAACCTATCTGATAGTTTTTTAATAGTAATAATAATACTAATAACTAATACTATAGTAATAATAATAACTCCATAGTAATTGCATCGCTGCATATTTTATGTTATAATATCCAATTAAAGCTATTTCATGTGTTTTCAATTGAGTATAAAATATTTGATAGATATTTCAAGAAGTGTCAAAACATTTAGATATTTTATTAGCTGAGAGTTGCCAAAGGAAGAGTTACTTATAATAAAGCTGACTTGAAGTAGGCACAAATTAATACAGCTTTGAATATTATGCTGCTAATTTTTTATTTAATTGAATTTGTTTATTTTTAAACTCATCCATTTGAAATGATGTATTCTTTCTATTAATATCATGAGAGTATGTAATATTATTTTAATGTATGTGCTATTATTGATACTATCTGAACATTCAATTGAAGTGGAATCTTTTTATAGTTTATCTCATTCATGAATTGTACCCATAATATTTTTACCCATGTTGATGAATCTTTTGCCCTAGTGGGAAATAAGAAGATAAAATACAAACTTATTATAGCTTTACAAAATGTTACTATTATCAAAGTGAAGCGCACTAAGTCTCATACAAAGACAATTTTAATGAAGTTTTCAATATGATTTCACATGCAAATACTAGAATATTTATTTGGAGTTATGTATGTATTGACTCGGAACTCACAATGAAGTCGTTCACTCGGTCGAGAGAATTGAACCTCGCTAGCATTGTTTTCCACTAGTAATACACATGTATTCATGTACCTACAAACAATGTATTCGTATATCTATATCGATTCACTTAGTGTTCATTGCTATTTTTATTAATTGCATCCTTCGCTAATTATGTAAAAAATATATAATTTACAAATATTCGAATAGTTAAAAATTATAAACATACTTATAGTGGGTTTAAGTAACTTTATTACATAAGAAGTATATAAACAAAGAGGTAAGAACTTTGCACCCATAGTTTTTGTCCAACTGTTAAAGTAAATATTGTACCTTCCCTTCATATATGACGGTAATCTAATATTTATAATACTATAGCTTAAAGTTCAGAATACCTATTTGTTTCTCACGTTCCCAACATTACTGAGATCTTATATCAGAAAGAGTCATTACGACGCAGATAAATGTACTTATAATTGTAAAAGTGTATAAGTCAAATAAATCATTTAAATTTATTTGACTAACTAAACTTAGAACGGGCTAGAGTTATATTTACTTTGAAATTAAAAACTAACTGCTACGATATGATATATATATATATCATGCATATCGCATATCGTGATTGGAATAATAAAAAAATGAATACTTGGCTCTTTAAATAAATTAATTTGAATAATTATTTACTTCTCATATGTTTTTTTGTTTCAAAAAGCGACTTTCGTTATAAATTAAAATATTATATAATTTCAATAACAGATTGAACAAAATAAATTTTAGAAAAAGCAACACAAACAAAACAAAACATTTAAAACATTTTTTGTGACTCTTAAAACAATTATCAGTTAAAAGACGAAGAAAGTGCGGAAAGTAAGTAGTGATAGCTATGTTTTTATTATTAAACACTTTAAGAAACCTGGAGGTCCAAACTTCACGAACAAAGATCAGGTTTAAACTTTGCTATCTTCAACCAGTTATGAGTTCTTGTAGAAATAGTTCCAAGACTGCACTTATTAGAAAATAAACATCAGTTTTTATACTTGAGAAACAAAAAAAAAGTTTGGTGAATATTAATTTATAATATAAGAAGTGAGGAAACCTTTCTTGTTTTCTTCACACCAAAATGCAATTCACTGTGCAGTTTAGTTATCGCAATATTGTTGTTCAAAAAATAGTCTTTAAATATCAACAAATAATAATTTTTTAAAGTCACATTTGTAAGTAGTTCTAGTGTGGTTAACTCGGCTTGGCGTGTTGCCATTGTTCACATCGAAGTTGAACTGTCGCTTGGAAACCATTTTGTCTGTTGTCAATTTGTCTCACAATAGACAAAGTTTCGTCACGTGAAACTTCACATGATAGTGTGAAACGAGACACAACATGTCTTTGTATACGATCCATTAATTTGATGAAACTTAATAAAATGATATTGCAATTTATTTCACAGTAATTGTAAAATGTAACATATTAATATAGAGTTTGTTAATATCTCAAAATCTAAAGCCAATTGTTCTTTTAACAAATTTATCCTTGATATACATAATCATTTCACTAACAGATTTATTTTTCATTAATTTAATTATAATTATTTTTTTATGAAAGAGCATTTTTTAGTCCATCTTTATTTAATTATGTCCGTGTAATTCTAGTATGAATGATATAATAAATAATAATTAAGAACTCACACTTAGAGCTGAAGTAATTCAATATTGGTCGTTAATACATTATGATTCACTGTATATCACATTAATGTTCCTCTGTATATACAAAAAATGTATAAATATTATACGATTTTAAGTAGATACGATCTCAACTTGTTTTTCAATATAATTTATTTGTTTCTCAATACAATTTCTAATTCTTCTTTTTAAAGTCATATTTTTTTTTTATAAGAACTGTTAATAATATATTTAAAATAATTTTATGGTAAGAGTAACGAATATATAACAATTCGTACATAAGCATACAAAAATAGTACATTGTGTTCGGTAAAACTAAAATTGTGATATATACCCCTCTATCTTGGATGCAAATTTACAAAACCACCTCGAGTACCTGTTTACCCTCTGAAAATGAAAGGCATTAAATTCACATCCATGTTTGAGAAAACAATTTAATATCGTTTTAACAACTTATACTTACGAATACTTTAGAGTAGGCTTTACTATTAGAATATCTTTAGTTTACTAAAAGGGTTACATTCCATAACTAGTTGCGTTATGAAATAATACTTAGTGACTTGAATGCTGTTAGAATATGATATTATATTGAATACTAAGTAACAGAAGGAACATTACTTGCACAAGTTAGTAATTAATTTAGCGATGACATTCGTAAACTGTTATATAAGTTAGTGTTAATCCGATGTAGAACGCCTGGAAAATTATCACAATTACCCTTGTTAATTAAATGTATTCTTAATAAAAGTAAAATGAATATCAACTTGAGCAAGCTACATCCAGCGACACTTGTTATCATTTAGGCAATTATTATAATTAACCAGGCGTTCTGCATCGGATTAACACTAACTCATATAACAGTTTAGGAATGTCATCGCTAAATTAATTACTAACTTGTGCAAGTAATGTTAAATCTCAGTCACTTCATATTCTAACAGCACTCATGTCACTGAAGTGTCAACGCAGCTAGTTATGGAAGATAAGTAAGTAGGTATAAGTCCTTAAACAAAACGATATTTGTTTTAAAAAACATGGATATAAATGTAATGCTTTTCCTTTGAGGAGCATATAAAAAATTAGCATTTTCTTTAAACTATAGGAATTCGAGGTGGTTTTGTGAATTTGTTACAATTTCAGTATTACCGAAAATAATGCACTCTTTTCGTATACTTACGTACGGAAGGTAATATATTTGTATACTTTTACTATAAAATTAATTTAATAATGAATAAATGATTAAAAATAATTTTAATTATGCTATAAGATTGTTGTTTCTCATAAAAAAAAACTAAATTTAAAAAATAATTAGAAACTGTATTGAGAAACAAATAAACCATATAAAAAAACAAGAAGAGATCGTATCAATGTAAAGTCTACTTTAAATTAAATTAATTATATAATAAAGCCCTAAGTAAAACGAATATATACACATATTTAGGATAGATTTGCTAAAAGAACACTCGGCTTTAGACTTTGAGATATAATCTCTATATTAATGTATAACATTTAACATTTAACAAATACCGTGAAATAAATTGCAATATCATTTTATTATACAGTGTCAACAAACAAACGGACCTTATACAAAGACAAGTTGTGTCTCGTTTCACACAATATATGAAGTTCCACGAGACGAAACTTTGTCTATTGAGAGACAAATTAACAGCAGACAAAACGGTTTCAAAGCGACAGTTCAACTTCGATGTGAACAATAGTAACACGCCAAGCCGAGTTAACCACACTGGAACTACGTACAAATGTGAATTCAAGTTATTATTATTTGTAGGATATCTCAATTATGAAGACAATTTAATATATATATATATATATATATATATATATATATTGCAATAACTAACAGCTTGAATTTTACTTTGTAGTAGAGAAAAATAATAATGTTACCCTCACTTTATCTATTATAATTTATTATATTCACCAAACCTTCTCTTTGTACAAACACTTATCTCCTTTAATTTTTATACAGTATAATTTTTTAACTAGTTGTAGAACTCATAACTGGTTGTAGAAATCAAAGCTTAAACCCACTGATCTTTTGTGAAGTTAGTTTGGACCCCCAGGTCTTTTAAAGTAATTAATTATAAAAACTTAGCTATCACTAACAAGGTTTTCTTTAGTAGCTTACTTTTCTTTTTTTCATATTTTTCTTCGTCTTTTAATTATTATAGTATGTAAAATTCAACAAAATGGAAAAAATATCTATCTGCAAAATACGGATTGTCGAGTATTTTGTTAAATTCTAATGACGATGACAGACGAATCACAGTTGCCATTTTGGACGCTAGCGAAACGTCACTGACACCGAAGGAAATCTTGATTTCGTTAATCAAAGCTATAACTACAATAATCTACCAACATTATGTGAAATATTGATGAGAAGAGTCACATTTAACCCGAGCGAAGCCGGGTTACCATTTAAAATTAGAATAGAATTTAATAGATGAAATTTAGTTTCAAACCGTCCTCTGCTCTAAATTTTCTTCTTCCAGGTGTGCGAAGCCACGGGCATAAGCTAGTAATTTTAAAGATTATCTGTCACTTTTTTTTGTAACAGTCCATGTTTCACTGGAAGCTTTTATGTTATGATTATAAACGAGAGTTAACCTTCAAGGGATCTTCAGAAAATTGACAATTTGCTTTTAGGGAGTCAGCGATAGCAACAGTTAATTATTGCTTACGTGCACGAGCACGTAACGTGGTCCAGAGAACTCAAATCAAGACTCCAGACTCGACCGACTGACAACTGTTGTATCCCATGAAAACATTATCGGGGTGGAGTAGTTATTGGGAGAAAATAAAAATATTATACATCGGGAGGCAATACTTGCGTTAAAGATTAGATCACGGGCAGTTTCAACGATCCTGCATCAACATATGTTGTTCGTAAGTTTGCTTCGCATTGTATACATTTCTTCACCAGCAATAATTCCGTCGTATTGATAGTATTGTTTAGACGACAAGGAAAAGGTTTTTTTTAAATTATAATTTTTTTTATACAAATTTTAAAAAGGTGTTATCTTCACTAGATCTGAGACAGAAGTGAAAAATTAAAATATAAAATAATTAACAATGAAAAAACTAAATAAGCATAATGAATTCAGCGTCCCGTTGTGGGATCTGCAATTCAGCAGCTTTACGGTGACGGGGTCCTGGTAACGTGATTGATGCAAATTTATGCTCTAAAAATTTTAAGAAATATCTCAGCAAAATGTTTCCTACATCTTTACAACTGACGAACTTTGGATCTTAAGCTACTATCGTCTTACGAAGCAGCAATTCACGTAATGAGTATTTGAAGAGGACGAGTTACCCATCAAACATAGGCGCGGTCGGAGTTTTAATAAAAAAATTATAGCAGTTATTTTTCGACGCAGTGGATAATGCTCCCGTTCACACAGCTGCTAAAACCATCGACCATTTGATATTTTCAGGGGTACAAATATGACCCCATTTCCATCCAGCCTAGATTTAGCTCCATGATTCCTTTTTATTTTCCGCAGCTATAAAATGCTTTGTGGGTTTTAATTTAATACTGCAGACGAGGCGTCAAAGAATTTCTACTACTAATTTTCGATCTATACCAAAAGACGTTTTATAAATGTTTTAAAAGCTGGTTTATCTGAATGCATAAGTTCATAGAAGTAAAATAGAAATATCTTGAAAAGCTATAAGTAAAGATTTTTCAAATTCGTACTATTTTTAATTTCACAAAATGTTTTGGAACAGCCTACGTATTGTTTTTTCTAATCTATTATACTTATGAGTCACCTTTATTAATCTATTTTAAGTGCTACATTAAATCTAATCTTTCATAACTAATTATGAGCGTTGTCACTTCAATGACACGAGTGCTGTTAAAATATGTCGTGCTTGCATTGAATACTAAGTGATGAGATGCAATATGACTTGCACAAGTTAGTAATTAATTTGACAAAGTCACTCGTAAACTGTTATATAAGTTAGTGTTGATCCATTGCAGAATGATTGTCAATTGTGATAATTGCCTACATGATAGTAAGTGTCGCTGGTAGTAGCTTCCTTGTGATATCTTTCTCCTATTTAACGATTTTTCTTCTATAAATAAGAAACATTATAGTAAATATAACATTCTTGTAATAATTTAAGATAATTATAAATCAACAATTTGAAAGCAATATTTTGGTAAATAAATTAAATAATAATTATTAGCGTACTAATTAAGAAACTTTAAAGGAAAATCAAGACGGCAAAGACGTTTTAATTTATATATCTTACTTTGTTATTTAAATAACAAACGATAATAATTGTTTCGTGTTTATAATTAATATATTCTTAGAAATAAATATTGTACTTAAGAAACGAACTTACAATTTAGTCCATAAATTTAATTAAAAACAAATTATTTTGTTTTTTAGAATAAATTTTATCTAAAATCATAACTTTCCCAAATAGTGTTTAAATTCAACAAACGGAAATGCAAATAAAAAAATAATGGCTACAACTTTGATAAATCAGATAAATGTAATTACAAGTTTGTAAAAGTAATTATAATAATATTATATCATATCACAAGAGACAAAAGCCAAAAAACCTCTCCGGCGGGGAATCGAACCCCGGTCTCCCGCGTGACAGGCGGGGATACTGACCACTATACTACCGAAGACGATAATAAATTAACTAAAATATAATATCAATAAATAATTTAATTCACTACACTCATATTGTAAATGTGACTTCGTAATATTAAACATAAATATTATCAAATTTGTATACAACTTTATTAAAAATTTATTTTTATTGTTTTCCAAAAGACCCCTGAGCGTCGCTCCAATGACAAAGACCACACGTAATTGAGTTTATGAGTTCTGTTTTCTGAAACAATATACTTTATTGGGACCTTTCAGGAGAGCTTCTCTTTGTAAATATTCTGTTACTTGTATGGGTTAATGTAATTAAAAATTAAAACATAAACTGCGATATTGTACAAGTAGTTTAGTGAGATGGTCTTCTGATACAATCTTGTACACTTAAAAGATTATATTATATACTTATCACTGAAGTGTATATATCTTCAATGTATAAAGTTCAATTAAAGTCACATAAATGTATAATACAAGGTAAGTGTTATGTCAAAGTGTAGACGTCTGAATTGATGAAGTTTGTGGAACATTTACTTTGAGTTCCATACGTATATATATTAATGAATTATAAATAAGTAACATACTTTATTAACTTAAACGTATTATGAATTATCTTTATAATTAAAGTGATAAATGTATAACTATAATTAATAAATAATATGGTACTAATTTCTTTTCATATTTTATTTAGTTTAAGAAAGTTATAACTAAAAGTGAGTAATAAAAGAAATACTGTTAGAAGTCTTTATAAAAAGTTTAAATCATAGTGTTTTAAATGATAATATATCATCATATTGTGTGAGGATGTTTAATATATATATTATATTTAATTTATATATTAGTACTTATTAATGCTACTTCGTGCCATCTGTTTAAATATAAATATAAAATTTGACGAAACAGCAAACATTATAAACAGAGCTCATGACTAATTTCAGTCATAGTTTCTTTGATCATATAAACGACATAAATCTTTGAATGGTTATTTTATTATATTTTGTTTATTTCTGTATTTAAGGTTATAAAGTTAATATGAAATATATTTTATATTTATTACTGATCGTGGTTGGCTTTGTTACAATGGCAAAGTATACATTGTTGTTTATAAGAAATAATCATATTTTTTTTGAGTATTTTGAATATATTTTTATAATTTTGTATTAATTCTTTCCTATTATGTACTTCAGTAAATGTTATACTGCATACATTTAACAAGTTTAGTTTTAACAAACCTACCAAGTACCGGTCAAATTGACCGTTGTAAAACTTACACATTCTTAAACGTTATAATCGTTATCAAACTACATTCTTAGTCAATTCTTAGATAATGCATATAATATTTTCTTCACTCTTTACTTTTAGTTATTTCCATTATTACCTGCGTTATATAATAAAATAACTTTTAATTACCGTTCAATTTGATTGCGTGCGGTAGGAACAGGTATACAAGAATTGAAATTTGTGAAGCTAAATAATAATAATAATAAAAAAATGTACAATTTACTATTGTGTGTATTATTACTATATCAAGACTACTACTACTACTACTACTGTTGCTACTCTACTGTTGCTACTCTCGACTAGATATCAACATTAACACTACAGATGATGATAGTAATAATGACTTGTATCATAATTACAATTTAACGAGATGACAATCTTCTTTGACAAGTTCTTTAGTGACAATCTTCTGTTACAATATATCATAAATGTGGATGAAAAGTTAACATTACATAATATTATATATATATATTTAGCTACACGCCATATCCCTTACGGGGTAGCCAGAGACGATGGAGCGCCAAACGCTACGGTCCCTGCATACCTCTTTCGCCTCGGCCACAGACATTAACCTCTTCATACATACCTTCCGAGGGGTCCTCATGCTTTTTACGTGACCTTCCTCCAGTATCATAATATTATAATACACAATAATACGTTTTTGTTTTTGATTATTTATTATAATTAACTATACAATGATAATAAGTAATCTTTTCAAAACAGCTCTGTAGATTAGAGACAAAAGTTACTTAAAATATAAGATTATATAAAAAAATCTATAGAGTGCTAAATTTATTGAGCGAAGCGAGCGGTGCGTTCTACTGCAGACTTTTTCACATTCTTTGTCACGAATAGGCTTGAAAACTACTTGACGGAAAATTATGAAATTTTGCAATTAAATAGTCACACATTAGGGGATAGTTTAAAAAAATTTGAAAAATGTCATGTCGTTGATGAATAATCGTCAAAAAACTGATATCCCATTGAAGTCAATGGAAAATGATAAGTCATAACACTGGGCTCGCTTCGCTTAATATGCAAACGGCACCCGAGATTTCGCGAGTGCACCGAGTCGAAATTGAGGGTCCGTTGGTGCCCCTAGTTAAGTATCTGTACCGTGACATCATTGATTTATGAGGGTCGAACTATTGTTTATATAACAACATTGTATAGAAACATACAAATATAGGATAAAGGTTAGGGTATTAGCCCTGGTTTTGACAGAATATCGTTAATAATTAATGGATATAGAAGGATCGAAACATTAACATATTTTATTACAAATGTATTTATTAAATAATATTTCTAAAATAATATACATGTGAGTAAATATTTAAATATACAGAAGTCCCTAAATTTCAGAGTATAAATTATCGCATTTTTAGTCTCAGCACCATCTCTTATCTCTAAAAGAAAACTTTCTTGTATTAACTGATATTTGTTTGTATTTTATTCTCATGTCCGTATAAGCGTGTAATAATTATTTTTAATAATCTGTGTCATTATATAAAGCATTGTACATACTAATTGTTAAAATAAATATAAAGATATTATAAAAATCCTTTAACTTGTCTCGGACCGGCTTCAAATAAGAAAAATAATAATCACATTACTATATAGACCCGCTTAAAAATATTCAAAGCTTATAGCTTTTTCTCAAACAAAGAAATTCATTGCCAAAGCCGGTATATTAAATATGTGAATTCGAGTTGAAATGAGATGAAGGTTATCTTCAGTAATCCCAAATCCTTGATCTATATTCATTTCAAATTTCATCTCTGATATTTTTTATGTAACTTTAAGCTATTTCTTCTGATCTTAAGATGAAAACATTTAATTTAACATTATTATTTAATATGCATATATATACAGTAAAGCTCAAAATTATTATACAAGTGATGTCTTGTTTCACACATTAAGACACCTAATAAATATGAAAAAATTAAACAAAAATTTTCTAATGTTAATTATCTCTGCATACACAAATATCAATCTTACCTTCTATTGTAATGGTCCAACTCAGTGCAGTGAAAAGCATCCCCAAACCACAATATTGCCACCATGTTTCACTGTGAGTCATTTGGTATCAAACATCAATTTTTTGTAACACATATATTTATAACTGAAAGGTATAAAAAACAACATTTAGCATATTATATTAACACTAAACCTACCAAGTACCGGTCAAATTGACCGTTCTTAAACTTTTGTAAAACTTACATATTTTTATTTATTTATTTATTTATTTAATTCTTTATTGCACAATATAAAATAGTGTACAAAAGGCGGGCTTAATGCTAATAGGCATTCTCTACCAGCCAACCTTAGGATGTGAAAGAGAAGAAGTCCGTAGGCGTGCAAAAGAAACAAAAATAAAAAAATACAAATAAAAAGTGTTGATAATAATATTTTCAAACGTTATAATATCGTTATCAAACTACATGACAATTCTTAGAATATGCATATAATATTTTATACACTCTTTACTTTTAGTTATTTCCATTATTACCTGCGTTATATAATAAAATAAGTCTTAATTACCGGTCAATTTGACGGTGTGCGGTAGGAACAGGTTTACAAGAATTGTCGGTAGGTTTAGTGTTAAATGTAGACTTAACAATTAAATTTTGTATAAGTGAAAAAGGATGAAACGTTATACATATGTAAAATACATATTATAGGAAGCATGTCAACTACTAGCAATATAGGCATATAAATTGCACAAAGCACTTTGTCTGAATCTGAATTGTACTTTGTATTGCATGCACATAACATTATGGTGCTTATATTATTGAGGTTACAACCAGCGAATAGCTTTGAAACAAAGACTGTCCAGTATGTTTTGGTGACAACGAAGATTGCAATTAAAATCAATTAATTTCAAAAGTTATATTAATGAATTAGCTTTATCCTTCCCGCTTCGCTGAGCACACTATTACTTTGGATTCGAACTTAGGTTGCTATGGTAACCTTTGTCTTATTATCTGTTGTCATCGTAACCGTTACTATGGTAACCATTGCTATAGTAACTCTTACACCCGCGATAATTGTATAGCTGGGAGTTAGCAAACTTTCCGAAATACAAAAAGTTGAAATCCGTTGGGATAGAAGTTCCGTAAAATTCGTTCATAGTAGACGACTACATCACAGAAAAGTAACTATAAAAAAAATTAAATTAATCGGACAGATAGATTCCGAGATTTCGTGATGAGTCAGTGGATGGTAAATCGCTTATATATACACAGATTACAATTTAAAATTTACAATTAATTGATATTAAAGAAGAGATAATTCTAAGTCAGTGTTTGACTTAATGATGCTGTAGTGCCAACAGTTTCTATCCCGTTTCCCACCGATCGTTTCAACGCGGGCGGTGTCTTCGTTTCACATGAGGCGCTGCTTCAGTATTTAACATTCTGCACATTTATCGTTATAATTGACTTGGTTATTAATATATGAACTTGCCCCGGCTATGCTTGCGTAAAACTTTTGTATAGTTATTGCATTTGTAAGAGAGTAGCTTTCACAAGCAGCGTATCCATGCTTATTCCGACATTTTATCTACTTTACCTATATTGGTATTTATATTTTTCTTTCACGCCTGCAATGAGTCTGATACTCCTGCGTATTTTAAAGACAAATGTATCAATATACAAATATCCTGTCTGTTGTAAAGTAATAAGTCATCAATAAATGTTTTCCGGACACAGAGTTGCGTCAGCAAATATATTCAATTCAATTGATCATGCCGTAAAATCTGTTTCTGTCTACCTTAACTAAATTCTATATTTCTCCCTATTTTTAAGTATAAAAAGATTTCATATAAATTTCGATAGTCTTCAATAATATTAATGAATTCAATACTACACAATAGAACTATTACGTATTAAGGAATGAAGTCGTACAGATATATATTGTATGCACATATAGAGTAGAGGTTTTCCTGAGTTTCCTTTAATAAGAAAATATTAACATATTAACATATAACTGCGTTATAATGTTTTAAAATATATGTTTAAAATGGTATTCGGAATAAATTATAGACGTTTATTACAAAGATAAATAGGAATCTTTAGTATAACATTCGGATGTAGAAGTTAAAGAATAAGATTTAACAAGTTTCTTATACGCCCACAACACAGATTTCTGCATCCTCAAAGGTGCATCAAAACTTATACTTTTATATCATTATTAACAAGATTTTGCTAAAAAATAATAACTTACTACACTCCCACGTTTTAACTTCGGTTCCAGTTTAAAAGTTAAATGACAGCGTTTTCGTAAATTTTATGAACGCATTTTCTTACAATTATTTTCAATAAGCTTTTACTGAGTCACCCCGGGCTTGTTTGTAAATAATTAAAGTGTAAGGCAATTATAATGGCTTACTTTGAAATATAAAGTATCAAATAATATATATTTTAAACAATATTTACACAATTTGTGAGTTTTTGACTTCTATTCTATTCTAACGTAAGTCACTTAAATAATGAAGTAAAATAATTGATTTCTTGTGTATGTAATGCCGAATAGTTCAAATTCATTGTTTTTTTTACCCCTATTGGTTGCTTTTGAATATTTTAAATATTTAAAGGTTAATTTCAAATTTTAATTACGCAGTTCTGGTCGTAGTGGCTTTCAACATCAAACCATCATTCAATATAAATTTTCTCATTTTTCCATTGCCCTGTGTAGTTCACATTCAAATTAAATCATTTTACAATGTTATACTGTTGATGAGAAGTCATAGATGTAGTAAACTCAGCTATTTTCAACATAGGAAGACTTATATATTTTTTTATTTATTTATTTATTTATCAAGCGGACGGATTAATTTCGAAAAAATAGTTGAGAAAATCAAATTGCAAGAGTTGAAAGCTATTTTTAAATCTTTTGTGACAATAAACAGACCAACCGATTTATTTTATTTCAAAGTATGAAAATATTAATTTATTTTTAATACTAACTTACTCCAATATTGCGTTTGTAATCACAAGTTTCGTACCTCTTCCAGCTTCACATACATACAAATGAGATATAATGAACATCCATACTCGGAATAACAATGTGACCCACATAGTATGATCCCGTGGGAGAATCAGTCATGAACTTTGACATGACCTAAAGCAACTAAAAAGGGCAAATATGAGATACACCGCACTTCTTCTTCGGAATATTAGTAATTTTATATAATTAAAAGAATTAAGTAGTAATTATTAATAAATGTGTTAGAAAAATATGTTTTTTTAAACAGTTATTTAATTTAAATCGATATTATGATAGACATTTCACTTAAATGTACAATACATATTTAATATTATTATTATTTTAGTACATTGAAACATTTATTAATACTCTTTAATATCTTTGTGACTATCCAAAGTCTGTCATGTTAGGACTTTTCTAGGACATTTCCTCCCACTAACAGACAGACAGTAAACAGTTTGTATGAAGTTTTCAATATGATTTCTCTAACAAATACTCGACTCAGAACGCACAATGGAGTCACTCACTCGGTCCAGTGAGTTGAAATACTAGCATTATTTTCAACTAGCAATAGTGATGTATTCGTTATACGTAAGTCGATGCACTGAAAGTGTATTATTAATTTAATTACTTCACCTTACGGAACTTCAATCAGAATTTAGTTTAAAACATTTGTACGGGTGTTCAAATGCTTTAAAGACTATTTTTTTCTATACTTATCTGTAGACAGTATACTTACCCTTATTTCTTTTTATATGTATATATGAGTAAGTACATAACATGTAAACAAGGAAATATGTAATAAATATATCTACAAAAGAACTTGCATCGCTCTTTTTTTATGCCCTACTTTTTTAAACCGCAGTTAATAAATAATATTTATTTATTTATTTAGCTTCACGCCATATCTCTTGCGGGGTAGCCAGAGACGACTGAGCGCCAAACGCTACGGTCCCTGCATACCTCTTTCGCCTCGACCACAGACTTCATACCTCTTCATACATGCCCTCCGGAGGGTCCTCATGGTCCTTAATAAATAAGTAAATATATGATTTTAATATCAGTAAGGGTGTTCGCGACGCAGATAAAAGTACTTAGAGTTTAAATATTGTGTAAGTAAAGTAAATAATTTTAATATGTTTTTCTGACTGTAACTGTAGTTGCTATTATTTTTACTTTATGCCATTTATTGCCATTTTCTTTACTTTATGATTCAAACTTTGCTGTGTAATGTGCAATATAGTTTGAAAATCGTTCAAGTGCCAATTTAAAACAAATAAGAAAAATAAAAATTAACTTCACGAACGGATATCAGTGGATTTAAACTTAGCCTTCAATAACCAGTTACAAATTAAACAGAATAGAAAACAAAGGAGATAAGTTCTTATACTTCACAGACAAAGAGAAAGTTCGGCGAATATAATAAATTAGCTTGTCGTGTCTTTTGAAGTTTATTTAAAAACAAGTAACTTATCGTTTAAGTTAATATTTTAGATACGCAAATATTTTAAGACATGAACTGTAAGAGATTAGTTCTTTAAAATAATGTTGTATTAAAGCAAGAAATACCCAACATAATGTAGTTTATTGCTCGCAATAAATAAAGTATGCAAAGATAACTCTTATAATACAAATATCAAATAAATAATAATTTCAATCCACATTTGTACGTTGTTCGAATGTGGTTAATTCGGTTTCACATGTTACTATAGTTCAGTCAAAGTTGTACTTTGCCTGTAAGCCATTTTGTCCGCTGTAATTTGTCTCTCAATAGACAAAGTTTCGTCTCGTGGAACTTAATACGATTGTGTGAAACTTGACACAACTGGTCTTACAAGGTCCGTTTATATGTTGATATTTATAACATAGCAATATATTTAACAGTAATATTAAAATAATATATATGATATATACTTTAATTACCACAAAACCACAAATATCTTTCCAATTATATCTTAAATTTACATTTTATACCAGTTATATATTTATTATATAATACAGTACTAATTATTGTATATTTATTTAATAAACAGCCTTAAAGTATATGTTTGTTTAATTAAGTCGATGTAACTTAAGTGTAATGAGATCGGTATATGTTAATTAAGGAGATACTTAGCTGAGCTCAAACTCAGAGCTTTGTAAAGTAATTTAGTATTGTTGTGTGAGTAATTTATTATATATAAAAGAACTTTGTGTAAATATCAAATTATTTTGTTGATACTATCTCTCATTTTTAATAGTCATTTTAAGGGTTCCGTCCTTCAAAAGGTAAAAATGTTTCAGTGGGCTCGTTCGACCCGCACTCTGTCTATATTTTATGAGTAATTATTTGCTAATAGCGTAATTTAAATTATATTAATTGATACCAAAAGTATAGAAAAGCTCTGAAAACGGAAGGCATTAAATCTACATCTCCACAAACATGTAAAGACCGTTTTAAATCGTTTTATTTAAGAAGTTATATTACGAATACTTTAGAGTTGCCATTATTATTGACATTTAGTATACCATCGATGTTGTCAAAGTAACACCGGCCGCTGAAATACAGTACCTAAATGGGAAACTTAATTATTAAGAATTGATTATCATGTTGGTATAAAGACTAAATTAGGTTTTATAGTTAAGCATTATTTAATGGAACACATAATATTATCAAGTATTATCTTCTCTAACTAGTTTTATAGTCACTTCAGTGACTTGAGTGCTGTTAGAGTGTGATGTGCTTGTATTGAATACTAAGTAACCGAGATTAAACGTTACTTGCACAAGTTAGTAAATAATTTAGCAATGACATTCGTGAAGTATTACTTAAATTAGTGTTAATCCAATGCAGAACTCTTAGTTAATTATGATAATTAACTAAATAAGTATTTTCTATCGTAACTCACTGCTTATAGCTTCCTCATTAGATTTTTTTTACTCTTTGTTATATTACCCTAACATATTTGTATAACATTTTAATTATAATATTCATTATTTGATATCATTTTAATAATAATGTAGGATACTTGGAAATCGTTTTATTTGTTCGCTCAAACCAATTTCAAAGTTAAATTTGGGGAATACGTTAATCCAATTACGAGTTTTTCAAGGAAATTCTACATAACAAAATTATTATTTATATTTCCTATATGTATTATTATTTATCCTGATTGGCGATTTAAAAATATAATGTTAAAAACTCTTATGTATTATGTAAAACTATTCTTAGCATTGAATAACGTAATACAAAGAAAATATCAATATTTATATATAGCATTTAAATGCTTTTCAGGATACATTATTTTTTAAATGTAAGTGATGTACAATATTA
Source organism: Melinaea marsaeus rileyi (assembly GCA_918358865.1). NCBI lineage: Eukaryota > Metazoa > Arthropoda > Insecta > Lepidoptera > Nymphalidae > Melinaea > Melinaea marsaeus. The sequence continues at coordinate 6,443,542 of OU911089.1, forward strand.
GATGAACGGATGAAAAAATTAAAAGAAGCATACATATATCATACAAATATTAAATAAATACATCAAGAGATAAAACTAAGATGTCTCTCAAGCGCGGAGCAGACCAGGGTCTCCCGCGGGATAGGCTGGGCTACTAACCGCTGTACTACCGAAGATAATAACTGATTCATTCAATATTACGCATAATGTATATTTTAAATATTTTGTCAACAAAGCCCATACTTTGATTACATATTCTACAAATCTGCACTAAGTTGAAATACCTGTATCTATCCGAGAATACTAATAGTCAGCTTAATGACAAAAATAAAAGTGGATATCATCTTAAACAACATAAGCGAAACGTTAACCCATCAATCATTCTCAAGGAGGGTTCACATCAGGCAGCGACCGGTCCTTCAAACTTGTGCCAAATATATCCGACATTACATATCCATAAAGTATTGGAACGCGGTCAAGTGGACCACTTCTATTGATAATTAGTTAGTGTTATATGGACGTAACTTAGGCTACTTTTATTTAAAAAATACTTCGTTCGACAAGGTCGATCGTGTTAGGTAGATTCTCGTCACGCGATTCTCGATACGCAATATGCGAAGGTAACAATGAAACCGAGAATGCGATAAACATGTAATGATTGAATGATTTACTTTAGTTGTGGGGGGGGGGGTGGTCGGATCGACAAAGAAAAACTAGCCAGCAGTATTCTACTGGTCTTATGACGGGTCACTCGGCATATATTGGGTGAGGGGGGAACCGCCCCCCACCCCTATCTCATAAACGGGGAGTCGGATCAAAAACTTTTCTAACAAAAAAGTTTATTCTTTTAATTTGGTAATTTTATAAGATTTTTCCGACGATAAAATTTTGTCTCCTTCTGGACTTTTTTCGGTTTTTAACTTTCAACCCCCCCAGCGCCCCAACCCCTCGACCGATTTAACCCGTTCAATAACTTAACCTTCATTTTGTCCTTAAGAATGTGTATACCGAATTTGAAAATCCTCCGTCAATATTTGCGACCTGTAGCGTGTCCCAAAGGTTCGCAATTTCACCCCCCTTCCCAGCTCCCCCTTTCACTTTTTCCAAAAAAACGATATGCTACGTTTGTCCTACTAATTTATCCTATCGATCTGTGAAGTCAGATTTCGCCTACGATCGATTGATGGATCATATATACATATATATATATCGGGATATATAATTTTTTTTTTTCGACGGATTCTCAATCTCCAGTTCATAAACGGCGTAGCGCCCCTACTCTGGGGTCTGGCTCCCGTCATCGCATCGATTGCAATAGGTAGATTCATCTATGGAATCTACCTAAAATATAGCGCGTGAACGAAGTCATGTGCACAACTAGTATGTTATAAAATTGAGGTAACTTATCCCAAAAAATTAATGTATTTGTAATTAATTTGTTATCGAGGAGGATTTTGAGTTTCTTAGATTACAATTTTATAAAACTTTTATTATTTATATACATACTATACATAATTTCCTACGAGAATATTGCATTCAATTTTTAAGTAAATTTCGAACAAATTATAATGATAAGACTATATAAAACATAAAACATCAAAATTTTTAAATAAAGAGAATATGAATTCATTAATTATAAAGATTGCTAAATTTGTATACAAAGTAATGGTAAGAAATTTTATTTAAAATTTATCTGTATTGTATTTCACAATATCTCAGAGTGTCGCTCCAACAAGAACCACACGTAGTTGTGTTTATGTGTTATATTTTCTGAAACGACATCACACTATATTGGGGACTTTACAGAAGAGTTTCACTTTGATATTATTCTGTTTTTCTATCTGTTAAAGTGATTGATAAATTTAATAAAAGTTAAAACATTATGTACACTGCAATATGAAACTAAACAGTTCAGAATGAAGGTCTCTTATAAACATTTTACATGTATGTAAAGAATTACGTATTATTTAATTTGACAACAAGTAATTAATTTGTGTAATACATATTTATTAATTCAATGTTATAACAGAAGTGTATATAAAGTTCAACTAAAATTACTTTAATATATAGTAAAAGTAAAGTGTCATGTCAAAGTGTAGACGTCTGAATTGATGAAGTTTGTTGAACATTTGCTTCAAGTTCATAATACGTTTATAAATTGATGAATTTTGAATCAGTAACGCTGGAGATGTATTACATGTAACAATTAATTATATTTGTTTTAATGGAACTATTAATTTGGTTCTTGTCTGATTATGAAAGTAATTAATGAATAAATACAATTATTAAATAATATATTGATTGAAACTTTTAATGAGTTTTAAACAATAATAGTAAAAAGTGAATAATACAAACTGTACTGTAAATAAATACTGTTATACGTGGTTACAACATCTTTGTTGATATTTAAAACAGTATTTTAAATAATAATATATGATAATTATATTATATATATTGTAAGGCTATTTAATTCCTAAGTATATAAAATTTAACACCAAACATTGTAGACAAATGTCACTTCGTCATTTATTCTGTAATATAGACGACATAATACTCGTACTTTGAATAGTAATTTTATTATTTTATTCTAGCTTTGTATTTAATTTTATAAAGTTCAATATTACTTGTATTTTATATTCATTTATTTGTTGGTCGTGATTTCGTAACAAATACATTGTGGTTCAAAAGAAAAAAATAATATATAGCCACTCAGAATTTGTTAAGTAGTAGAAGTAGTATTCCATTCTCCATTTTCCATTTATTGTTATTTTCTCTTCTTGTATATTTTTAAGGCTGTCTATTCCATTACAAAGTCAATTAAACCGAAATATATTACAGAAGCCGTGTTCAATTACTTAAATCAGTTTTATTGGCGTTAAGAAATTATATATAAGTGTCTGGAAAATGTTACCAATTTAAATTGAATAAAGTATTGAGAAAGACTACAATTATATTTTGATGTTATAATAGAATAGGTTTTCAAGAGCAAAAGGTATAAGGAGTAATGAATCATTCCTTTTATTCTGAATGATATGAGGATAATGGACTAATGAATAAGCTATTACATAGTGTAATAAAGTCAACATTTATTTTTTATCGTAATAAAAAAGAAGTAATCTTGAGACCTGTCTATTCTAACCCAGTAAGTCAGGTATTATACTTACAAATATGATTGTTCTATTTTAGATAAAAATTTATACTATTTTAGGTTAAACTTTATGAAGGTAGTATTATAAAGTTAACCTGAAGTTTGTAGGAATTGTCTTGATGGTAGAGTCAGACTATAATTCAGCTGACGAATTATGATATCTATACCGTGACATAAATTAAGGAGGATTAAACTATTGTTCATATACCAACTTTGTATAGGAGGATAGAGATAGAGGATGCGGATTGGGATATTAGTCCTGGCTTAGATAACTAGAAAAAATCAATAATTAAAGAAGAAGTGGACATAGCAGAGCTATACGATTTAAAAGGTGAATCACAAAATTTAATAGTACTGTTAATAGTTTGTAAACATAGAAGCTAATCCTTGTATTTACATATATTACTATTAAATCATATTTACTCAAGTGTTTTTAATATAATGCTCGTATGAGTAAACAATTAAACAGACCAAGATATTCAGAAGTGGGTTTAGATACGAGTACAAATTATCACATTTTATTAACAGCGCCATCTCTTATCTCTAAAAGAAAACTTGTATGACATTACTAACTATATTATTTTCATGCTGTATGCAGCAATTGATAAGAATATTTTTATTGATCTGTGTAATTTAATAAGGTTTTACGCGTAGTTTATTTTATATCAATTTTATTCTTCTTGAACCAATGTGATTACAACAAATATTATTTAAATTAATGCAAAGACCTAGTTAAAAATATCCAAAGACAATTGAGAATGAATCAAAACAAAACTGTTGATTTTATAGATTGTAAACAATTAAATTTATGATACATAATAATATAAAGTTAACAGAGCTATTCCTAAACATTTGCTTAGGAAAAGCTCTGTTTATAATATCTTTAAATAAATTGCAAAAGCAGAAACATTAAATATGCGAATTAGGTTAAAGAGGGGTAAAGGTTACCTTCAATTATCCCAAATCCTTGATCTATATTCATCTTCCCAACATTAATCTCTGACAAGATTTATGTAACTTGACTTTAAGCTATTCTCTCCTTTCTTAAGATTATTATATGCATTACTATTAAATATCTGTTATTTAAGAAATCTTACTAAGTGTCTAATAAATATTATTTAATAAAAATAAACAATTAAAATATATTAACTGAATGGCTATAACATATAGTAATTTATCAATTTTGATAATATTTTAATTCTAATAAGCTTATGTGACTCAGGCGTGGTCCGTGTCCAATCAGACGTGTGATCAGGAAGTGTCTTGGTTTCTGCCTTCATCGAAGTAACTCGAATTCTTAACACAGGTTCTTATAAACGCTATTCTTTCAGCACACAACCTGCTTCACTAAATGGCGTTACGTCAATGGTTTACTCTTTTATCTTGCACCTGCAATACACTTGTGCAACACTTGGTGTGACGTCATTGTCAGTTGTTTGCTTTATTTTTTTATAAATCCTGCCCACATGTATATATATATTATTTTCGTTATTATTGTCGTGTCGTGTCGTATCGTATCGTGTCGCAGATTGCGCAGATCGCAGTTACAAATAAAAAAAAATGAAAACGTTTTTATTTATATATTTTTGAATTTTAGCACCAATTTTTTAAATTCCAATATAACTTTTATATTAAAAATATGGTGTAGGAATATTATGTTTCTATCATTAAATCATATCTGAGGGTAGACAAATTATTTTTTTTGTAAATCAGATGGAAATTAAAATAAAAGTATTTCAGCAACTGAACGTTTCACGCAGTTATTGATATCTTCAAAGTTATTAATTTAAATTACATTTTGTTGTCGAAGTTTAATAATAGTAAGGAATCCTAATATTATTTAAAATATTTGCAATAAATACTAAATATTTTTTATACTATTATTAGATTTGGAATAAATAATGACATGTTTAAGTATTATACAATTTCGTCCACATCTGAAGTAATATTATATTCAATTATACACTTATTTTAAAAGTCCTTATCTTTAATATATTTTAAACAATTTAAAAAACAAACAAAGGTTCATAATATGTCACGGGTTGATCAAAAATGAGTCTCTCCGGCGGGGAATCGAACCCCGGTCTCCCGCGTGACAGGCGGGGATACTGACCACTATACTACCGAAGACATACATATGTGTTCTAAATACCTTAATAAATATTATAATAAAGGCAACATCACTTCCATATATTTATTCAGGTGGATATATTAATTTAAACTATTTATTTTATACTAATTAATAGAGTCTGAAGCTGAAAAACAGATGATCAATTAATTATCTTTTTTCTTCAAGAATTTCATTAATCGATACTAATATTATAAGAGGTACAATATTGATATTTATCTGAATTCTCAGTAATCCTGAATGGATCGTAATTATCTTTGATATCTGATAAATCTAAATACAAGATTAGAGCAAGAGCTGTAAAGGTGGAGTAGAAGTTGATAAGGAGTGAAATGATATAAAATTATTATTCATTTATTAGTGATATCAAATATGTCATTTAAAGTAAACATTATTTAGGTAATACGACATTCTGTTACCTGTATTGTATTCTTTAAATATAAATTGATAGGAAATGACTTTTCTTAACCCGTGTGTCTCTTTAAACAATATTTTATTGTATTACTCATGAACTACTATATTACTCAACACAAAATATATATATATATGTATTGAAAAAAATGCAAACTAAACTCAGTGATGGGTCACTAGAGACAAACATCTCAAATACTTTTATTATATAAGATCCCTTTATAATGATATCTTAAATTAAAATTAGACATCGCTAACAATAAACAAGCGAAAAGACAGCCTCGTTATTGTCGGTACAAGAAGACCGAGTGTAACACTTATTCTTTAAATATTAATATGTAGTATTAAACGAAGTATTAAATACGACGCTACGAATTTTCCTAAAAAAATCTTCCCAAACGATCGTAACCGTATCCTCAAGAAAACCTTATAGTAATGTGTGACTATAAATATTTAAAATACTACAAAAATAATGTTATTTTTTGTTTCTACGTAATAAAATACATAAATATTTATCTCATACTAGGAAATATTTATCAAAAGCAGCTCCGTTATTGTACCCTTAGCTTATATCTCATAATCCACTAAGTAACCGTTTTGTAATTTCATGATTCTCCTTTTGTTTTATTATTACAACATGAAAACTTATTATGATCATATAAAGTTATTTACTTACATGAATTATATTGAAATATTCTGAAACAAATAATAACGAAAGAAAACGAAATGAAGTCTTAATTTAATATTAGTTTTCTGTAGATTAAATGAAATATATTTGATTTTAAATTTTCAACGCAATTGAAATCAAAGCCGATATAAAAAGCACAGTTTAGAATGTTAAGGTTATTGGTATTTCCACAAACAGACTATAAACCTAATGTCTTTTATATGTGAACGTCTCGGAGCTTAAGCTAAACACTCGTGGTTTACTGAATCTGCGGAAAATAGCTGTTTGAAGTCGTTTGGAAAATTTGCATTGAAAATAAGCCCATATTTGGCAATAATGTTAATATTTCTTAATTTATTTTATACTCTAGTGTATATATACTAAATGATAAGCTTTTGCTAAATTAGTTATTAAATATTGAGTCTATTAGACTTGTTAGTATAGAGTTATTTTAATATTATTTAGTGTCATAAAGCTAGAATATCCTTTAGTTAAGAACCTGAACTACCGCCATCTCTTTAATTGGACACAAACTTAGGTAATATAGAATTAGTCCTGAAGTGTAGAACTTGAACACACAACAACTGAGTACCTAATTGTATAAATCTCTTTGATACGAATAATGTTAATATAATTAAACTATATCATAAATATATATATATAATATAAAGTATTTTATATAAACAATCTATTTAATAACAAGAAACTATAATTTATTTACATTTCATATATTGAGTCAATTAAATATTGTCACTATTTAATGTAATAACACAAATATATATATATATATATTATATTATATAAACGTTTAACATAATATAAATCAAATATAATAATTTGATTACAGTTAGGCCCTTCTATCTATCTGGGTATTTGCAGATAGAAACTGCAATCACCTATGATGTATTTGAGAGCTAGAAACCTATATCTTACTTATATCTTTCTTTCTTTAACATTAAAAATGTCAACAAAAATACATTACTTACCAATGGCAGTATAGCATTTGTGGCTAGCCTTATTATCCGAATAGATAGAGTAATCGCTTATATAATCACATGACATAAAATTGTCGGTTTATTATTAGAACTAGAATCTGCCGCCGTACGCTGCGGGGGTTGAGCTGAACCCCTCAGTTTTTTGAACATCATTTCTGAACGGAACGACATATTTTAATTCTGTTTTTTTTAAAACATTTCCATTCCCAATCCTTACAGCTCTGTCAATTTTCATTCAAATCGGTTCAGTAGTTTTTATGTGATGTTGCTTCAAAAAGAAGTTTCCCAAACGGTTAAAAGTTTCGCTTACGCTCAGATCAGTAACAAATAAGATTTACTTATATACTAGAAAATATATACCAAGAGTACTAAATTATTATATATTACGTACCATCTCTGTGCTCATTAAACTAGCGAAAATCCTGTATTTACTTTCCTTGCGCTCTTAATATTTAATTATGTAAGCTCAGTGTGTATTTGGTTATAATTATACAAAATCCTTTCTAACTAAACTTGTTTTTATGATTCTCTTTTATATAATTAATGACAAATAGATTCTAATCGATAGAAGTTTTTTTTTTGATCAAACTATTTTCAATAATTCATTCATAATCCGAGCTTATTTATCTATTTGAATTAGACGATCAGTTGAAATTATTAAACTCAGTGTACATTTAACTGCAGCTAAATAATGTCTCTGTTTGATATAATGACTAACATTTTGAAACACCTATAGAAGAGATATACATTTTTGTTTTCTTTCTTTCAATTAAATGTTCAATCAATAATTATATTATTTGAATATAAATATTCAGGACCACATCATCTTCCTGCCCTTATCCCACTATTGGGGTTGGCGCAGTATGTTTTTTCCTTCCATACTCTCCTGTTACTCGTCATCTTTGTACACACTCCCTTCTTCTCCATATCGTCTTTCAAGCAATCCATCCATCTTTTCTTCGGCCGTCCTCTACCTGTCCATCCCTCCACTACCATAGCCAACACTCTTTTGGTTACATGCCTTTCATCATCTCTAAATATTCTGGACCTAAAAAACATAATAATTGATACTTAATTTAAACTCTTCAAGGATGCTACCTTAATTAAAATCCCTAGAAGTACGACCTACATGGAGCATCAGAAGAGAACAGTAATGTGTCACACCAACGACAAGAGAAGAAGACATTCTGTACTGATAACAACATAACATATTAATATCATTGTATCATAAACCTCTGTTAGTAATTAACAATTAACCTAACTTAATATTCTTACGTATATCTTGTTCATTACGAAATATATGTATTATATATTATTAAACTTAAAACGATAAAGTACACCTGTTTTTAGTTCAGCTTATGTTCCTAAAGATACGACGACTGTATCACTGAAGTACAATTCAAATTTGAGAATTTAAAAATGTTTAATAATTTGAATAATGTCTAAAGTTTTTATTTAGTATTAATTGTAGAAGAAACACAGACTTACATTTTTTTTATATTTAGGATATGAAACATAATATCTAATAAATAAAATTATATTTCGTCCTCAAAAAAATATTTTGTGAACGAAGATGTTCAAAATTACTAATTTTAGGCTCAAGTAATGTTGTTCCTAGAAATTTTATCAAAATGAAGTACACTTTTCTATGAAAATATTTTCTGTTGCTTCTCGTATTTTAGGCAATGTTCAAAACAACCTTAATTAATCCGAAGCTGAAGAGGCTGCACTCACCACTGACCATTATTATTTATTTGCTTATATTAATTATTCTTCCTCAAAGTTTTGAATTGCATTCATCTTGATAGAGACAACTATATACATATACATATGTGTATATATATATATGCTGTAATGTTTATATTTATTATATACAATTTTAAAATTGATGTCTTTTTACTACAAACACATTATTTTATGTTGTGTTCTGGAGCAAGGCACTCAGCTTAATACAAAACTTGCATAGCATGCACTGCTAACAAGTATAACATTAATATTACCTACATCAGGGTCTTCAATCACTTCCTTACATTATTTAACACATTCATACTTGTTATAATAATATGTATTACACACATGGTACATGATGATGCATGATTTTCGTTTGCACTAATCACCGAAACCACTGAATTTTTGTAGATATCTTTTATTTGTTCCAACTTAAAAGATAGATAGGAAATACTATAATAAACAAAACCTATAGAAGTAAGTATTATATTATATACTACGTATATAATTATGCATATTTGAATGTTTCACAAATGAATCATACATTACAATCTTATTCTAGGCGTTTTTAATATTTTTTTTAAACTTCTCATTTTGTCTTTCCTCTGCTGGCAGACGTCACTAGATGACTCTTAATAATGCTAATGTGTTCGAGTATTGATCGGACTTCTGTGAATTACAAAGTGCATTGTACATTGTAACATGTATAACATTGAAATGTTTTCAAAGTTATATAGACTATACTACATATAGACAGACACAAGCATTAACAGTTCTCTCTAAACCAAAAATTTTGCTGAAAACTCAAACATGTAGAATGTTAACATAAAATGTAGTGTACAGGTACAGAAGTTACTGCTTGTTTGGTTCTGCAGAAGATCCATTTGACCTTCAGCGGTGTCATCGCCAATGGAAATTTGCAAAGAAGCTAACGCGTTGCTAACAAAGTAGCTATTAAAAATAGGGGTAGGTGTGTAGGGGTTGTAAACGTACAATATCCATCTTCGGTAAGGGCTACTATTCCAATTGAGACACAGACCCTAGCACAAGCTACAAGTCAAAAGTTTAAATTTCAGAATTAAGAGTTATACTATGAAGTTATGGTTCTAAAAATATAATTCCACGGACGAATAAATAATTGCATCATATGAAAAAGCTTTGACAATAGGTCGCCTATTTTTTATAACCAAACCCACAATACAGATATTCATGCTGGTACTAACTACTGAAACCGGAAAACAACAACCGCAATGCGTGTTCATTTCGCGATTTGATGTTTTCATCTATTTCAAATCCTATGCGTTTAATATAGCAGAGCAAACGTTTTTTAGCTTTACTATGTTCTTTGAAATGGTGGAATTGCAATCAATTAATTTCTTCTTCCCATCTTTTTACCCACGACACCATTTAACATCAAGTGGACTGTCACCTCGCTGGACACCCAATATCACAAATAATTGCTTTTATCAAACATGTTGTTCAATCTTCATTTTATTCATTGAACATATATTTATTTATAGATATCTTATTTACGTTCTTAATATTTATAATCAGTAAAGTATCTCATAATAGAGTACTATTAATTAGTGATTGTTCTTGAAACAAAGACGACGTTAATACAATATTATCGTGATTATATATAATGTGATGGAGCTTTTGTTATATTGCAAATATTAATAATAATTTAAGATTCCTTTTGCGTTAATATTATTAGTAATTATTATGAAACACTCAAAACATACAAGTTATCCTTTTCATCGTTCTTATCTATTAATAGCACCATCACTTTCATATAAATTTATTTGAAAGATAAGTAATACGTAACGTTTCTTGCTCACTTTTTTGCAACCTATATTTTATGTGTTCTTTGTATTTTTGTTTTAATAAGTTTAACTATTTTTTGTTTACATTAATTGTCGATATTATATTTATTTTGCTATGATATTTTGAAATTTGACACTTATTAGTACAGAGTGCTGTCAAGTCCCAGGAAGAAACGTTCGAAAACTAGTTTTAACTTTTAACTGATATAATTTTCTTTAATTTTAACAAAACCACTTTTTGTCTTATACATTTTAATTATTTTGCTTTCTTTGTTGTGGTTTCTTTTTAAATTTTATTTTACTAGTAGTTATAAGTATTATTATATAGTATAAATTTTTACTATTGTCTGTGTTAACTAAAAATTTCATCAGTTTTTTGCCAGAAATGTAGGAGATTATATTTGATATATATATATAGAGTTTTTATTATTATTATTATTATTATTATTAGTATTATTATTATTATTATTATTATTATTTTATTTATTACAATAAATTTATATAAATATATAAATATATATATATATATTTATATCTATATTATATGGATTCTAGTATGTCTGATATTTCGTATATTGATATTGCCGATGATTATTTTTCTTGTAGTTCAACCGATGTTTTTCTCAGCCCTAATAGTAGTGGTAATTTTTCATCCCTGAACACTATTACCCACTCTCTTGAAGCTCAATTAAATTCTGTATTTCATAATCTTTCTAATAAATTTAACTTAGTGCATATAAATGCACAAAGCATTCCGGCACATCACTCCGATCTTCTCGCATCGTTTAGCAACGTTTCTATTGATGGTATTCTAGTCTCAGAGTCCTGGCTAAAACCCTCTCTTCCCTCCTCTATCTATAATATTCCTAATTTCACTCTTATACGTAATGATAGATCTTCCAAAAGAGGTGGAGGGGTTTGTATATATCTTCGTGATAGTATCCCTTTCAACATAATTAAACATTCATCTGATACTTCATCTGATACCGACTTAGAATACCTATTTATTGAAATTATCTTTCGTCATTCTAAACTGTTACTTGGTGTTCTTTATTGCCCCTCTCTTCATTTTAACTATTTCCGTTCCTTTGAATACCTTCTTGAAACTTTATCTCCTTCCTATAACCACATCATCCTAATGGGTGACTTCAATACGTGCCTCATCAAAAACGATCCTCGAACCCACAAACTCAGATCCTTAGTTACGTCTTTTAATTTTACTATTCTCCCCCTCTCAGAAACTCACTTTCCTCCTAATTCTAAACCGTCGCTTCTCGACCTTATCCTTGTTCTTAATTCTGAAAACGTTTCTATTCATGGCCAGCTTACAGCACCCTTCTCTTACCATGACCTTTTGTTTCTTAGCTACAACGTAACCTCTTATAAACAGAAATGCAAAATTATAAATCGTCGTTGTTTGAAAAACATAAATTTAAATGAACTTGTATCTGATGCATTATCAATAAATTGGTCCTTATTGTCAGAATCTCAGTCTGTTGACGAAAAAGTGAGCATTTTCAATGCAGAAATTCTGAAACTTTACGATGTTCATGCTCCGTCCAAACGGATAAGAGTTCGACATCTCCCCGCGCCTTGGCTTTCTCCAACAATAAAAAAACTCATGGCCAAACGGGACAAAGCTAAGAGTATCTGCAAAAGGTTCCCATCGCAAGATAATTTGGTTGTTTATAAAAAGTTGCGAAATCTCTGCAATCGTATGTGTAGAGATGCCAAACGCCGTCACATTTTTTCTTCTATTAATAATTTATCCACTACACAGATGTGGAATTTCTTAAAGTCACTAGGTGTGGGCAAAAATCGGAACAGCTCAAATAATTCTATTAACTTAAACTTATTAAATAAACATTTCTCTACTCCTGCTATAGAATTTTCTCAACAACGCAAGTCTAAGACAATTCAAAAACTAAAAGATGCCACCCCACCTATCTGTGATCCTCTCTTTTTGTTCCAGGAAGTAACGGAGGGAGATGTTAAGAAGTCTCTCTTATCCATTTCTTCTAAAGCGATAGGGCATGATAATATTAGTAGAGATATGCTTATCCCCTTAATTGATATCCTTCTGCCCATTATCACTCATATCACAAACTTTTCCTTACACACTAATACCTTCCCTACGGCATGGAAAAATGCACATGTCATTCCCTTACCAAAAATATCAAACCCTACCACTCCTTCTCATTATCGACCTATATCGATACTCCCTATCCTCTCCAAGGTTTTTGAAGACTTAGTTTTCAAGCAACTTTCCGACTTCCTTTACAGTAATAATCTTTTAAGTCCTTTCCAATCCGGTTTCCGACCTCACCATAGTACCAGCACTGCATTACTGAAAGTAACCGATGATATCCGTTATGCTATGGATAACAAAGAACTCTCCATACTTGTTCTTCTTGATTTCAGTAACGCTTTTAATTCAGTGGATTTTGACGTAATGCTTAATATTCTTATAACTTACTTGATATCTCCATCCGTTATTGACTGGTTTAAAACATATCTTTTCGGTCGTCAGCAGATTGTGAAATCTAATGAGCATTCTTCTGATTGGATGAATCTATCTGCTGGGGTACCACAAGGCGGCGTCCTATCTCCATTACTCTTTTCCATTTTCATAAATGAAGTTTCCAAGATTATATCTTCCAACTACCATCTCTATGCAGATGATTTACAGCTATATAGACATGCCAAATTATCTGACCTAGCAGAGGCTATTGATGCCATAAACATCAACCTTGAAAAGATTCACTCTTGGACGCAAGACTATGGCCTATTACTAAATCCTTTTAAATCGCAGGCCGTAATAGTAGGTAGCAGAAAACTACATAGCAAAATCGATTTTAGGACTCTCCCTTGCCTAGTCTATGATGGAACTCCAATACCATACCTAGACAATGCAAGAAACTTAGGACTTATTATAGACTGTCACCTAAGTTGGGTAGCTCAAGTAAATGATGTAAGTAAGCGGCTTCACCATTCCATACATTCCCTTAAACGACTTCAAAATTTCCTTCCTCTGAAAACTAAAATTATACTATCACAATCCCTCCTCCACCCTATACTCGACGACGCTGACGTTTGCTATTTAGATGCGACTAATGAGCTACTTGATAAATTAGATCGACTCCAGAATTTGTGCATTCGTTTTATTTTCGGCTTGCGCAAATTCGATCACGTTTCCGAATACCGCCGTGAATTAAAGTGGCTCCCCATTCGCCTTCGCCGGAATATGCATGTGCTAACACTGTTATATAATGTTTTAATAAATTATGGTCCGACATACCTTCAGGAACGCTTCCAATTATCCTCCCCCAGAAATCGACCTGAACGCTCTTGTGTTGCACTGAAATTTCTGGAAGTGCCAAAATACAATTCAAATTTTTATCTAAAGTCGTTTTCTGTTCTTGCTGCGCAACTTTGGAACTCACTACCTGATTTTATTTATAAAGACTTTCCCACTACTACTGTTTTCAAGTTTAGACTGAAAAAGCACCTATTTTCACTTTCCTCGCATTAATCGGCATCAATTATTTACTTACAATATATTCATTAGTTATATGTATTTGTGTAGACAGTTGTGTATGTAAGTATATGTAAATATATATATATATATATATATTTATATTTATGTATATTAGTATGTAAGTATATAAAATAGTGATATATTAAAGCCATTATATTATATTATATTACATTATATTATATTTTATTTATGTTATATGTACCTATACCCCATATCAATAAATATTTCCAATAACCAAGGGTTTCTGGCAGAGATCTCTTGCAAGAGATAAGTTATCCTTAGTCTAAATTTTCTTTGTTTATAATGTCTTTGTTTGTAATTTATGGTACAGAAATAAATAAATAAATAAATAAATAATAAGTACTTTAAAATTATATTCGCCTTAATCATAGTTTTATAATATTTGCATCAAAATATCAAGTTTCATAATATTCATAATGACATAGTAAATATTCAACACTACTTATTTATTCTCGTCTAGTGCTCGATGTTGAAGCTTAATAAACTTTGCACTGAATACGCGAATTTGACAACAAATTATAAACAATTGTACTTGTCAAGTGCTGCAGTGTCATTTATTAAAGCTTAACAGTTATTATATAACCTTTTAACTTCACTAAAGCTGTTAAATGTTACTTTAATTGAAATATAATATCACAATGTATGACTGGAACATTACTAACATGATATATTATAATAATTTATAAATAAACAGTTAAAAAATACCATATTTTATTGAGTTTTTTAGTAACATGAAAATATGTTTAAATGGTTTTCAAATTAGATTTAAAACATATTTAAATTAACTCATAGGATATAAATATAAATGTCGCTACTTTATAAATAATATAAACTTCTCTCCTAAGTTAGTATATATATGTTATGTTATATTTTCTATGCACTACAGCACGTTTTGTGTCTTTGCATTGTATAAGCAGTGTAATTAATAATATTTAGTGGGTACTAGGTTGACTTTTGCTTGGAGATTACATTACACATACAATAGGTCTTAGTTTGATGATTGCTTATTAGTCTAAATAGATTGTTGGGAATAAGATACAATTATATAGTATACACACACACACCTATTTTAAAATTAACATCACACTCACCATCTTAATAAGAAATACATTATACAATTAGTAGAATTCCAACTTCAGACACAAAGTTGAAATCGAACTTATCTATAAGCTATTATAAGTTTATTAGATTCAACAATGTAATTAAATTGAATAGAAAATTCAATGAAATAAGTTATATCTAATAAACTAGTATTTTCTTAACAGGTCATATAAAATATATCTCTTACTTTATATAAAGCTAAACAAAATAGATACTAAATAATTAATTATTACATTAAAACAATGCATTGCAATATTAAAGAAATTTCTGTTAATTGTGTTTATTTTTATTGTAATAATTTTAGGAAACTAATGAATATAATACAATATTTGTATTCTCAGAGCAATGGACGCTGTTTTCTCATTTCTCTGATTCTCAACAGTGAGTGCTCTTGACTTTTGATACTAAAAGGACATTTGTTGGAAAATGTTATTTATAAATTCAGTTCAGAATATAATCTTATTATTAGAATTAGTATCATTGAATTTATTTGGATTTAATATTCTAGTTTTTCTTTCGACTTCGTCTGCGGAGAAATAATTGGTGGTAATATCTTGATCTCGATAGTCCAGTCCATGTAGTCCAGCAGCAGTCCCGTCCAGTCCAAATCTATTGACTATTATGTTGTTGGCCGTGACGTCAGCATTTATAAAACATATAAACGAGTTCTTCACTTCGTAATAATTAATAGAAATAGATACTTTAAACTGTTTTTTTTTATTTAAGCAAATAAATCATTCTTAATAACATTATGTATAATATTCTCTTGTAAATCTTGCCATGCCATCAATTTTGGTGATAAGGCGTAAAAATTTGTCTTGCCTAGTTGTTAAAGAGTAGGTAAGTAACTTTATACTGAGCATTGAAGGAAGAAGTCTTATATACGTTTTACTGTTACGTTTGAAGCAATCTTTGGTTTTGAGTTGAAAAGCATATTGTCTTACCATTGAGAAAGGTTTGCTCAGAAACGTAACAAGATTTTGTGGACTGGAAGTTCTATTCAAATGTCGATAATTTATTATTATTTCACATTAAATTATTAAAATAATATACAGTTTAATAGAAAGTAGAGTATTATAAGTAAAAGTTGTAAGGATTAACATGATGTTTATGATAAATGTAACTTCGTTTAGAAAAGTCTTTAAAACAAACGGACATGGATAATGTGCTATACTTGTACAGTTATAGTAAAACAAAACCTAATTCAATAACCAGTGTGTCTGTGGTTTAAATTTATTTAAATAATAACAGAAGTTTCAAGGACCTTCATTACAACAATAACTATACATATGGGTATAATATATTTGAATAACTTTAAACACAATTTTTTAACTTAGGACATTACCTAAGTTATCAAAAGTATTCAAATAATTGAGGTAGAACTTATAATCCCGCCAGTTGATGAAGTTTTTTTATTAATCACAACAGCGGACGATCCAAAAGTACAGTCAAATATGTTATATTTTTATTATATTAATATGAAATTAATTTGCTAAAAAAATATCGGTAATAAAGTATATAGAAGAATATTTTTTAAGACTTGGTATCTAGAATTTGCCATTTATTATAAATTAATCTTATTAATGCATAACTACAGAATCTCCTAAATTTAACTTAAAAGAATTAAATATTTATATTAAATTTAACAAAATAGAATCTTGTAAACTAAACTAACAATATCACTTTTAAATTTCTTTTCTGTTTATTTCACATTCGACGAAGTATAAAACTAAATTACAAATGAGGCTTGCAGATAAAACAAGGAACCACTCACACGGGAGCAAAATTTACGATTCGTTTGACGATGACGAGAACTATGAAATATGAATGTCGTTATTTATAACGTGGTATCAATACTGACAACTGACTCACTATTTCGTATCTCTTATTATAAAAAGTGTTAATTATAAAAGTTATTAATGCGTATGAATAGTCAGGTGATGTTCTTATGAAAAGAATGTAACAAACATTTATGTACTTATATTTATTTTTCATTTTATCTTATATTTTGAATTGATTCAATGGAAAGAGATTGTATAAAAAGATGTATGATAATTGTCAATGTCAATGTCAATGTCAATGTCAATTGTCAATCTCTTGGAATACATTTTACACTTTGTTGTAACAACAGTATTAAGTATATAACATATGAGTTTACAGAAAACACATAAGAGTGTCTCAATAATTTACTAGTGAACATTTTATATGAAACACCAAATCATGTGTACTTCACACACTTCTATATTTGTTATATTAATTTAAATAATAATTGGTATAAGAAGCATTTTTGTATCACCACATATGTGTTTGTTTCTGTTTGGTTTTAGCTTTTTAGGAAATAATTTCAGAATAATGTAATAAATAACCTAACAAACTGTTCACAAACATACTTATACAAACAGCTAGCTTTGAGGTAAATAGTCATAATTTGAATTAAGCTGTGGTCAACTTGTTACTATGCTTTGTCGCTGCGGGAAATTATGTAATGTTACATTTAAGTCTCATTAACAAGAATACTCTATATTTCTAAATAATAATATTACATTATAAAATATTTCTTACAAATATATAATAATATCTACAACTGAATATTCATGCCTTCAAAAAAGTCTTTCTATTTTCTTATATGTTATTTATATATATACTTAAATAGTTATCAGTTTTCTCGTAATATAATTTATACAAACATTTGAAATGCATTGTAATTTTTTTATGTCCTTTAAGACTTACAGACCATAAAACTTTTCATAGTAAATGTATAAAATGTATACATGAAGATATATAAGACGAACAAATACAAAACACAAATTCGCTAACAAAATAAAGCTGATTAATTCTCCCTCACGGACCTCCCGGAGGACATGTACTCGTATAAGAGGTTGATGTCTGTGGACGAGGGGAAAGAGATATGCAGGGACGTAGCGTTTAGCGCTCCGTCGTCTCTAGCTACCTCGCAAGGGATATGGCGTGAATTTAAAATAAAATAAAATTAATTAATTAAAACATTCTGAGCTTTTTATAAACATGCCTCTATTACATGTCATAAATGTAATTCATTTCTATTATAACTATTTATTTGAAATTATTTAGTTTTTAAATTTACTTATAAAATTCAAAGGAATAAATAAAACCGAGTTGGCAAATATTGCAATTCGATAGAATGTTATAAAGTCAAGAGATGTATTTGGATCTCGGAAGCAATATATTAGATTGGAGAACTTCCAAGTGAAAAATTGCTTTTAACATCTCAAAGCTTATTGAACTTATTAAAATGTAACTTTGAACAATATTTGTCTTTTAATTTTTATTTATTAACAATAGGTATCAATACACTACAACAGTATGTATTGATACCTATTGTTAACGTTTTACAATTTTATGTAAAACGTTCTCCAAGATTGTATTTATATTATTACTAGCTTATTCCCTTCCGCTTCGCTGGGCACACTATTAATTTAGATGTGAACTTAGGTTGCTATGGTAACAGTTGTCATTGTAACCGTTGCTATGGAAACCGTTGCTTTAGTAACTCTTATCCTCACGTTGCGAAATAAAAAACTTGAAATCCGTTGGGATAGGAATTCCGTAAAATTCGTTCTTAGTGGACGACTACGTCACAAAAGGAGTAACTACGAGTATGTAAAATATTAAGTTTATTTGGACGGCCAGTATCGAAGATATAATTTCTCCGATTTGTGGTTTACAGAAGAGCGGGACATGGTTGAAGCATTACTTTGGAATTACTGATTGAACTGAATATTGACATGAGCCATTATTTGGAAGAACACATTTTTATTACTTGATATATTTCTAAAAATCTTCTTTAATGTTTAAGATTGTTTAAATTTCATTATTTTATATTACGTATAAAATTTATGACAGCAAATAAACATTTAATGACAAAGGTCACTGACCTCTGTATTACATTTAATTAATCTCTTCGTATCTTGTCACGTTTCTAACTTTAGCTGTGATCTCGACTTCACGAGTTGTTACTTCGATACAGATAAGAGTCCTTATATTTGATATATTGTGTTAGATGAATTAATCTCTTGAATTATTGAATATATGTCTCATATAACTAAATGGTATTGGTTTCTAGCATTTTATTTAATGCCAAATAAATTAAGTATATATTACAACTAGCTTTCGCCCCGGCTTCACATGGATATAATTTAATAATATATATTTTGTTCAGAGTTTAATATTGTGTATTATAACAACTTCACTTTTTTAATCATTACTATATCTTTATTTGTTTCCATCACATTTAATTAACCTTTCCACTTCTTACAGTACAACCACTGATCACCAACTTGCTATAGCTAACACTGCCTCTCACTGCCAATACACCTCTTTTATACTATCAATTTATAAATTACACCACTTATGGAAATCAATTACGTCACAAAACACCTACACTTTAAACATACTCTAAAAGTACAAGAAATCTTTTTTTAAACATTTTTTCTAGACAGATTTTTTTTGTTCTGTTTTTTTCAGAACCATCTTTAGTAAAAGATCTAGCTAGCCATGTGCCAAATTCAAAAAAAATACATAAATACAGGTTTTAAAATTAACGATGTCAAAAAAACAGAAAAATGAACGGTTAAGAGCTTCGCTTACGCTCAACTCAGCTCAGCTCAATTATAAAAACAACAATAACAAAGCATTTATTTTTATTTATATATATATTAAGTTTGGTCTGTTTTCTCACTACAGAATACAATATAAAATGTAACTCCAATATGAATTAATCACTCAAACAAAACCAGAGTTATAACTTCACAAAGATCAAGGTTAAACTTTGCCTCCTATAATTAGTTTATGACAGCTGCAGTATGTACTGCAACTATTAAACAATACTGTTATATCGTTTGACTTATTCTAGTTCACTTTCCTTTTTTCAAACGTTAATACGTACCTTACATATATACATATATGTATATATATACTTACGTCAATTATATCGAGATTAGTTTACCGGCTACTTTTTAAAACCATGGCGTAAACATGGTGGAATTCTTGTTAAAAGCTCATGGATGCCGAAAGGAATTTGTTTTTATCATACGTACAGATAAAACTGAATAATGATTTCGTTTTCGATTGGTAAAACTAAAGAATAATTCCTAAATTTTAAGATTGATATTAAAATGAAAATAATAATATTTATATGACTGAAAGTAATATTTCTGTCTTCAACCAAGCATTCTTTATATGCGTATATTTTATTATTTAACTAATATTTTTTCTACTCCCTCGTTCATGAAGAACGGATATTGAGGATGGATATTGAATTATATTATTCCTATCCACTGTTTTTATTGGCTTCAGATGAATACTTTTAATATAGCTTACAAGATTGATAATATGTAATATATTTATATAAATTGTCATTTTATTCCATACTAATATTCCATAATAAAAAGATTGTCGAAAAATCATAAACGAGGATTGAGGAGTTTCAAGTAACAATAAGAATATAACAATATAGTTTAATAATAACTTATTTATTTTATAACTTCATCCAATATGACCGTTAAGTGAGAATTCCAGTGAAATATATTTATTTGTATGTGAGTTATGACAGAATCCACTGTCAATTTGTTTTTGACAACAATGTTATCAACTTAAAGTGTTCTAAGATTTTTTTAAATTTGACAAGTTATTAAATACAAGTCCAAAACAAAATTAAAGTGGAAAGTCAACGCCAGCTAAAGTACAGCATGTTTATGATGAAACTATTTAAGAAACTATGAAGAAACTAGATAATTTAATCCTACCACTAACTATATACAAAGAAGTACATATCTTTTAGTAGTCTATTATTAGATGTCATTACTAACTTATTTTCTACATATTTTAGTGATACTTTCGTTTATAGACTTACTTACTTAGCTTCACGCCATATCCCTTGCGGGGTAGCCAGAGACGACGGAGCGCCAAACGCTACGGTATATTATTATGCATATAAATATCGATATAGGTATCTTAAAGAATACAATTAAAAAGTATTGCAAGAATTTCATGAACTAATAAGAAGCCTCTACTAAGGAGATATGATTCTTTTTTTTAGGTATATGAAATGTAGATTCAGAATTAATGCTTTTACATAATGTATATTTATATAAATGACTTTGTATAAACGATTTTATGAAACATGCTGTCTGTGTAAATAGTCAAATTCAATTAACTTTTAGCGACAAAATCATTTTTTATTTATATTTTTTCAATAACCATAATAACTATTCGAACATATATCTATAAAATATAAAATTATAAACAACATTTAAACAAAGAAATTAATAACAATAATACTAAATTGTTAAATTATGATTAAATCCATTTTGGGTAAAGGCATATCTTTAACACGCGTTATTTGTAACGAGAATGGATCAGTTAGAGTATTCTTAGAATATCTGGTCAGTTCTGTATGGAGTTTAATTACATCCTTGGAACCATGTAATTAAGACGGTATAAAGGTTGTAATGATTTTGTATCCTTGGTGTTGGTACCACTCTCGGTCTTCTCTGCTAACGTTCCTGTGACTTGTCTATTTCACTCTGGCGTTAAGATTGCTTATATTTAATTTTTATTAAGGTTTTTGAAAATATTAAAGCCTTAATCTTTATTATTTCTGAAGCAATAAAAACGTATTTACAAAATGCCATAAAATATCTTGAAAACTGGCTGTGATATTTAAAAAT
This sequence comes from Melinaea marsaeus rileyi, assembly GCA_918358865.1. NCBI lineage: Eukaryota > Metazoa > Arthropoda > Insecta > Lepidoptera > Nymphalidae > Melinaea > Melinaea marsaeus. Next base: position 6,465,788 of record OU911089.1, read on the forward strand.
ATGAATATCCTCGTACTTCATAGAACTTTTCTTTGTTTTATATTCTCTGGTTTAATTGAGTCGTAAATAAAGTTAGTATCTGATGCAGTCAGCGGTCTCTAACACGTATATTAAACATCACGTGGGAGTATCTTATGTGTAACTATGACTCACAGATGATTCAGATTCACATAAAATATGTAATTTATTAGAGTATTGTCTGTAATAATATGTTTAATTTACATATTACACTACATTATAAGAGCTTTTATTATTATGTGTGGTCTTATACATATTATATTATTAATGAACACATTATAAAACTCAATCTGAAGTGCTTCTGGTATATAATTAATTAACACTAAACCTACCGACAATTCTTGTATACCTGTTCCTACCGCACGCCGTCAAATTGACCGGTAATTAAAAATTATTTTATTATATAACGCATTTAATAATGGAAATAACTAAAAGTAAAGAGTGTAGAAAATATTATATGCATATTCTAAGAATTGTCATGTAGTTTGATAACGATATTATAACGTTAGATACGATACGATAGTGTAACGAAAATGTGTAAGTTCTACAAAAGTTTAAGAACGATCAATTTGACCGGTACTTGGTAGGTTTAGTGTTAAATACGAAAAAACATCTAATAATAGAGTAGGAAGTCTATATTTGTATATCTGTAAGTCTGTACGTGTGTACACAAAGTATTGTGACTTGGAACTGAACCGCGGGAGGTGTGTGTATCTACGAGTAACTACACCAGAATATTTAATAAAAATAATATTATTGAAAAGTAATAGATCATTATTTTAATTATTATATTATTAATATTTATGTAATATATGTTTATATTAATATACTTTACAATTTTAATCTCGTAATTATATAATATCATGATAAATAGATAACTGCAAAATGATTAAATTTTGTTTATAAATCCGCTTATCAATTCTTTTACTTTGATATTTATTATCAAAGATCGGATATTGACGTCGGATGTTAAGATTAATAATTTTCTTTCTCAGTTACCGTTTAATTGACGTGGTCTTGATTATTTTCTTCTCCACAGATTGTAAACATTCGCTAATGAATACACTTATTCTAAGAGCGATTAATATATATATATATATATATATATATATATATATATATACTCTTGTGTTCTGATTATTCCATCTATAAATCGACTAAGTATACATTTTAATACAAGCAATGAATTATCACCAAATGTTGATATTTACATATTTATTAAAGGAGAAACTGTTTTCATATGATATAATGACATATGTAGTAAGCTTCTGTAAACAATGTGTTTGTTAAATCACATTCTAATAGTATTATATTATTATTAGTCACCTACAGCTTTCACTTACAACCATAGACCTTCTACAAGGAACATCAAAATAAGCTTGGACATCCTTATAACGTATTCATGTTACATATTATATTAAAAGCAAGATTAAGTTTATACAAAATAGTAATATTATAATTAAAATGCATATTATCTTAGTTTAATTAAATATATAATATGTTCCATGGAATATAAACTAAGTGAGATCACGCGCGGTCACACGAGAGAATACAAATGAACTAACATACTATGTACGTAATATAACGTATATTGTATTAAATATTATATTAAAGATGTCACGTTGTTTTAATCTTAACAAACGTGAACTATGTGATTTGACTATTTAATACAGTTTGATAATATATTTATAGGATGATTATTATATTGGAGATCGATTAAACTCATTTATAGTACAGATAAGTACAAACTATACTGCAGGGTTAGTGTTAGAAATATAATTATTTTATTTATTCTCTTTAAAAACGAATGTTATTAAAAAGTAAAGTAAATTAGAACATGTATTAATTACTTTAATTGTCTAATGTACTGGGGAAATAAGTAAATTATAGTAATTAATATAAAAGTATTTCGAAATAAGAAATAATAATGCTGGTCTCACTAAATATATTATGTGAATTAATTAAATATGTACATTATTAATATTATTGTAGTGAGGTGGTGTAGAGGGTCGGAGGATCTCACCTCAACGTTACACCCGCGCTGTGTTAACACTAATCACTGTAGTCTGAACAAATAATACCTTAAGATAATACAAACTAATTAAGAAGATTATTAGTCTCATAAATCATTAGTGTTAGTATAATAGTGTTAATAAACCTTTCATATTTTGTTACATAATATAATATATATAAAGTATAGTAAAAAAGGTTCATTATGCTTTATCGGTATTAGTAATTGTATTGATTATTATATCGCACTCCTAGATCAAAACTGTAACAACTCAAAATTCGTTTATTTAGAGTTATTCTTGTATTCGAATGTCCGGTGATCACACGCAACTATCCCGACATAACCGGATCAATATTGCTTCAAAATAAAAATGCTTGATGGCGTTGACTTTCTATTGTTGAATCATAATGCCCGCGGTCCCCCCACCTAAACAGGTTTATTGTTAGTTGACCTTCACTAGTCACCACGAGAGCACGTATCAAGGTGATCGAAAACGCGGACATTTCTAATTGTTACAGTTTTGTTGAATTGAATTAGTGAAATAGTGTAAATTAATTAGAATTGTTACGGTATTGGTGAATCGGCGTGCATTATTTCATAAGGATATTTTGACTTGTTCTAGTTTTGTTTGAAAAGGTATGTAAATATTTCATTACTATTTAGATTTGACTTAGTTTTGATGGATCGACATGTACATTTCTAGTTGTCTTAGTATTGTTGAAACTAATTTAAATTGATATTTTTTCTATATAAAACGTAATATTCTTCTAGCATCGAATAAAAATCGTGAAAGTAAAAACAAATATTGTCGATTCCTATTGAAGTTTTCCAGATAAAACTCTTAATTCTGTTGTATTAAGGGTTTTTTTTGAGTTAACTCATTATTGCTGGATCGTTCTTATTTACAATAATTTACTTTTCTCTTTTTCAGATAAATATGAAGAGAGGCAGATTTCTCGTGAATATTGTTAACGAAAAATATAAAGAAAACCTGTTATCATCTAATAATAAAGATTCAAAGACAAATTTAGATACAGAACCACAAATAAACAAAGAAAATATTCCATTAAACACTATAATGACTTATCAAGGCCACAGTCGACAAATTCTAAATGATTTAACTATATCTTCAAGTGAAGAAAGTTTTATTGAAAACTCTGATTCAGATCCAACCTATATTTATAAAAAAAAGAAGCATCTTCCCCGTAAAATAATTCCATCGTATTCTTCATCTTCAAGTGTGACTTCGTCATCAAACTGTTCCAATTCCTCAAACTGTTCCAATTCCAGCGACAGTTCTAGTAGCAGTAGTGATTCTGAAACTGAAACCACTGACACTCTAGCTCAGTGTAGAAGCCAAAACGTTGTTCCAATTGAATCTATGGCTGTATATAACACTGTTGGACAGCTTCAGACTAGAAATAATGTTGACACTGAGTTCAGAGCTGTTAATAATCTTACTGTTCAACCACAGTGTCATGTTGTCAATGAATTGAGCAATGAACAGCCAAATGAAGAGGTAAAAAGAGGAAAGAAGAAGTTAAGAAGAGAATCGACATGGAAAGCAAATATTTCTAAAGTTTTGAGGAATTCCGGTAAGTCATACCAATCTCTATCAAAAAGCAAGAAAGTCTTTAATGAAAGAAAAGTTCGCCCGGCATGCGGTGAAAGTTGTAGACAACGGTGTAGCTTTAAAATCAATGAAGAAACAAGACAAAACATCTTTGATGGTTATTGGGGCCTAGCAGATCTACAGAGACAAAGGGATTACATAATCAGACATACTGAAGAAATCAAACCAAAGTATAGATATTCTTGTACACAGGAGTTTAGAAATCTTAATAGAGCCTTTTATTTTGAAGTAGCTGGCAATAAGGTCCGCGTTTGTAAGTCTTTTTTTAAAGCAACGCTCGACGTGAGTAATACGAGTATCACAACTGCACTGGCTAAAAAACATGAAAATGGCATTGTCGCTACCGATTTAAAAGGCAAACATGGTAATCAAATGAAAATTGATCAAGGAATTAAAGACAGTATTACAGAGTTCATAAACAGTATCCCTAGGATTGAGTCCCATTACTTGAGGGCACAAACGTCAAGAGAATTTATTGGCAGTGACAAATCTCTTGCTGATTTATATCGCGACTACAAAGAAGCTCGTGAGCTTAAACAGTTATCTTTCGCCACGAAGTCAACTTTTAATAGAATATTCAATACTGAATTTAATCTCGGTTTTTATATTCCAAAAAAAGATCTGTGTGACCTTTGTGAGGGCTTTAAAAATGCTAATGAAGAAGAAAAAAATAAGTTACGAGAGAATTATGAACAACATCTACTAGAAAAAAATTTAGCAAGGGATCACAAAGAAAAAGACAAGAATAGAAATGATGGTGTTATCGTAGCTGTATATGACTTACAAGCAGTTATGCAAGTTCCAAAGGGTCAGGTTTCATTGTTTTTCTATAAATCTCGGATTAATTGTTTTAATTTCACTATAAGTGATTTAAGAGCGCAAGACGTAATTTGTTTTTTTTGGGATGAAATAGTAGGTAAAAGGGGTGCTGTGGAAATAGGCTCCTGTGTTTTGCGCTATATTGATACTTTATTACAAAAACATCCAGATAAAGATATTGAGATTATTTTCTATTCTGATAACTGTGGTGGACAGCAGAAAAATAAATACTTACTATCTGCCTATGCTTATGCTGTTGTTACTAAAAGAGTAAAATCAATAACACATAAGTTTCTTATACGTGGTCATTCTCAAAATGAGGGTGACAATGTTCATAGTGTCATAGAGAAGCAGATCAAAAGACACATAAAATCTGGCCCGATATATACCCCGCAACAGTATTGTACTTTGATTCGGACAGCGAAAAAAACCGGAAGACCTTACCAAGTAGAAGAGATGACACAGGAACATTTTTACGACACGAAAATGTTGCTAGAAGAGTGGGGGACTAATTTCAATTTAGATGAAGATCGTAACCAGGTCAAATGGCATGATATAAAAATTTTAAGGATAGAAAAGGAGAATCCAGGAGCATTTTTTTATAAAAGCTCATTTTCAGACGAAAACTTTAAAAAAGTGTCTGTGCGCAAACGCCGAACCAAAGACGATCAGATAGTTTTTACGGGTCTTAAACAAGCTTACTCTCAAAAAATACCTCTTTCTGAAGCAAAAGTAAAAGATATTAAGGAACTTATAACCAAAAACGCTATCCCACAACAGTATGTAGATTCTTATTTTAAAAATGTTATTGATATTTACTGATTAATTTTGAAAATTATCTGCTCTTTAAAATAAGTATGACGTCCTTTATGTAAGTTCCTATAGCCAGTAACATTTACTATTATCTGAGAATTTATTTTGGTTGGTTGAAATTATTATAGTTTAGCATTGATTTAAAATATTATGTTTTGATTGCAAGGGGTAGAGTTTTTTAGTAATTGTTGATCTCAAATATGCCATTCTAATTAGTTCTATAAGAAAAGTAAAAATCTTATTTTTATAGGTACCAATTCGTAAAATTGGTATTATTTGTTAATTTTTTTATTTGTATTTGTAAGATGTGTTTTTTTATTATATTACGAGGCTTATATTAAATATAAGCCTGGTTTGGTTTTTTGACTGATTTTTGTGATTTATAATAAGTTTAATTACATTGGAAGATTTATAATTAATATGAGGATAAGATTTTTTTTTTAAATTATGGGAGGCTATTAATTATCTGATTTTTTGTTAACTTTAAATTTTGGATGTTTCTTTATTAATTAGTGGTAACTCCTAATTAATTTATAAGTGAAGTTTATTACCAGTTTGCATGTTTGAGAAATAGTTATTTTCACTCTTAGAACTCTTTTGTTTGAATAGTTGTTTTTTATTTTCCTCGTAGTAAATAAGTATAACTCAAAATTATTCAATAAAAATGATTGAAGTCAAAATGGTTTCAATTTTTTTTGCATAGTTATCACACTAAAGTGTAACAATTCAAAAACAGCGATTTTTTATAAAAATCATTGTACTATAGCCCCTACTTTTCAAAAGTATGATTTTAGAAACTAATATATATATAGAATTCAATTAAATTGTATTACTTTTTGAACAAAAACCTCAGTTATACGTTTTTTTCGTTTCCTGAATAATGACCTCTTTTGAGTTGTTACAGTTTTGATCTAGGAGTGCGATATGTAGCCTTCGGGTAGTCAGTTCTCACATCTCAGACTTAAAGGGTTTATTAAATACTGACTGATCTTCTATAGAGTATTTATACTAATGAGTAAATATAAAGAATCATTTTAATATAGATTGTCAAATATAAAAATTGTGTAAATTAGGACAATTAGACAAAATTTACCATTTTGTTATACATTCCCTTAAAAATATTGTAGTTCCCTGTTTTTACTGCTCCAGAATACAGTATATTATTGCAAAAACAGAATTAAGCTGGAATTAGTAATTATCGGGTTAAAACTGACCGAATAGTTTTAGTATTTGTCTAAAATATCCCTATAATTCCATTTAAGTAGGAATAATAAGGAATTCACTTTGAATACTGATTATAACAAAAGTATAAGAATACTTATATGATACAAAGTAATGTATTTATCAAATAGGGCCAATACTATGTTGAGGTGGATTGAGAGAAGAACTCGTTTGGAAGAAACACCAATACTCTACAATAGTACCAACGTCGGTAAATACTTACTCTGTTGATTCAATCATTTATAATATTTTATATTAACGTGATTGATCTCTTTGTGACTTGGAATCTTTTAACATGATTTTAAATAAAAATGTCTAATAAATAACATTACTATAATTGAGCAATCCTGAACATATGGTGACAATGCCAAGGTGATAAATAGTCCCTACGATCCCTGTAATTAATGTGTATGTGTGACATGTACTGTATTGACTGAGAGAAGAACAAATATACTGGATACGTCTTTGTTGATGTCATTGTATTGATTATTATTCAATACAAAGGGTTAAATATTCAGAGATTTTAACAGATTCAGATCAGAAGTTATATTCAACACAAAATGAGAAATTTATTTATGGATTGTTCTGATCGATTACTTTTAAAGTATAAATGAATTAAATGTATATATATCGTTGAATTAGTTGTTAATGAATTACTATTACAGGTGATTAGGTTATGTCAGAACCACAATGTGCTGTCATATTCAGTTAGTGTGGTCATAGGAGCATTAGTTACAACCATAGATACTTAACAATGCCGTTTACCTAGTACTGAGAACGACTTTTTACCTCTTTTAATAGAAATGATTGAATTTGTGTTAAAAGTGACATTTTATAGTAAAAAGAAACACTAGAAAAATGTTGATAGTTAAATAGAAACATTTAAATATAACTATGAACAAGTCTGCGTTTAATAGCAATAGAATTTGTGATAGTTAAATTAACTAAAGCACGAGAAACGTCTTGCATCCGGAGCATTCGGCGAATGTCAGCCTTCAGCTTAATAGTTTGATGTATTTGAAACAGATCATACTAAGAACTATGTGCATACATATATTTGTTACACTTTCATTAGAAAATCACAATCTAATCCTTTGCATGAATTAATTATTAAATTATGTAAAAAAACATAATTCTGCATAGTTATTTATATTTATCATAAGTACACAAAACGATCGTTATAGAATGTAGAAAAAGAAATTCCAAAAATACTTTAATAAACTTTATCATCTACATTAAGGGAATTGGTCTAAATGTTAATAATAAATACACAAACATGGTTGTAACGTAATGCTTTTCATCCGACCATGACTAGCTCGAGCTGTAACATTACTTGGTCTGCTGCGTCTATCAGGAAGAGATAATCACTATGACATTTTACTATTGAAATAAACAGTATTGAAATAACCTGAGAATACGTTTAATATTATTTATTTCTAAATTAGTTAGAATTTTTTTTTTTATATTTTTATAAGTCTCTAACTGGTAACAATTTCTCTTGTTATATACGATGATAAATGTGAGTGCGAACACTCACACATGAAAAGGCATCAAATATGGATTATACTTATATAATTGAGTTGCTTAATAATAAGACAAAACCAAATTTTGGTAGTTCCATGTGAAAATTTTGAAACAAAAGGAACAAAACAGAACATTATCCAACTTAGATACTATTACCTATGTTGTCTGTTTAATGTCATAAATGTCATTTCTTTTATAACTATTCGTTTGAAGTTTTAAAACTTGCTTATAAATTTTCAAATGAATAAATAAATCAGAATTGGAAAATATTGCAATTCAATAGAATTTTGTAAAATCAATAGATGTATTTAGATCTCGGAAGCAATATTGTTTATTGGAGGAATTCCCAATGAAAAATACTTTTAACACATAAAATGAATTCAAAATGTAAGACAAAACTGAATCTTGTTAATCGAATAAAACTTTTACTACTGTAAATATAAATACATAAATGTTTTTAACAGTCTTGTGGTAAAACATCAGCTGAATGTTCATGACCACATTCATAACTTTTATAATTGACACTTTTTATAATAAGTGATACGAAATAGTGAGTCAGTTAGTAGTATTGCTTCCACGTTGTAAATAACGACATTAATGTTTCATAGTTCTCGACATCATCAAACGAGCCGTCAATGTTACTCCCGAGTGAGTTATGTTTTATTTGCAAGCCTCATTCACACAGTTCATTTTTACACTTCGTCGTCTGTAAAATGAGCAAAAAATAGATTGGAAGAACAGTGAAAATTTATTAATTTAGTTTTAAACATTCTATATTAAAATAAGTAATTCTCCTGTTTTGAGTTACACTACAAACTTGGAAATCGTTCTTCAATAATAAAACTTAAAAGGTGGTTTCTTTTACCATTAAGGTCTTTTGAAATTAATATCATTATTTCCAACAATGCTATATATTTTTAGTTACAGTTCCATATTTTGACATTCAGACTAATTCAAAACTAATACAATACAAAAAAGATTGTTACTTTCAACAGTTCATTGAAATCTCCTGCTATTATGATTAAAAAAATAAGAACAAAAAATTCGTCAGATCCAATAACAATAACAATACCAATATTAGAAGACCTTGTCTCATAGGGTTGAGTTTACGGTAGTTAAATTAAGTGTAACAGGAGGAACTTCATGTATCCGGGGCATCCGGAGATGTCAGCTTTGAGCTTAATAGTTTGTATACTTTCTTGTTGTACTATATATATATATATATATATATATATATATATATATATATATATATATATATATATATATTGTATATTTGTGGCTACCTCATATATACTATACACAGTACAAGTGACATTCAGACAAACTGCTGTGTGTAATTTATATGACTGTATTGCTGGTTGTTGAAATGTTTCCTTTTATACATTACATATATGTGTATAACAAATGATCTTGTTGAGACAATTCAGAATTAAAATTGTATATATTTAATGTAATATACTTCATATAGCTTTTAGTTACAATATTCAATCTGTAGTGAATTACATAAATTTTTTCAGCTTATATAGACTTAAGCAAGTTATATAACAACAAGTAGCAGTAAGATGGGAGAAGTATGTAGTATTATACACATCAGAAAATATTTTTTGGTGAAACTAATTCAAAAAGTTTATTAAACAATTTAGTTTAAAATAATATTAAAGTTTGCAATCTACAAAAACGTGTACTCCAAGCGAGTGAAATCGTAAAAAGTAATTTGGTACCAAATTGATACGTTGGTAAAGAAAAAGCTCTTTCCACTTGATGAGAATAATAATAATAACGTAACACGAGGTGGAGTCGGATTTAATCATTATGTAGTCAAATTCAAATACAATGAATACGTTACGCGGAAAATATGTTTAATCTTTATTGCTTATATCACGTTATATCAGATGGATTTATTCATTACTTACATAACATTTCAAGGGTTTCGTGCTCATTGATTATGGATTAAACCAAATAATTATTTAAACACACGGGATTATAGAGTGCCAAGTTGTGGTTGATTTATCATCCATATTAGTGCATATTATTAAAAATCTTAAATTCTGAACTTCAAGCACATGTATTAGCGTTAAAGATATGAATTCTTCGTATTGATCATTGTTATTTATATCAAGAGAACATCAGATATAACAACTCAATATGTTTTATATTAAATATAACTTTAACAGTTTTAATTATATATTTTTTAAGTGTTACATGTAATATCCTCCTTCGAATATTTGAAGTATACACTTCTTATTTTCACCACCAGTAAGATAACTTTCATATTTAGTATATAAAATTTATGATAATAATTTAAAATCACACCAAATCATCCTGTCTTGATCCGGATTATAGGATTTTTTTATTCATTAATCATATTAAGACGTTAATTTAATTAAGAAAGTTTCTTCAGAAAATATTAAATGCAAATAATATTAATGCTCTTAGAGTTTTTGTATGTTTGTTTGAATATTTTAAATAAGTGTATACCGATTATCTGATTATCTTATAGAATAGTGTCTTTGTTTCTAAGATATTTCGTTGGTTGTAACTTCAATGCCATAAACACCATAATATCATATAGACAATGCAATAAACAGTACAATTGAGGTGCAGATGAACTGCTTTGTGTTATTTACCTTGCCTACATTGCTGGTTGTTGAAATGTTTCCTCTCCTATACATTTTACATATTCGTATTTGTATACCAAGTCTTCCTTTGGGATTATTAAGAATATTATTTTGTATATTTAATATATTATTCATGATAATATAACAGTGGACACCTTATTAATTTTATAAAATACTCGTTAATTATATTTTTAAGTGTTTAAATATATTTGTTCCCGAAATAAATAAATACCTTTCAGTTACAATAATCCGTCTGAAATATATATATACTTACATTCATTACTAAAATGTATTATAACAAAGTCTAAGGTTGATTTTACACATACGACGTGCGTTTCAGAGATAGTGTGATGTGTGTGTGTGATATTTCTAAGATCGATGATAAACTGATGCAGCCTAAATATATAGACTATTTTGTGAAGATTAAATAGTTATTAAATTGTACGAATTAACTATTCAGAAATGTATAACAGATTCAGGTTCGAACTTTGCGGATACAAATCCTTGGAACAGAAAATCAATTTGGTAAATATTACCATGTGACTCAATTAAAGTTATATTTTAAAAGTTTTATTCAAGGTTTATAAAGTCACTTTCATTGTATATATACAATGGTCTATGTAATAAATAAATAAGTATCATCATGTTTGTATAACAATAATTGTAACACCAATTATCATTGATATAAAACCGTTTATCAGAATTTTACCAAGAAAATTTGTTATTTTCGTTATTAAAACAAAATCTTTAATATTAAAATATTTTACCCAGTTAACACAAATAGACACAGCAGAGTATGATAATGTATAAAGTGTGATAAAAAAATCTTAACACTTAACTTTTTTTTTAATATACTTTTTTTGTAAATCTTTCTTATCTCGTTTCTCATCGAATTTCTTTTCACTGAACTCCAACCGAAACTGAATATTTGCTTATAATTTAATAACTTAATACTAATTATAAATCATGTCAAGAAAATACAAAAGGTTTATTAATAATACTACTGCCTTCGATTTAACGATAAAACTGTACATCACTATCCATGAACAGTTCCTAGAATGAAATGTGTAAGTGATACTTCATCTGACGCTTATTTCTCCAACATCATTTTACTCAAACAATCAATATTAACGACGATGAACCAAGTAATAGATTAATTCTATAGGATAAATTGTACGATTCATTGTGATACCACATTTCAAATAATGCTCCTACAATCCGTCAATTAATCCAGCGATATCCTAAAATATGCTATGTTAATCCATCCGACGTGAGAGGCCTAACAGTCATACAGAGGACACTCGGTATCACTGACATCTATCGAGAGGACGATCATGATCAAGAGCTTTTACAGAGCTGGAAAGCATTAAATAGTAAACATAAATGAGATTTAATGATTTGTTTTAAAAGCCTCGATAAGTAATATATTTCAACATAGAGGATATATTCAACACAAATCAGAAATTTATTATTATGGTCGACTACTTTCAAAGTATAAATGAATGAAATGTATATATATCGTTCAATTAGTTGTTAATGAATTACTATTATAGGGAAATAGGCTATATCAGAACCACAATATGCTGACATATTCAGTTAATGTGGTCATAGGAGCATTAATTGCAACCGTAGATACTTAACAATTCCTTTTACCTAGTACTGATAACGACTTTTTACCTTTTTAATAGATTTGAGTTTGAAATGGTCTTAAAAATGACATTTTATAAACTTGAACTTAAAATACGAATTATAATTATATAATTGCGTTACCACGTTAGTAATGACTAAAAACTAAATGTGGGCAGTTTAATGTGGTGATTTTAAAAAACAACAACAAAACAAGACCTTAGCCAATATAGATAAAACGAAATAAATGTTTATAAATTAAAAACATTAATTATAAATGAAGAATAGCAAAATTTTGGCAGATACACTATGTCACTTGAAAGAACAATATACACTATATATTAAAAATATAATATGATACAGAGATATTAATATCATAGTTAGGTATCCCTTAAACTGAAGCGTAACCAGGACTTGAGGGATATGAATAAAGTACTGAATAATTACTAAAGAGACACTTAACTCGACTCACAGCTGCAGGATTAGCATTTGGAACAATATTTTAAAGAAGAGCTAAGTTTTATAATTATACAATTATATTTTGACGTAAGTATTCCTAAGTTATACACTAATAAAGTTATTAAAATATATCGTATTATTTGTATAATACGATATATTTTAATAACTCCTACATAATCTCCCGCAGCTGCTCTTTTCATATTATCTGTTAACAATTCAATAATAAGCTTGAATACTGGTATGTTTGCAAATAAAATACTCAAGTATATTTGTGATTATCTCATAGAATTCTGTCTTTGTTTCTATTATTTCATAATTATAACTTCAAAGTCAAACACCATAATACCACCGTGTATATAATACACAGTACAAGTTACATTCAGACAAACTGCTGTGTGTAATTTATATGCTGGTTGCTGAAATACTTCCTCGTATAAATTATATTATTTGTGTACTGTAATCCCCCCTACAACACGGCACACTTATAACGCATTTTCATATAACGCGATTTCAGTCTTTCATAATGTTTTCCCCTATATAACGCGGGGATTTCCGACGTCATATTTTTATACTATGAAAATTATAATATTTTTTTACAACAGTTTATAATTAATTTCGCTTACCTTTGCACATTGTGCTGTTATAAAATTAAATGTAATTAAGAAAAGTTAAACGTGAATTATTTGTACATAACGATGATAAAATGTTTATAATTTATTTATAAATACATATAATAAATGTGAAATATAAATTAAAGTTTTACACTTTATTTTTTACCAGCTTTATTTTTGTTTTAATGGCAATAATCGCTTGCACTATATTCGTTATCCCAGGTAGAAATTTCACTCGGCAGCCCATACGAATGGTAAGGCTCACATTGGAAATAGGCTGGGAAAAATTCATTGGAATTGCCCGATGATAACCAGGTCTGATTCTCCCCTGAATTTGGGAAGGCAAACTTCCTAGAAATGCCCCCTTAAACCCTATTGAGGTTCATGGCGGAGATTCGACCGAGTTCTGAATCACGCTATCGAAGTTTTTTAGAACGATAAGTATATATAGAGATACTGGGTACATTACGTCGGAGGGTCCGTAGCTACTAAGTGAGCCGGTGAAGGCATGAAGGCAGGGAGCCGGTCTAATTCCCCGCCATCAGATATGTTGAAGCGTATAAGCACTCATATATGGTAAACTAATGTCAAAATATGTCAAGAATATGATAAAGAGAGGCTTTTAGGCCTCATCCACACGCTGCTGCCGTTTACAAAGCAGTCGATGACAAAACCTTCCGTGCAACGTTGAGTTTCTGATAATAAATATCTTAACCATAACTTCTTGTTATCAATAAATTTTTATTGTTATCAATTTATTTTTTATCGTCAATAAAAAAGTAGACCACGTGTGAGCCTTACTAGAATCTATAGAATCTACATGTAAGGGCCAAGTAAGAAATGCCCCATATGGCTCTCGTATCAAAATCTCGTTAGAATCACATATCGGGGACACGTAGGGTTCACGTTGGAAAACTCATGTGGCAACCCTCCGTGAGCCACGTGAGACGGCGCGTTACATCCACATGAACACCCTCCGAGAAATGCCCTCGGAGGGCCACATGATTACCCATTTTCAATTTCTACCTGGGATGCCTTTTGAATATTAGTTTATAACATAATTTCTGATGCTATTTGTAAGTTTGTGTTGTTTTTTCGTGTATTTTTAATGTTTTTTTAAGTTTATATATATAGTTAAATAATGCAAATTTTATTTAAATTTAAGACAAGATTATGTATTTCACAAATTTAAAAGTGGTTACCGTGTTAGAAATCATTAGTCAACGAATTTGATTTGAAATATTTCTTTAAAAGTTTCACAATCGACAAAAAAGCGAACTCCAAACGAGCGGTATCGTAAAAGAAATTTTGTATCAAATTGATACGTCGAGGAAAGAAAAAGTTTCCGCTTGATGCGAATAATAATGTGATTACGTGAGGTCTGGGGATTTTACGGTTTAATCATTTTTTAGTCAAATTTATGTATAATGTATACTTTAAGTAGAAAATAAATTTATTATTTTATATCATGAAATATTAGGTAATTTTTTTATCTAGCTTTTACCAGCTAGTTCATCGGCTACAAATAATATTTTTAGCTTTATGTATGGTATTCCAAAAACGTAACAATGTTTTCGTTTGAATGTGAAAATCATGAGATTGTTTCGCAGTAAAAAGTCTTGTATATATTAAGTGGAATAATGAGTCCCAACTTATATACTTAAAATTTATAAATTAAAGGATAATAATTAATAATTATTATTACTCATTGCATGAAAACATGACAAATATTACACTACAAGGCATAGACATCCCTCAAATATCGCTACGATGACCGGTCTTGCGAGGCCCGCATCCAGTGACTTCTCGCGACCTTGACTATGTTATTGGTCTATCTAGTGGGGCCTACCCATACCGCGTCAACCGGCTCGTGTTTGCCACTCGAGAACCATTCGGCGCCATGGGTACGATGTACAAGCGATGTGCCCCGCTCACTACCACTTCAGACAAGCAATTCTTCGAGTTATGTCGGCTATCTTGGTTCTTCTGCGAATCTCCTTGTTTCTTTTTCTGTATTGTAGCGAAACTGCGAACATAGCTCTTTGCTGTTGGTCTCTGAGTGTCCTCGGGTGGCCGTCTTACAAAGCTTATCGTAAACGACCACGTCTCAGAGCTTTAAGTCATCAATGGCAACATATATGGAGCTTCCCGAACGCTGCTCATCCGAGTTGAGTTCGGCAAATGATCTCTTTCACGAAATTGTACCTACCTAAACGGACGATTTGTCAAAATTGTATGTAATCGTCTACAACTTCGGAGCGTAGCACAGAAACTATTTGAGTAGACTCGACATGGGCATTAGACATCAGCTTCATCATTCATTTTAAAGCTTCCTTTTTCGCAGAGTCTACTAGGTCATCGAGCATTGTACCCAGGTCTGAGAATATGGACTAAGCCATTATGCCTATGTCATCGGCAAACCGAAGGTGAGTAATGTACTCGTATTTTGGTGCAGAGTGCTCTCCGATCCATGAGCTTGAAAACATCTTCCAGTGCAGCGGTATACAGTTTCGAAGAGAATAAATCTCTCTGCAACTGTATATTTGTAGGTGATCGCGTCGATCCGTTATTGAATATGTTGGACTTCAACGCATACCCAGTCTTGCAATGAAGTCCCCCGTGATAACGGTGTAGTGAGTTTTAGAGGCATGTATGGCTCTGCTAACGTCCTCATACATTGCTTTTACCTCATCATCGGAATGTGTCGAAGCCAGGGCGTACACCTGTATAACATTCAACAAATAACTTTGGTTACTCTACGTATGAGTTACGCAACCCTAGTCGAGACACTTTCAATATTGACAACGTTGTTGATAAGGGACTTGTGGACAAAAAACTCGACGCCACCTTAGGACAGTTAGGCGTGCTCTCGGAAGTAGAACAGGTTTCCTTACTTTAGACTTCGGACTCCCCTTCCTCTCTACAGACTTCGGACAATCATAAAATATCCCCTCAATGTAACCGGTTCCACTCCTCTTCTAGTTCCAACTTCGCGTCAGATCCCAACCTCCTCACGTTGTCGATATCGCCAGGGCTAATCGTCAGCGGTAATGGTAGCCGGATCTCTGCCGGGGGTTCTTAGCATCCCTTGGCCCTCTCTTGGTGTCCTGGCCGCTACCATGGCCAGGAATAGCGGGAAACGATTTATCTGGTTCAACTTCCATAGAGGGATATGCCATAATCGCCATACTTGGGAGGCGGGTTGGCGATCGCAGAGTGATGTTATGGTACGTAAAGGACGCTGCTGCTCATCTTCCGGAAAACCGATCCCTATGTCGCCTCGTACGAAGGGAAGATAGTTATATTAAATACACCTACAATATAAGGTCGATAGTAAAGTTGTGATATTTTTTTATATTTTAATATGTTATGTAAATAATTAATCAATATTGCCGATACTGAATGTCATGCTAATTGTCTTGGGTAAATTGATTGCTGAAATTAATTACATTCTGCTCCTTTAAACCTCATAACTTAATGACTTATTTAAGTCACAACTTCAATGTTACACTTATGGGGTATAACTATATAATAATATTAAAACCAATCAAGTATACGTTTCAACGAATGAACCTTCAAGAATACAGAATAAAATTTATGTATACATATGTGCGTATAAGCAACTTGATAAATCTTAGACCATTCGTTAACTTGAACATCAGAAAGTTATTCAGAGGCTGTTATTTATCCTCGCCGCTGGTATTCCACTCGTAAACCTTTTCTCGCATGGATTGTATACGAGTAATGGTGAAATCTATAAAGTATTGCAGTAGTACGTGCGCTGAATTTGTTTTGTTAAATTTAAAGATATTTTATTTATACTCAAGTCTTTATATAAACGACACCAAAAAAAAAAGGGTTTATATAAATCCTTAGAATATTAATTGTCACTTATTTGAAGAATCTTACTTAATTTGATTAACATCTTAGTAGGACTGATAAGGATAGATATTCAATTTATATAAATACGGCTGGGGACAGATAACTTTCTAGAATGTTTAAATTATTTTAGCCTTTTCTAAATAATACTTATTAACGTCAAAACTTTACTAGAGGTGAAATTTAGAAATATATTCTTACAAGAAGGAGAAGAATATCTTACTTTTGTAATATTTTCAATTTACTTATTTGAGTTAGCTTCATTTAACCTGTTTAATTTTTTTTATACATTTATTATTTATTATTTTATAAAAATCATAAAATCTGTGTGTAGTTTTTACATAAATTTCACTTCATTTTGTTGTTTGTTGCATTTAGAAAAACCATGGTGAAGGTGTAATCATAATGACTTCAAAACCTCAAATATATCACAAAAAGACAATAAAGGAGCTGTGTGCTGTTCATGTACTTAATAATTCCAGACAAGTGACACATTTTCAAAGTCAGAGCTAGATATAATATGTAGCCATCTCCCATTGTGTGGATCAATTCTCACAGCTCAATGGGCCTTGACAACTATGAACTACTCTGGAGAAGAAGGGTTGTAAAGCTGTAGGTTTGACAAAAGCAAAGATCCAGGCTGCTAGGACCTATCTAACATATGAGTTTTATTTTGAATATGCCATCAGTCATCATGTTACGGTTTGTGATGTTACCCCTCCGTCGGAGGCACTACTATCAGACAGATACAAGGCAACTTCAATAACCTTGGCTCAAAATTTAATTCACCACGATTAATAGGCAGTAGCAGTGAAGTTATTTTTAAATCAAAAAAGCAACTTGGAGCGGAAGTTCCTATTATTATTATTAGTATTTTAATGTTATTAAGTTTAAAAGTCCTTAAACAAAATTGTACAAAAAATAATTTAGTGTTTATTATAAACTTTATTTTTAAGTTTACGTTTAATACAATTTACATACAGACATAGTTTTATGCAGACTTTATTGCTGGTGGTTGAAATATTTCATCTCTCATTCGTTTTGAATATCTCCATAAAAACTCTTTATCTTGTGGCCACAACAAAATGTTTGTTGTATATGTAATAAATTAAAAATGTAATAAATTAAATGTAGTCAGTAATTTATTTAGGGACATTGTCTTTGCTTATAGGCATTGCACGTTCAGAATATTAGTTAAAAACTTTTTAGATCGAAACGGAAATGAAGTTACATGTGGATGTTTTATGAATACTTTTGCAATTTTATTTAACGATCTTTAAGAGTCGTAGTGAAATTGAGCTGAGCGTAAGGGAAGCTCTTAACCGTTTGGGAGACCTTTTTTGTGTTTAGTTGTCTCCAGAAAGCGACGAGATAATTAGCTAAAAATTTTCTCATGTATGTTTGGGCCGAACGTGGATGTTATAGCGAAAACAGATTGAAAAAATGTTTAACCACTCAAAAGTTATCAAGAAAAGAAGAAAGAAGATGCTCAGCTCAACACCCGCCGCGCACGGTTGGCGGATCCTAGTATTATATAGTACATAATCTTCACCCTAAAATTTACTACCAATGTAAAATTAAATATGTTTTTAATATTTAAAAATCTTAGCAGACATTTTCATTTTTTTTTTAATTTAATTGGTTATTCGAGATATAATTGCTTAGAAAAAAAAAATACATTGATAACCTTCGCTCTACAAAATAAAAGTGGCATAAGATATAAAAGATAAACATTGAAATTTTCGGTGAAGTTATTTTATAATGTCAACAATTTGGTTTTAAAATAGTATTAAAGTTTCTTAATCGACAAAAAAGGAATCTCCAAACGAGCGACATCGTCAAAAAGTAATTTGGTACCAAATTGATACGTAAAGAAAATAAAAAGATTTTTCCACTTAATGCTAATAGTAATGTGATTACTTGAGATCTATGGATTTTAAACTTTTATCATTTTGTAGTTAATATATTTAAAAATATAGTATTTACAATGTTTTGCTTTTAATCAGGAAAATAAAATATTTTCATTCTCTTGTAAACAGTTGATTGAATGCCAATAATAAATTTATCATTAATATAAAACTCTTTAAAATTTAATATTTATTTCAAGTGGTATTTGTCACATTGTACCACACCACAGTGTCCTAGTTTGTAAGTAATCTATTTTATAGGAAAGATATAATTATCATCACTCACCTTCGGTTTGCCGTTGACATAGGCATAATGGCTTAGTCCATATTCTCAGATCTGGGTACAATGCTCGATGACCTAGTAGACTCTGTGGAAAAGGAGGCTTTAAAATGAATAAGGACAAGATGAAGCTGATGTCTAATGCCCATGTCGAGTCTATTCAAGTAGTTGCTGTGCTACACTATGAAGTTGTAGATGATTCCATATAATTTTGACAAGTCGTCCGTTTAGGTAGGAACAATTTCGTGAAAGAGATCATTTGCCGAACTCAACTCGGATGAGCAGCGTTCAGGAAGCTCCATATGTGTTGCCATTGATGACTTAAAGCTCTGAGACGAGGTCGTTTGCGATAAGCTTTGTAAGAAGGCCACCTGAGGACACTCAGAGACTATGCTGGACTATATTCTGAGTTTCGCTACAAGATCGAAAAAGAAACGAGGAGATTCGCAGAAGAACCAAGATAGCCGACATAGCTTGAAGAATTGTCAGTGAGCGGGGCACATCGCTTGTACATCGTGCCGATGGCGCCGAATGGTTCTGGAGTGGCAAACACGAGCCGGTAGACGCGGTATGGGTAGGTCCCACTAGATAGACAAATAACATAGTCAAGGACGCGGGAAGTCGCTTGATGCGGGCCTCGCAAGACTGGTCATCGTAGCGATATTTGAGGGATTTCTATGCCTTGTAGTGTGACATCTATCATGTTTTCATGCAATGAGTAATAATTATTATTATTATCCTTTTTTAATTTATAAATTTTAAGCATACAAGTTGGGACCTGTATCCTTAAAATTCATAAATGACGTATTTCCTAATTTTAATACGGATAATAAACAAACAAAATGATGGGATTCTTAACTTACTACAAAATTATTATTTATTTTTATCCGTAACATAAAAATTCTAATGTTAAAGAAACAACGAATAATAAGAATAATAGCAATAATGTAAAAATCGTATTCATATAATAATATTTAATATTGAAAATATAAAAAAATATATATTCAAAACCATACTTTAAAAATGCAACGTTTTTTTACAGTTAAGGATATGTTTATCATATTTGTTCGTCGTCACGCCTTAACAAAATGTTGTATCGAGACGATTCTAAAATATCTATAATTGGTTTATTATTCGACGTAATATGTACAAGATTCTTCACTGCGAAACAATCTCATGATTTTCACATTCAAACGAAAATTTCGATACTTTTTTGGAATACGATTATTATTATTATTATTAAAAAGCGCGGCTGTGCAGGGCT
This sequence comes from Melinaea marsaeus rileyi, assembly GCA_918358865.1. Classification (NCBI taxonomy): domain Eukaryota; kingdom Metazoa; phylum Arthropoda; class Insecta; order Lepidoptera; family Nymphalidae; genus Melinaea; species Melinaea marsaeus. The sequence goes on from OU911089.1 coordinate 6,486,474, forward strand.
GTGAGAGCCCAGTATCACTGCGACCTGAGAGATCTATTGTGATCGCCACTGCCTACAGTTCACTGCATAGGTCTTGGCAGACCTGACTCTGAGGTATTGCAGAATTTCCTTTGCAGTGAGGTGTCGGACATCCACTGGGTCCAGGATGTGTCTCCCCAGGATGTCGGTGCGTTTGCGCATCAGTGGGCCACACTCGCATAGCAGATGGAGCGGGGTTTCATCCGCCTCGTGGCAATATCTGCACACTTTTCCATCCACTAATTTGAGGGTCGCAAGGTGCTTATTCAGGCAACAGTGCCCTGTAAGCGCTCTAGTTATGATGCGTAGATTATTCCTGCTCAGCCCAATGCGCTCCTTAGCTGCTTTCGCATTAAAGGGTTTGATAAGGGCTTTGGAATGCTTGTGGCCCGGGATCTCCTCCCAACGCCTCATGGCCTCGCATCTAGTGAGGTTATTTAGGGTCATACGAGCTAGGCTGCTTGGAACACCACATATTGGTTCTGGACCATATGTTTTGCTCCTAGCTCCTGCACGGGCCAGCTCGTCGGCAATCTCGTTGCCGACATGGCCCTCGTGGCCCGGGACCCATCTTAGGACCACTCTGTTTTTGCAGCCCAGAGTGTTTAGTTTCGTCAGGCAGTCAAGCACCAGTCTCGACGTGATGGTATTTGAGTTTAGGGCCTTTAGTGCCGCCTGACTATCCGAGTTGATGTAAATGGTCCTGTTCGTGTAGTTGCGCTGCAGATTCAGGGTCGCACAAGCGGTTATGGCGTACACCTCTGCCTGAAAAATGGAGGCATATCTGCCCAGGCTTACGCTTTCCCTGTGGCCAGGGCGCTCTCCATATACCCCGCATCCTACATTAGGTCCCATTTTGGATCCATCGGTGTACCATACAAGGCACCCGTTCCTCCAGGGGAGGCCGGTCGACCATTCCTCCCTTGTCGGTATTTCCACAGAATAGTTCTGCACAAAGTTGCAGTGTGGAACCATGCTGTCGCCATTCATCGCCAGTACGTTGTCGCTCATGACCGAGTCCTTAAAGGTCCTCAGCCTGTTCGACATCCAGTTTGTACTGCCCTGGGCCGATACTCTGAGAATACTGCCCCTAGCCACCCTCTTGACATGTAAGTCGAGAGGTGGGAGATCCAGTAGGGCATTCAGAGCCGCTCCTGGGCAACTGGACATGGCGCCAGTCACCATGCGACAGGCAGTCCCTTGGAGGCTGTTCAGCCTGTCCCTGACCGCAACCTGCTGACACTTGCTCCACCATACCACGGACGCGTAAGTCACCACCGGCCTTACGATCGCGGTATAGAGCCACAGCATCATCTTGGGCTGAAGGCCCCACCTGCCGCACGCCATCCTACCACACACTCCCAAGGCCATCTTAGCCTTGGATATGGTGTTATCAATGTGGGTGTTCCATTTCAGTCTTTGGTCTAAAGTTACGCCTAGGTACTTGACCTCACGAGAGAAAGGAATTACCTTCCCATTGAGGACTGGGCACCGTAGACCGTCCAGACGCCTCTTATTTGTAAATGGAACAATCACCGTTTTATCCGCATTGATGGATAGCTCGTTCTCCACACACCAGCTTGCAACCAGGCTCAAAGCCCTCTGCATGATGTCAGAGACGGTCATTTGGCTGAAACCACGAACGACAATGACAAGGTCGTCTGCGTACCCTTGCACATCATATCGGAGTTCAGCCATACTGTGCAGCAGCTCATCCACCACCAGTGTCCATAAAAGCGGCGATAAAACGCCACCCTGTGGGCATCCTCTGGTGGATGTAAACTCCACAGTGGTATCATTGAGGGTAATAGTTGCCCTTCTGTTTGAGAGCATTGATTCGACCCATTTCACCGTGGTCGGGTCTGTTTGTTTGCACACAAGGCTCTTGACCAGGGATTTGACAGGCGTGTTGTCAAATGCTCCCTCCACATCTAGGAAAGCTCCCAAGGCAATTTCACGGTCCTCAAGCGCCTTTTCGATTTTGTCAACCAAGTTGAGAAGGGCAGTTTCGGTAGACCAGCCCTTTCGATAGGCGTGTTGTGAGGGGTGGATAGGTTTCACCATTTGGATACTTTCTCTGATGTGTAAATCGAGTATTTTTTCCATCGTTTTAAGAAGGAATGAAGTAAGGCTGATTGGTCGAAAGGCTTTCGCTGTACTGTAGTCCTTCCTGCCAGCTTTTGGTATAAAAATAACCTTTGCATTTTTCCAAGAAGAAGGTATATATCCACAGGCAAAACTTGCCCTGTAGATTTTAATTAGATGCGGCCGCAGTATCTCCAATCCCTTTTGGAGGAGTACTGGAAAGATACCATCCAGTCCGCATGCTTTATATGGTTTGAAAGAGCCTATGGCCCATTCCAGCTGCTTCGGGCGGATTACTAAAGCGGCTCTTCTCCAGTCCTCAGTACGAGTTCTATGTTGGAGGGCCGGTTCGTTTGCAGCAGCACCGCTGCAATCCGCCCCAGGGAAGTGAGCTCTGATGAGCTCAGTCAGAGTTTCATGCTCACTTGAGGTGTGAGTTCCATCTGGTCTGTTTAGTATGCCCAGATGGCTGGCCTCTGACTTAGAGAGCATTTTGTGAAGTCGTGCTCCCTGAGGCAGACTCTCCACTTCCTCGCAGAGCTTCCTCCACGAAGCTCTTTTGGCTTTCCTAATTTCTTTGTTGTATTTGGTTAGAGCTCTTCGGTACTCCTCCCAATCGCGAGTCCGTTTGGCCCTATTGAATAACCTGCGAGTTCTCTCTCTAAGCTTTTGCAGCTTAGAGCTCCACCATGGTACCTTCCTCTTTGATGTCTTTGTTTTCAGCGGGCAGCTGTCAGAGTAGGCAGAACGTATGCCTTCCTCTAACATTGTCGTCGCTATTTCCAGGCCATCAGGAGTCTTGATACTGCCAGGCAAGTCCTCAAGGTTTTGCTTTAAATTGGCACAATAGGATTCCCAGTTTGTAGATCTGGGATTCCTATATGCCATGACTTGGTCGTCGATTGATGCCATAAGTCCGAACGCAATGTGTCGATGATCAGACATCGAGGTTTCGTCGCTCACCCGCCAGTCAGTAATATGCCTCGCGAGATTTTGAGTGGCAAAGGTTATATCCAGGACCTCAGCTCTGGATTTTGTTACAAAAGTAGGATTTTTGCCCCGGTTCAGTATGTAGAGGTTATTTACTAATAAAAAGTCATGGAGCAACTCACCTCTTCTGTTGATGTTGCTGCTTCCCCAAATTGTGTGGTGGGCGTTCGCGTCGCATCCCACCAGGAGCTCGGCACGGTGCTTGCGGGCGTATTCAACGACCCGCTCAAGCTCCTCAGCGGGGTTACTGTTCTCTCCGGGAAGGTAGGCCGAGCAAATAATGACTCGGGAGCCACTCCACCCTTTGAGATTGCAGAACGCTGCAACCAGGTCGTCGGTGCACAACTCTGAAATTGGTAGGAGCTGTATATTCTTATTATACACAATGCATGCTCTGGGCTTAGTGCCGTTGTTGTTAACAAGTATCTTACCCGCGGTGTTGAGTCCCAGAACTTTGATGCCACGAATCCAGGGCTCTTGGAGTAATGCGAGGCTAGCTTTCCCCTCCTTGAGGCAGCACTCCATCACAGCGGTCGCAGCCACAGCATGATGGAGGTTAGCCTGGAGGAGCCTCGCTGGTTCCCCGGTAAAGGCCATTACTTACCGGGGCAAGGTTTGCGCGACCCGGATGGTTTCGGTTTGGGCTTTTGCTGCGGCCCCAACAGTCCACAGTCAGCCCTACCTCTACCCCGTGCCGCAGGGTTGCCCCTGTAGGCACCCCTACCGGCATATTTTGGCACCCTGCCAGAACCAAGAGGCGGTCGCACCGCATGAATCCGGGTGTTCGCCTCACTGGCCGGCTCCGTGCCGCCAGCCTGAGGGCGTACTCTTCGCTCCCCAGTGGGTTGTGGCCCAGTCCTACTCGGCCCGGGCTTTGGGTCTGATTCCTGACCACTCCTGACCTTAAAAGTGATGTTTTTAAAGCCAAGAGCAGCCATGAAATTTCGTCCACGGAGTGCCTCCACAGAGGGCTCGTCCATGGAGAACGTCACAAGCTGACCATTCTCCACAGCCCTACTGTGCAGAACCCTCCACAGGCCGACATTCAGACCCGTGTTCTGCTTGGGCAGGATTAGTAGAGCCTGCTCCACATTCTCCACCTCACTGGTGGGCAGAAATGTCACCGCGATGGTCGGTTTGGGCAGCTCACTCTCGGGTATAATAGAGAGTTTTGCCCCGTCCCAAGGCGATAGTTTAGGGATTACCTCCACAACCCAGTTCGTTGAGACCTGATCCATGCATGTGATCAGAATCCAGCCTGGCTTGTGGGTGAAACCTCCAAATTTTGGTTTTACGCTCTCCGATTCGATCCCAATGATGGCCCGAACCAGAGCGCTATGCACCAATTTCATCTGGTCCTCCGTCATCGGCGTCGTGTTCTGAACACCGATACGTGACGACCCCGCCACCTGTGAGAATGATGGAGGAGTATGTGCCTCGGCAGTGGCAGACTTTTTGGCCTGCGGCTGCGTGCGAGGTGACTCCTCCTCGGATCGAGTGCGCTTAACCGCCCTCGCATCCTCCGGTGGTGGTTTTCTGTCCGGAATTTCGGCCCAGGTTTTGCGGCATAGGGTTAAGGCCTCTTCAGCACTTACACCCGATGCTTTCAGCCTTTGTAACCGTTTCCGGGCGGCTCCTGATAATCGGAGTGGTCTGCTTGCAGGGTCCGTCTGGGCGATCCCAGGAGTCTTTCTGGAGTCAGTACTGCCTCCAGCTTCCTCCTGGCTCGTCCCAACGCCTGCCTCATGAACATTCTCCGAGGAGGCAATTAACTGCACTTCCGTCGCAGATGTGGTTCCCTCCATTGGCTGGGGGGAGGATAGTAGCAAGTTCTCAATGTCAAGTTCTTCCATATGTCCCACGAGTAGCTAGGGATATAAAGGTTGCTGACCGGCAGAGCCCCGCTTGCCGGCCAGAAGGGCATTGGATACACCCCGAGGCGCCCCGGTATCGGGTGGCACCGTTTGCGACTGTACTTCCCTACAGCCATGCATCCTTAGGCACGGTTCGCATCACACCATGGATTGGGTTTTGGAGCGGGTGTCGACAGGAGTTGTGAGATTGAAGGGAATAGTGGAAGGTGGATAGGTTGGACTGTTGGATGTAGAGGTTCGGCTTTGTGTTTTAGTTACGTTTGTTCCTGAGGGGATCAAACCAATAACAGGCAGCACCACGGGAAGGAGAACTCCATCAGCCTTGCTATGAGGATCTACACGACTTTTGCGCTCCCCCTCCTAGCCGTTCGCCAGTCTATCACTTGGAGGAAAGGTGAATAGACTGAGGACGCGTGCATCCTAAGGTAAAAGTCATCCATAGAATGCACCTGCCCCTGTCCTTGGAATACGATACAGTAAAGCTAAAAATATTATTTGTAGCCACTGAACTAGGTGGCAAAAGCTAGATATATATATATATATTTTTTCTTTTTTTTTTTTTTTTTTTTTTTGGAATAGGAGGGCAAACGAGCTGGCGGGTCACAAATGATTTGTGATCACCGCCGCCCATGAACTCTTGCAACATCCGAGGATTTACAGGAGCGTTGCCGGCCTTGAAGGTGGGAGTAAACGCCTTTTTTGAAGGTACCCATGTCGTACCGATCTGGAAATACCGCCGAAGGGAGTTCGTTCCACATTCGAGTGGTACGAGGAAAAAATGTACTTGAGAACCGCACAGTGGTGGATCGCCACGCATCCAGGTGGTAGGGATGGTATTGGAGGCGATGGCGCGCTGTGCGGTGATGGAATTCGGCGGTAGGCATCAGATCGAATAGCTCTTCGGAACACTCCCCGTGGTAAATGCGGTAGAAGACGCACAGAGATGCAACGTCTCTACGCAATGCCAAAGAGTCCAGCCGTTCACAGAGCACCGGGTCCCCGACAATCCGAACGGCTCTCCGTTGTACGTTGTACGTTGTGTCAAATGGTAGAAGCTGATATTGGGGTGATCCGGACCAGAGATGAGAACAGTACTCCATGTGTGGCCGGACTTGCGCTTTGTAGAGCGCAAGTCTTTGGCCAGGATTGAAGTACTGCCTTGCTCTATTGATCACGCCCAATTTCATCGAGGCCAACTTGGCCTTGCTCTCCAGATGACCACGAAACCGACAGTCACTCGAAATGTCGAGACCCAGTATTCTGATACTTGGCGAGGCAATAAGGGGAGTGCTGTCGAAGAGCGGTGATACGACAAATGGGGTTTTTTTAGTGGTAAACGCGCAAACCTGTGTCTTTAGGGGATTGAACTGAACGTGGTTCAGTTCCCCCCACTCAGAAACTATCCCTAAGGAAGTCTCTATAGAAGACACAAGTTTCTTTCGGCACTCGTCGACGTTTTCCCGAGAGACCTGCACGGCCGGAATATACCGCATCCCCAGTACTCTCATCCGCATAACAATGTATGTTGGAGATATCCAATATATCATTGATGTGCAGGAGGAACAGAGTTGGGGATAGCACGCAGCCTTGGGGTACACCAGCGTTCACGGGCTTGGGGTCCGAGCAAAACCGTCGAGAACGACCTGTATGCTCCGCCCAGTGAGGAAGCTGGTGATCCACTTGCATAAACTCTCGGGAAGCCCATAGGAAGGTAGCTTCGAAAGAAGCCCCTTGTGCCATACACGATCGAAGGCTTTCGCCATATCCAGACTAACTGCCAGACCCTCTCCCTTGCTTTCAATAACAGCTGCCCAACGGTGCGTAAGATATAAAAGAAGATCACCAGCCGATCGACCATGGCGAAAGCCATATTGCCGGTCATTGACCAACTGGTGATCCTCTAGGAAGGTTAGGAGCTGCTTATTGATGATACTCTCCATTACTTTGGAGAGAAGAGAGGTAATGGCGATAGGTCTGTAGTTAGCTGGGTCCGAGCTATCACCTTTTTTAGGGATCGGATGGACAAGGGCACGCTTCCATGAGACCGGGATTACGCCTTTAAGGTAGGAGTACCGAAAAAGACGCGTTAGCACTGGTGTCAATTCAGGGGCACATGTTCGTAGCACAACTGAAGAGATACCGTCTGGCCCACTCGACTTATGAACTTCCAAGGAAAGGAGGGCTTTTCGGATGAGTTTTTGCCGAAAAACTATTTCCGGCATTAAGCTCGGGCACCGCAGGATGATAGGCGGTGTCTTCCCCTGGTCGTCCAAAGTCGAGTTTGAGGCAAAAAGAGTGCCCAAGAGATCGGCTTTCTCGTTTGCCGTGTAGGCCAGAGAGTCGTTCCCAGTGTGCAATGGCGGTAGGGATGGCAGACAAAAGTTTCCCAGCGTGGCTTTAGACAGCGCCCAGAACTTGCGCGTGCCAGGCGGGTACTTTGCCAGCTGATCCCCAATTTTGACGACATGCTTGAACTTTGCTCTAGCAATTTTCCGTTTAAAGAATCTGGAGGCACGATTATATTTCCTCTTCAGAACTCTAGAGTTCGGATCCTTAGTGACTAACGCATTAGCCCAAGCTTGATAAGCCTGCCGTTTGCCAGCTGCTGCAGCCCTGACAGACGCATCAAACCAAGGCCGCGATCTGCCACCAAGTGGTACCACAGAGCTTGGTACAAATAGTTCCATGCCCTGAAGTATCACATCAGCTACAGCCGCAGCGCAGTCACTAGGATCATTGGAAGAGAAACAAATCGGCCCCCATGGGTAGGATGCAAAAAAAGACCGCATTCCATCCCAATCCGCTGACTTGTAGTGCCAAACGCGTCGAGTCGCAGGTCTTGTGCGAGCTGGGCGTTCAATGGGCACTACACTCCGTACCAAGCAATGCTCAGAGGACCCTAAGGGAGCCTCGACAGTGACTTGCTACTTTCCGGGATGTGTAGTCAGCAGAAGATCCAACAAAGAGGGCATATGGCTGTCCACGTCCGGTAGACGAGTGTGCGTCTTTACCAGCTGGGACAGACCATTTGCCAGAGCAAAGTCTAACACAGATCTCCCCGCGTAGTCGGTGGCACGTGACCCTAGCCAATCGGCATGGTGCGCATTGAAGAAAAATTGCCTAATATTTCATGATATAAAAGGATAAATTTATTTTCTACTTAACGTATACATTATACATAAATTTGACTAAAAAATGCTTAAACCTTAAAATCCGTAGAGCTCACGCAATCACATTATTATTCGCATCAAGTGGAAACTTTTTCTTTCCTCGACGTATCAATTTGGTACCAAATTACTTTTACGATACCGCTCGTTTAGACTTCGCTTTTTGTTGATTGAGAAACTTTTAAAGTAATATTTCAAATCAAAGTCGTTGACTAATGATTTCTAACTAACTTCACTAACTAACACTTTTAAATTTGTGAAATATACCCTTATCTTAAAATTTAAATATAATCTTTCTCATTTAACTATATTAATATAAAATTCATTAAAACTATTAAAAAACAACACAAACTATGACTCTTACAAACATCATCAGAAATTATAAACTAATATTCAAAATGCATAACAATCATGGTGCAAGCGGTTATTGCGATTAAAACAAATAAAAAGCTGGTATAAAATAAAGTGTAAAACTTTAATTTATATTTAATATTTACTATATGTATTTATAAATAAATGATAAACATGTCGCTTTAATTAGCTTATTAATATCAAAACTCACTTAAAACATTCCTAGTTGTTGAATTCGACACCTTTTAAATTGTGCAAATTAGAATAGAAATCAGTATTAAAGTAGCCTCCTTATAACAAGGTAGATCCGTTCCACGTTAGGAAAACCATACCATGTATAAGTTATGTACAATTAATGCACGTTTAACTTTTCTACTTAAAGGGAGTTTTAACAAAGAACTTCATTTAATTCTATAACAACATAATTGACACAACGTGCAAAGGTAATCGAAATTAATTATGAACTGTAAATAATATTTATAAATGTCATAGTAGACATATATAACGTGGGAAGTTCCCTGGTTCTATGGCGGAAAATAGGAGGGATACGAGGGACTGAAATCGCGTAATAACGTGTTATAAGACTTGCATGTTGTAGGGGGGATTACTGTATTTATACTAAGAATAGTATGAGACACACACACCCACACACACAGACGTACATAACAAAATATAATGTTATGTTATGGACGTCTGTGCATTGATTACACAATTTTATAAATTTGACCATTCTCTCTTATCTCATGACCAAGTAATGTTATAGCTGAGCTCGTAATGGTCGGATGTAAAGCATCACGTTATAGCCATGTCTGTGTATTTATTATCAACATTTAAGACAATTTCCCTTAATGTAGGTGATAAAGTTTATTAAAGTATTTTCTTTTTGGGATTTCTTTTTCTCCATTCTAATAATTAATGCAAAGGTTTAAATTGTGGTTATCTAATGAAAGTTAAACAAATATATGTTTGTGAATACGAACTGTCTCAAACTATTAAGTTCAATGCTGACAATCGCCGGATGCTCCGGATGCAAGACGTTCCTCCTGCTTTAGTTAATTTAACTATCGCAAATTCTATTGCAATTGAACGCAGACTTGTTCATAGTTATATTTAAATGTTTTTATTTGGGTATCGACGTAGGAAAAATTTGATTTTTAATACAAATTCAAACGAATCTATTAAAGATCTAAAAAGTTGTTCTCAGTACTGTGTAAAAGGAATTGTTAGGTAAGTACGAACCAGCATCCGTCTGTACGTACTGTATATTGTCTGTGGTGATATTATGGTGTTTATGGCTTTGAAGTTGTAATGAAAGAAATAATTTAGAAACAAAAACACGATTCTATAAGATAACTTACTTAGAAAATCTGTATACATTTAGTTAAAATACTATTGCAATAGATATATATGTTAAAATATTATATAAAGTGTATGTACAAAAATTCTTAGAGTATTAATTTGAAATATATATAAATATAAAATATAATATAAAATATAAATGAATGAAATTGCTTGTGCTGGGGTACAATTTCCTGCGAAGTCACCATAACAATAAAAATCATTGCAATAAAGATTTAAAAATTATAATGAAAGGCAAGGACGAATGTCTATGGATGTCAACTTCTCACTGACTCGTCACGAAATCTTCGAAACTATCTGTCCGATTAACTTAAAATTTTACTTTTGTGACGTAGACGTCCACTAAGATCGGATTTTACGAAATTCCTATTCCAACGAATTTCAACTTTTTGCAATTAGCCAAGTTTTAAACCTGTAGGAGCTATACACTTAACGCGGTTACCATAGCAACGGTTACGATGACATCGGATACTATGACAACGGTTACCATAGCAAACGAAGTTCACATCCAGATTAATAGTGTGTCCAGTGAAGCGGGCGAGAATCAGCTAGTATATACAGCTTTCCATAAATATTATGTACCAAACATTAAAGTTATCATCTTACTGATGATGAAATTAAGAAGTGTATACATATAGAATGTTACTTTTGTTATGTATAATTTTTAATTAATATATTTAAATGAGTAATATAAATTACTATAAAGTAATATAAATAACACTTATCAAAAATTAATACTATAATATTCTTTTACAAATATAGGCAATATTAAACACATTTAGTTGTGATATTTGATATGTTACCTTGCAATAGATAATAATTATGGTATCTATAATATGAAATCCTTCTCATTAATGTTAACATACATGCTAAAGGTATAAATAATATGTGTATTTTTTTAAATTTGAGATTAACTGATGTGGAAAATGAAATAACAAATCCAAGATACCCTTTACTCAATAATGCCGTGTTTTTAAATAATTTGGTTGAAATGTTATGTAAGTCTTGAATAAAATAATCTGATATTACGTGATATAAGCAATAAGGATAAATATATTTTCCGCGTAACGTATACATTGTATTTGAATTTGACTACGTAATGATTAAATCCAACTCCGCCTCATGTAATGTTATTATTCTCATCAAGTGGAAAGAGCTTTTTCTTTACCCGACGTATCAATTTGGTACCAAATTACTTTTTACAATACCGCTCGTTTGGAGTTCGCGTTTTTGTAGATTGCAAACTTTAATTTTATTTTAAAACCAAATTGTTTACTAAACTTTTTGAGTTAGTTTCACTGAAAACTATTTTGGGATATGTATAATTCACTATTTACTTCTCCTATCTTACTGCTACTTGTTTTTATTTACTCTGCTTAAGTGTATATAAGCTCAAAAAACGTATGTAATTCACTACAGATTGAATTATAAATATATACAATTTTAATTCTGAATTGTCTCAACAAGATCACTTGTTATACAAGGAAACATTTCAACACCCAGCAATACAGTCACATAAATTACACACAGCAGTTTGTGTGAGTGTAACTTGTACTGTGTATTGTATACACGGTGGTATTATGGTGTTTGACTTTGAAGTTATAATTATGAAATAATAGAAACAAACACAGAATTCTATGAGATAACCACAAATATACTTGAGTATTTTATTTGTAAACATACAACTATTCAAGCTTATTATTGTTATGATAAGATATTATACGAACAGAACAGCTGCTGGGGATTATGTAGGTGTTATTAAAATATATCGTATTATTTGTATTTTTTTTAGTAACTGTGTGTCAATAAACTAAGAAATACTACTTACGTCAAAATATAATAGTATAATTAAAATTATAAAACTTAGCTGATGTTGAAGATATTGTTCCAATGCTAATATTCTGCAAGTGTGAGTAGAGTTAAGTGTATCTTTATGATTATTCAATAAGTTATTCATATCACTCAAGTGATTACGCTTCAGTTTAAGTGATCCCTAATTATGTTATTAATATCTCTGTATCGTATCATATCATATTCTAAATATATAATGTACACTGTTTTCTCAAGTGACGTAAACTATCTACCAAAATTTGCTATTCTTCATTCATAATTATTATTTTTAATTTATAAACATTTATTTCCTTTTATCTATGTTGTCTAACGTCTTGTTTTGTTTTTTTTAAATCATCACATTAACCTGCCAACATTTTGTTTTTAGTCATTACTAACGTGGTAACGCAATTATATAAGTATAATTCGTGTTTTAAGTCTGTTCAAATTTGAGTGTACACTTTCATACATTTATCATACGCACATATATGGCAAGAGAAACAGATAACATATAAAAGTACTAAAACTTGTTCTTTCTACCGAAGTTATTGAGAGTAACCTCTTATTTCAATAGTAAAATATCATAATGATTATCTCTTCTCTGATATACGCAGCAGACCAAGTGATGTTATAGCTTGAGCTCGTAATGGTCGGATGTAAAGCATTACGTTACAGCCATCTCAATTGGTCTTAATGTTGATAATAAATACCATATCTGTGTATTTATTATCAACATTAAGACCAATTCCCAATTAATATAGATGATAAAGTTTATTAAAGTATTTTTGAAATTTATTTTTCTCCATTCCTTAGCGATAGTTCTAGTGTACTTATGATAAATCTGCTTAATTCTTCAGAATAATGAATTTTTATATAATTTATCAATTAATTAATGCAAAGGTTTAGATTGTGATTTTATAATGAAAGTTAAAAAAATATATGTATGTAAATACGGAGCGTCTAAAACTATTAAGTTCAAGGCTGACAATCGCCGGATATCCTGGATGCAAGACGTTCTTCCTGCTTTACTTAATTTAACTATAGCAAACTCTATTGAACGATATATATACATTGCATTAATTTATACTTTTAACAGTAGTCCATCATAAACATTCCTAAAATGTGTCTGATTAGTGGGACATTCATGTCAATATATTATTATTTAACGATGACATTTATTTTCATAAAAGGATTTTAAAGCATATTATTAAATCTCATTTATATTTACTTTTTAATGCTCATCAGCTTTATCAAAACTCTTGACCATTATCATCATCTCGATGGATGTCAGTGATATCGAGTGTCCTCTGTCTGACTCTTAAGCCTCTCGCGTCGGATAAACATACTGTATTTTAGGATATCGCTCGATTAATTGTCGGATTGTAGGAGCATTATGTCCAATGTCCAATTTATCCTATAGAATTAATTTATTACTTGGTTCATCGTCGTTAATATTGATTGTTTGAGTAAAAAGATGTTGGAGAAATAAGCGTTAGATAAAGTATCATTCATACAGTTCATTTTAGGAAGTATACATGGATAATGATGTCAGAATTATCGTGAAATCGAAGGCAGTAGTATTTTTAATAAACCTGTTGTATTTTCTTAACTTGATTTATAATTAGTATTAAGTTATTAAATTATTAGCAAATATTCAGCTTTGGTTGGAGTTCAGTGAAAAGAAATTCGATGAGAAACGGGATAAGAAAGATTTACAAAAAAAAAGTATATTAAAAAAAAAGTTAAGTGTTAAGATTTTTTTTATCACACTTTATACATTATCATACTCTGCTGTGTCTATTTGTGTTAACTGGGTAAAATATTTTAATATTAAAGATTTTGTTTTAATAACGAAAATAACAAATTTTCTTGGTAAAATTCTGATAAACGGTTTTATATCAATGATAATTGGTGTTACAATTATTGTTATACAAACATGATGATACTTATTTATTTATTACATAGAACATTGTATATATAAAATGAAAGTGACTTTATAAACCTTGAATAAAACTTTTAAAATATAACTTTCATTGAGTCACATAGTAATATTTACCAAATTGGTTTTCTGTTCCTAGGATTTGTATCCGCAAAGTTCGGACCTGAATCTGTTATATATCTCTGAATAGTTAATTCATACCAATTAAATAACTACTTAATCTCCACAAAATAGTCTATATATTTAGGCTGCATCAGTTTATCGTCGATCTGAGAAGTATCACACACACACACACACACACACACACACACACATCACACTATCTCTGAAACGCACGTCGTATGTATAAAATCAACCTTAGCATTTAAAATACATTTTATTCATAAATGTAAGTATATATATATTTCAGACGGGTTGTTGTAACTGAAAGGTATTTATTTATTTCGGGAACAAATATATTTAAACACTTAAAAAATATGATTAACAAGTATTACATAACATTAATAAGGTATCCACTGCTATTATCATGAATATTATATTAAATATACAAAATAATATTCTGAATAATTCCAAAGGAAGACTTGTTATACAAATACGAATATGTAAAATGTATCGGAGAGGAAACATTTCAACAACCACCAATGTAGGTAAGGTAAATTACACAAAGCAGTTCACCTGCACCTGAATTGTACTGTTTATTGTATTGTCTATGTGATATTATGGTGTTTGTGGCATTGAAGTTACAACCAACGAAATATCTTAGACACAAAGACACCATTCTATAAGACGACTTCCTCAGATAATCGGTATACACTTATTTAAAATACCATTTCAAACAAACATACAAAAACTCTAAGAGCATTAATTTATTAATAATGAATGAATGAAACAGCTAGTTTATATATACTGTAATAAATATAATGAAGTAATATAAGTTTGTATTTCATCTCATATAAATATTAGATCGTTTTTTCTGGAATTTTAATCGATAATATTATATGCATTTCACATTTTCTGAAACTTTCTTAATTCAATTAACGACTTAATGTGATAAATGAATTTTAAATTCGTAAAATCCGGCTCAAGACAGGATGATTTAGTGTGATTTAAAATTATTATCATAAATATTACATACTAAATATGAAAGTTATCTTACTGATGGAGAAATCAAGAAGTGTCTACTTCAAATATTGGAAAGAGGATATCTTATTCCTGTATTATTTAAATTAGCTTACAGGAATAAATATCACATGTAACACTTAAGAAAATATACAATTAGAGCTCTTGTTAAAGTTATATTTCATAAAACACATTAAGTTGTAATATCTGATGTTCTCTTGATATAACTAACAATGATCAATACGAAGAATTCATATCTTTAACGTTAATACATGTGCTTGAAGTTCAAGATATTAAGATTGTTAATAATAGGCACTAATATGGATGATAAAGCAACCACAACATGGCTTTCTTTACTCTATAATCCCGCGTGTTTAAATAATTATTTGGTTTAATCCCTAATCAATAAGAACGAAACCCTTGAAATGTTATGTAAGTAATGAATAAATCCATCTGATATTACGTGATATAAGTAATAAGGATAAATATATTTTCCGCGTAACGTATTCATTGTATTTGAATTTGACTACATAATGATTAAATCCAACTCCGCCTCATGTAATGTTATTATTCTCATCAAGTGGAAAGAGCTTTTTTCTTTACCCGACGTATCAATTTGGTAGCAAATTACTTTTTACAAAACCCGGGGCTGGAGTTCATGTTTTTGTAGATTGCAAACTTTAATATTAATTTAAAACCAAATTGTTTAATAAACTTTTTGAATTAGTTTCACCTAAAACTATTTTGGGATATGTATAATACTACATACATCTCCCATCTTACTGCTACTTGTTTTAATATAATCTGCTTAAGTCTATATAAGCTCAAAAAATTTATGTAATTCACTACAGATTGAACATTGATACACTAAAAGCTATATCAAGTATATTACATTAAATATATACAATTTTAATTCTGAATTGTCTCAACAAGATCACTTGTTATACACATATATGTAATGTATAAATGGAAATATTTCAACACCCAGCAATTCAGTCAGTATAAATTACACACAGCAGTTTGTCTGAATGTAACTTGTGTTGTGTATTGTATACACGGTGATATTATGGTGTTTGACTTTGAAGTTATAACTATGAAATAATAGAAACAAAGACAGAATTCTATGAGATAACCACAAATATACTTGAGTATTTTATTTATAAACATACCAGTATTCAAGCTTATAATTGAATTGTTAACAGATAATATGAATAGAACAGCTGCTGGGGATTATGTAGGCGATATTAAAATATACCGTATTATTTGTATTTTTTTTAGTACCTCTGTGTCAATAAACTTAGGAATACTTTCGTCCAAATATTACTGTAATTAAAATTATAAAACTTAGCTGATGTTGAAGATATTGTTCCAATGCTAATATTCTGCAAGTGTGAGTAGAGTTAAGTGTATCTTTATGATTATTCAATAAGTTATTCATATCACTCAAGTGATTACGCTTCAGTTTAAGTGATCCCTAATTATGATAATAATATCTCTGTATCATATCATATCCTAAATATATAATGTATATTGTTCTCTCAAGTGACGTAGTGTGTCTGCCAAAATTTGCTATTCTTCATTTATAATTAATGTTTTTAATTTATAAACATTTATTTCCTTTTATCTATGTTGTCTAACGTCTTGTTTTGTTTTTTTTTAAATCATCACATTAACCTGCCAACATTTTGTTTTTAGTCATTACTAACGTAGTGACGCAATTATATAAGTATAACTCGTATTTTAAGTCTGTTCAACTTTGAGTGTACACTTTCACACATTTATTATACACACATATATGGCAACTTAAAACTTGTTTTTTCTACCGAAGTTATTGAGAGTAGCCTCTTATTTCAATAGTAAAATATCATAATGATTATCCCTTCTCTGATAGACGCAGCAGACCAAGTGATGTTATAGCTGAGCTCGTAATGGTCGGATGAAAAGCATCACGTTATAGCCATGTTGGTGTATTTATTATCAACATTTAAGACGAATTTTCTTAATGTAAGTAATAATGTCTATTAAAGTATTTTCTTTTTGGAATTTATTATTCTACATTCTGTAACGATCGCATTAGTGTACTTATGATATATTTAGTTAACACTTGAGTTTTTTCGGATTTCGGGAACAAAAATATTTACACACTTAGAAATAGAATTAACAAGTATTACATAACATAAATAAGGAATAATTCCAAAGGAAGACTTGTTATACAAATACGAATATGTAAAATGTATGGGAGAGTAAACATTTCAACAACCACCAATGTAGGTAGGATATATTACACAAAGCAGTTCATCTGCACCTGAACTGAATTGTAGTGTTGATTGTATTGTGAATGTGATATTAAGGTGTTTATGGCATTGAAGTTACAACCAACGAAATATCTTAGAAACAAAGACACCATTCTATAAGATGACTTCCTCAGATAATCGGTATACACTTATTTAAAATACCATTTCAAACAAACATACAATAACTAAGAGCATTAGTTTATTAATAATGAATGAATGAAACAGCTAGTTTATATATACTATAATAAATATAATGAAGTAATCTGAGCTTATTTTCCATCTCATATAAATATTAGACCGTTTTTTCTGGAATTTTAATCGATAATATTATTTGCATTTCACATTTTCTGAAAAAACTTTCTTAATCCCATTAACGTCTTAATATGATTAATGAATTATAAAATCCTAAAATCCGGCTCAAGACAGGATAATTTGGTGTGATTTAAAATTATTATTATAAATATTATATACTAAGTATGAAAGTTATTTCACTTAGGGTGAAATTGAGAAGTGTATACTTCGGATATTGGGAAGAGGATATCTTAGTTCTGTATTGTTTAAATTAGCTTACAGGAATAAATAGCACATGTAACACTTAAGAAAAAAAACAATTAAAGCTCTTGTTAAAGTTATATCTAATATAAAACATATTGAGTTGTAATATCTGATGTTCTCTTGCTATAAATAACAATGATCAATACGAAGAATTCTTCTCTTTAACGTTAATACGTGCTTGAAGTTCAAGATTTTAGAATTTTTAATAATAGGCACTAATATGGATGATAAAGCAACCGAAATATGGCTCCCTTCACTCTACAAACCCGTGTGTTTAAATAATTTTTTGGTTTAATCCCTAATCAATGAGAACGAAACCCTTGAAATGTTCTGAAAGTAATGAATAAATCCCTCTGATATTACGTGACATAAGTAATAAGGATAAATATATTTTCCACGTAACTTATTCATTGTATTTGAATTTGACTACATAATGATTAAATCCAACTCCGCCTCATGTAATGTTATTATTGTTATTATTCTCATCAAGTGGAAAGAGCTATTTCTCTACCCGACGTATCAATTTGGTACCAAATTACTTTTTACGATACCGCTCGTTTGGAGTTCACGTTTTTGTAGATTGCAAACTTTAATATCATTTTAAACTAAATTGTTTATGAAACTTTTTGAATTCGTTTCACCAAAAACTATTTTGGGATATGTATAATACTACATTCTTCTCCCATCTTACTGCTACTTGTTGTTATATAATTTGCTTAAGTCTATATAAACTCAAAAAAATTGTGTAATTCACTACAGATTGAATGTAACTAAAAGCTATATCAAGTATATTACATTAAATATATACAATTTTAATTCTGAATTGTCTCAATAAGATCACTTGTTATACACATATATGTAATGTATAAATGGAAACATTTCAACAGCAACAATATAGTCAGCATAAATTACACACAGCAATTTGTCTGAGTGTAACTTGTACTGTGTATTGTATACACGGTGATATTATGGTGTTTGACTTTGAATTTATGAACAGACAGAATTCTATGAGATAACCACAAATATACTATATATATATATATATATATATAGTAACAAACTATTAAGCTCAAAACTGACATGTCCGGATGCCCCGGATGCATGAGGTTCCTCCTGTTACACTTAATTTAACTACCGTAAACTCAACCCTATGAGACAAGCTCTTCTAATATTGGCATTGTTATTGATATTAGTATTGGAGTTGATGAATTGTTCTTAATTTTTTTATCTTAATAGCTGGAGATTTCAATGAACTGTTGAATATCACAGTCTATTTTGTATTGTATTAGTTTTGAATTAGTCTGAACGTCAAAACATGGAACTGTAACTAAAAATATAGAGCATTGTTGGAAAGAATGATATTAATTTCAAAAGACCTTAATGGTAAAAGAAACCCTTTTATAAAACTTATTGAAGAACGATTTCCAAGTTTGTAGTGTAACTCAAAACAGGAGAATTACTTATTTGCATTAAATTTTTAATATAGAATGTTTAAAACTAAATAAATAAATTTTCACTGTTCTTCCAATCAATTTTTTGCTTATTTCACAGACGACGAAGTGTAAAAATGAACTGTGTGAATTGGGCTTGCAAATAAAACATAACTCACACGGGAGCAAAATTGACGGCTCGTTTGACGATGTCGAGAACTATGAAACATTAATGTCGTTATTTATAACGTGGAAGCAATACTGCTAACTGACTCACTATTTCGTATCACTTATTATAAAAAGTGCCAATTATAAAAGTTATGAATGTGGTCATGAACATTCAGCTGTTGTTTTACCACAAGACTGTTATAAACATTTATGTATTTATATTTACAGTAGTCAAAGTTTTATTCGATTAACAAGATCCAGTTTTGTCTTAAATATTGAATTCATTTTATGTGTTAAAAGTATTTTTCAATATTGCTTCCGAGATCTAAATACATCTATTGATTTTACAAAATTCTATTGAATTGCAATATTTTCTAATTCTGATTTATTTATTCATTTGAAAATTTATAAGCAAGTTTTAAAACTTCAAATGAATAGTTATAAAAGAAATGACATTTATGACATTAAACAGACAACATAGATAATAGTGTCTATGTTGGATAATGTTCTGTTTTGTTCCTTTTTTTTCAAAATTTTCACATGGAACTACCAAAATTTGGTTTTGTCTTATTATTAAGCAACTCAATTATATAAGTATAATCCATATTTGATGCCTTTTCATGTGTGAGTGTTCGCACTCAAATTTATCATACGTATATAACAAGAGAAATTGTTACTAGTTAGAGACTTATAAAAGTATTAAAACTTTTTTTCTAACTAATTTATAATTAAATAATATTAAACGTATTCTCAGGTTATTGAGAGTAACCGCTTATTTCAATAGTAAAATATCATAATGATGATCTCTTCTCTGATAGACGCAGCAGACCAAGTAATATATAGCTTCAGCTCGTGATGGTCGGATGTAAAGCATCACGTTACAGCCATGTCTGTGTCATTTATTATCAACATTTAGACCAATTCTCTTAATGTGGGTGAAATTGTTTATTAAAGTATTTTCTGTTTGGAATTTCTTGTTCTAGTTCCTAAAAAAATAAATCTACTTAACTCTTCAGAATTATGTTTTTTTTACATAATTTACAAATTATTTAATGTAAAGGTTTAGATTGTGACTTTCTAATGAAAGTGTAACAAATATATGTATGTAAATACGAACTGTCTCAATACATCAAACTATTAAGTTCAAGGCTGTCAATCGCCGGATGCCCCGGATGCAAGACGTTCCTCCTGCTTCACTTAATTCAACTATCGCAAATTCTATTGCAATTAAACGCAGACTTGTTCATAGTTCTATTTAAATGTATCTATTTGAGTATCGATCTACGAAATTTTTTTTAGTGTTTTCTTTGACTATAAAATGTCATTTTTAACACAAATTCAAACATTTCTATTAAAGAGGTAAAAAGTCGTTCTCAGTATGTAAATGAAGTTGTTAGGTATCTACTGTAGTCATTAATTTTCCTATGACCACACTAACTGCATATGACAGCATATAATGGTTCTGATATAACCTAATCACCTCTAATAGTAATTCATTAACAACTAATTAAACAATATAAATACATTTAAATGATTTATACTTTAAAAATAATCGAACATAACAATCCATAAATAAATTTCTGCTTTTGTATTGAATATAACTTCTGATCTGAATCTGTTAAAATCTCTGAATATTTAACCCTTTAAATTAAATAATAATCAGTATAATGAGATCAACAAAGACGTCTCCAGTGTGTTTGTGTTCTCTCAGTCAACACAGTACTGTGTGTCGCACACACACACACACACATACGCGTTAATTACAGGGATCGTAGGGACTATTTATCTTCGTGGAGATGTCACTATATGTTCAGGATTAATCAATATATATATACATTATATATTACATATATCAGATGGAATATAAAAAAGTATAGATATAGGTTTTGGTGATTCAGTTCATTAGTAATGTTATACAAGATTCAGTTCAGTAAGTATTGAATTCTACACAACAGACACTGAGATACTGCAATTTACAAAGTATATCACGTTGTGAGGTTTATAATGTAATAGGAATGGGTTTAAATATTGAATAGAGTATTGATATTTATAAGGTATATGACGATTAGCGATTAAAATATAAATCATTTTAAGTATAAGAAAATCGTAAATGCTTCAAGGTTTATATTGCGCGTGTGCGTGTGCGTGTGCGCGTGTGCGCGTGTGCGCGTGTGCGCGTGTGCGCGTGTGCGTGTGCGTGTGCGTGTGCGTGTGCGTGTGCGTGTGCGTGTGCGTGTGCGTGTGCGTGTGCGTGTGCGTGTGCGTGTGCGTGTGCGTGTGCGTGTGCGTGTGCGTGTGCGTGTGCGTGTGCGTGTGCGTGTGCGTGTGCGTGTGCGTGTGCGTGTGCGTGTGCGTGTGCGTGTGCGTGTGCGTGTGCGTGTGCGTGTGCGTGTGCGTGTGCGTGTGCGTGTGCGTGTGCGTGTGCGTGTGCGTGTGCGTGTGCGTGTGCGTGTGCGTGTGCGTGTGCGTGTGCGTGTGCGTGTGCGTGTGCGTGTGCGTGTGCGTGTGCGTGTGCGTGTGCGTGTGCGTGTGCGTGTGCGTGTGCGTGTGCGTGTGCGTGTGCGTGTGCGTGTGCGTGTGCGTGTGCGTGTGCGTGTGCGTGTGCGTGTGAGTGTGTGAATATAATATAGTTATAGATATTCAATTAAAATATTATATTATTAAAGCGTCGTACCTCGATATTATATTTATTTGCCAGAAAAGAGTGTATTATTTATTAATGTTAGATATTCAAGTTTTGTTCATACATTAAATGTTCTGTAAAATAAAAATAAATTACGTAAATGTGTTGTGTAAAATCAATTTTCAATTATCATATTCATCTTTCAATAGTTTTTAAATCAACGTTTCAATTTCCCTAATAACATAATTTCTGTTCTAACCTTAATATTAAATTCCACAAAAAGTCACCGCTGCTGTAAAACTAGAGTAAAGTCCATATTAATAAGTGAATTACGAAAATCATATAAATATTGTTTGAAGCCTTGGGAAGTCGTCTTCTTTTTGAGCAGAAACAAAGCTTGAAAGAGAGGAAATAGGAAATGATTTGAAAATTTTTTTGACAAATCTCAGGAGCCAATATTACTGTACATGATATCATTAAATCAATACTACGATATTAACTAACACTAACTCTCTAATTATCGTTAATAAATGTTTGTTAACATTGAATCATTGGTACAATACACCTGCGCAGATCAGTGTTTACCAAACACGAGTAACGCCGGGTTTAACAAAATGTGCTCCGGGAAGGCTACATCCACTAATCAATACTATTACTAATACTAATAGAGCCTGAACTACTTAATACAACAAATACCAAATTTACTTAAATATATATATTTCTATAAATGATAAACTATTTCCTTGAAATATTACAACAAGCGAATCTTCATTGAAATAAAGTCAAGTCAATTCCTGCTGAGAGACTTCTTATAGTTTATAGTTACCAAGAACTCTATATTGATGTTTTTAAAGATACTTATATGCATGATACTAATATAAATGAAAATATTATTAAAATTGTGCCCAAAATTTTTTTAACTATTCTTTTAACACTAAACCTACCAAGTACCGGTCAAATTGACCGTTCTTAAACTTTTGTAAAACTTACACATTTTTAAGCGTTATAATATCGTTATCAAACTACATGACAATTCTTAGAATATGCATATAATATTTTCTACACTCTTTACTTTTAGTTATTTCCATTATTACCTGCGTTATATAGTAAAATAACTTTTAATTACCGATCAATTTGACGGCGTGCGGTAGGAACAGGTATACAAGAATTGTCGGTAGGTTTAATGTTAATTCAATTAATTTTTTAAGCTTTGATTTAATATTGATAAGTTATAATATACACACACAAATAATAAAACCATGTTTATTCCATATCGGCGTCTAATACATTGTGTAGTTCTTACGTATTTCTCTCAGAACTAACTGTTTGGGATTTATCTTATTAAATTTCTTATATGTTTTTTTCTATATAATTAGTTTCTTTCTATTATATAATTAGTTTATGACTTTTTCCCGTTTCCGAAAGAACGATACGATATTACATTATAACATTATAATAATTACTATGGAAATAGGAATTGGAGTTATTTTTACAAATACAAAAGAAAAAACATTATAATGAATAAAAATATTTACTTAAGGTTAAGTTATTATAGATTATTATTGTTTACCTACAGACAAAACAAACAACATATTTGTTATATGTAGGTCCTCAGGACCTTTGGGCCAGATCCTCCCACACACAAACAGCATTACCAATTATTGTATTATTAATATGTTAGAGCAAAAATGTAGGTCCCCAGGACCTTTAGGCCAGATACTCCCACGACCAAACAGCATTATCAATTATTGTATTATTAATATGTTAGAGCAAAAATGTAGGTCCCCAGGACCTTTAGGCCAAATCTCCCACGCACAGACAGCCTTACTAATGATTATATTATTATTATGTAAAACAAAAATTACTGATTATATGATGGAATATAATACTATTGTGAACTTATTATTATTAACAATGTTTTCAATAACAAATATATTGCTTTCTACCTTCCCTTTTCATACTTCATATAATATTCTATTAAAATCTTACATTTAAATATTTATCAATATTTTTAATTCAATTTACATTACCTCAATTTTTTCACACACACATGCACACACACACACACACACAAACAGTTCAAGCTATCTTCTTTTGAACATTTGAGCCATTATTTCAAAACATCGCTACACTTACTTCTCTTGTATTAATTGTGAACATGCCATTACTATATTAATTATTCGATCATATCCAATAATATAACATCAAACTTTATAACCTAGCTTATTCCCTCCCGCTTCGCTGGGCACACTATTAATTTGGATGTGAACTTAGGTTGCTATGGTAACCTTTGTCATATTATCCGTTGTCATCGTAACCGTTGCTATAGTAACTCTTACCTCCGCGTTAAATGTATCGTTCCTATAGGTTTAAAACTTGGCGAAATGCAAAAAGTTGAAATTCGTTGGGATAGGATTTCTGTAAAATCTGTTCTTATTGGACATCTACGTCACAAAAGAATTAACTATGTAGATTTTTAAGTTAATCGCACAGATAGTTTCGGAGTTATGTGATGAGTCAGTGAGTGGTAATCGCTTATATATATAGAAAGATAACCTAAATATTTGACATTTATTTAATAAATGATATTAAAATGTACAAATGATTTCATTTCATTTGTAATACGCGTGTTTTATTCACGCTCTTATATAATATATATTTTCAATACAAAACTATATCATTTATATTTCGGTTGAATATATTTACAGTACATATAATAAATTAATATTATTTACATTAAATACCCCAGACATCTTGATATTGAGGATTGGGTTTACATTTTATTATATTATGCATTAGTTTAGTAGAAATAAAACTATATACATTGTAGGATCCGCCAACCGTGCGCGGATGTTGAGCTGAGCCCCTCTCCTTTCTTCTTTTCTTGATAACTTTTGAATTGCTAAACATTTTTTCAATCTGTTTTCGCTATAACATCCGCGTTCGGCTCAAACATACATGTGAAAATTTTTAGCTAATTATCTCGTCGCATTCTGGAAACAACTAAACACAAAAACCAAAAACAAAAAACACAATAACATTATGTAGTACTAATAACAAAACCAATAAATGTATTTACCAGGGATTTTTATTTAACTATAACTACTAATGCTAATGATATATTTGTAAAATAAATAAGTCATTATTAAACAATATTGTAAAACTCTTGTAGTTATTTAAAACTACTCAACCCTCAGGATAACTTTGACAATCTGTTTGTATAAATTAGATTAAAATAACAATTTATATAAATATATAAAATAAAATAATATTTAACCAACTTGTAAGCTATATTAACAAAGTATTTATTGGCTTCAGCCAATAAATACAGTAGATAGGAATAATAATATTATTCAATATCTGTTCTTCATTAACGAAGAAGTAGAATAAATATTAGTAAAAGAAAAAAACACAATATTAAGAATTGCTTCTTGAAGGCAGAGAAATCTTATTTTTGTTAGTTATAAAGAATATTATTTTTTTAATATCAATCTTAAAATTAGGAAGAAATTTATATTTTAATTTAACAAATCAAAATAAATAACAATATTAAATTCTTTTCAGTTTCATGATAACTCTAGAATATGTGAGAACAAATTAGAGTTCAAATGAAGCGGTTAACAAAGTAATTAATCACTAGTTCACTAACTTCTTTTTTTTAACTTTAATAATAATTGTATTATAACTACTTATTAAATATATTTTTTTTAATTATGGTTATATGCGCTAAATGTCTTTTTAGCCTAAAAAAAATTACCGTTTAAAAAAGTTTTAATAATATTACTGGTTGTTGCCAGCGACTTCGTCTGATGATTCATAAACTATTTTAAGATAAATTAAAATTTTATTATTAACTTAACTTAGGCTAACAGCAAAACCGTCCCAGTAGTTATAGTCCCATTAGTCCTTAGAAAATATATGAGAAAATTATTCTCGTTTGACTAAAAGTAAAAGTCGAAAGACCAAATACGAACCGTGACGAGCAGTTTATCTTTCGAACCATTCATTTTCGTACCTACCAGGTACAACCCCTCAGGGAGTATATTTTGTCAGGGGCCACTATAAGGCTGGGGCTGTGTCGGACAGGAGCACTCTTACGCGATGTAGCGAACGCATTCGGGAGATCTGGCACAATGGACTAATGTACAAATTCAGTTATACCAGTTCAGGGTGTCGGACAGGTTTATCAAACAGGACTTCCTCCTTCACTCAATCGAATCACCCCTTCCGCTGCAGAATAGAAGGCATGACGTCAACCCCCCACTCCATCAGGGCGGGTGTCCCTCCCTCAAGGATCAGTTACCTCACCCAACCTCTATTCCATTTACTCCAACAACATTTCAAAGTCTAGTTTGCGGATGATTCCGCAATTTACACTCCCTTAAGGGATCCTTATGATATCTCTCAACTCCTCCAGACCACAGACGTTTCCCTCGAGAGCTGGTTTCTGTTATGGAGGATTGAGTTGAACAAAGATAAAATCGCCGTGACGAACGTTCGTCATCCATAATCGTCCCTCCAGAAATTAAACTCTTTAACAGACAAATAATTTGGAAGCAATTAAAGTGAAGAACCTCAACAATATGGAAATAAATAAAATAATATTCGAACTTGAAGTGTTTGTTTTGAAGAAAAATCCCTTCTGGCTATGTGAATCGGCATTATCAAATGCATAGAATAGAACAAAATTGGCTCCAACTTCGATGACAGAAATTTCCATATCTTCCGCGCTTATTGAATAATATAGTTTTCCCTTAAACAACTGTTGTCTATGGTCCTAGTCACCCAGTACTTACTACGCTAAATAATCTAATAATGTAAACTCTCTTGATTTTACACTCATCTCTATCAAGGCCTCAAAAAATGTTTCGTTTCGTTTATTGTTGAATTTATTTTTCAAACCCTGAAGCCTTTTTATAAAGAAGAGTTTAGACCTCGCCAAGGCCCAGGTCTAAACTGTTCTTTATGTTGTATGTTTTCAACGTCTACCAAATTCTTTCAAAACTATTTATTAAACATTTTTTCTTAAAGGCGTTTTAAATTATGTATATAACTTAACAACTTAATGTCACACATGTTTCTTTCACAGTTAACGTTTTGAGAGTTTAATTTACGCGCAAAAATTCGTATTTCATTTTTTTTTTCTTTATAGATATGAATACGACAGCGGTATTTTTAGTTTATTTTTAAATAAAAATTTAAAATCTAAAACCTACCTCAAAGTTAAAACAAAATATATAAATGTATATAAGTCAACCGACTTTGATAAAAAATTAAATTATTATGTTGAGTTGTGACAATATTTATCGAGTAATTATGGTATTTGTTGAGTGCTGATTACTGCCACGAAAGATATTTGGAGATATGAAATAGAAGAATCATTAGGCACCCATCGTTATTAAACAGCCAACCCTCAAGTAAAGTTATACTGTAGTATATTTTCTTTTCTAGGGACTTCATTTAATTGTGTTTTTATCAGTTTAAGCTTTAGGTAATGTAGTGTATCCATATTAATTCCGACATTTCTACCAACTGTTTGATAATATTATTTTACTTTAATGATCTCAGCCAGCACAGTGCAGTAACGACCACGGGAATACTAACACAGGGTATTGTGAAGTGATTCAGTGTGGAAGTGGGCAAAGGACTAAGTGTGAGTAAATTGTATTATAAGATTAATATATATAATGAATTATTATTTATAATTGCAGATATTTAATACACAGTCCTTGGGAATATGTGGAAGATAAGAGGAAATACGTCATGAACTAATCTCATAATTAAAATTCTATTAGAATATTGAAATGTTGCATCGTTATCTCTTTTAATAGTGTTTTTGTTTTATCAGCTAAGATCGTGAAGTGAAAATGGCGAAAGCAAAAGTTAATAAGTAAGTTTTAATTTATGTCTTTTATTTATAGTTTATATTAAAACTAGTTATGTAATTATAATATTGTTATAAGTGTCAATTGATATAAATATTAAATATCCATGCTATCCAGAATGGGACCCGTGGTAGAGTTGCCTGAATGTCCAGTTTGTTTGGAGACCATGTCAGCTCCAATATTTCAATGTCAATCCGGGCACAGCCTTTGCCACTCCTGCACTAAGAGCTTGATGCAACCCATTTGCCCCATATGCCATCAGACCATGACTCAAATGAGAAACTGGCAGCTTGAAGACTTGATATCGAAGGTCTGTTTTATTAATATGTATAGTTATACACATAATATACTTATTAAAAATGAGCAACTTTAAAAAATCTGTAATATTTTTTTTTCATTGTCAACTTTTTTGCATCAAATTAAATTATTTTGTGTTTCTTCAAGTATCTGTAACTAATTAAATCCTGTGTTTCACTCAGGCGACTCTAAACTGCCCTAATCTTTCTTCTGGGTGTAACTACAAAACTGGAGCTGCACTGATGGAGAACCATATCAAGGAATGCATCTTTCGGGTAATGACGTGCCCTCTTGGGATATTCGGGAGATGCTCGTGGTCAGGTATGTCAAACCAATCTCAATATTATAATCAATTCATAATATAATTTGTAGCATTACAGATTTGTTTATAAGGTAAAGTAAATAGAAGTTTAATAGCAGTAAATACATAAAATATATTTCTAGGTGCTCTTAAGGAAATGGTAAATCATTTCGCGGGTTGTCATCCTCAAAATATGCTCCTGAACTTGGATCAAGATATCACCATTGATAATATCTCCATTACCAAAGATGATCGCTTTGTGTACATTGTGCCTCAGGGTAAACTGATTTACATATTAACACTAAAAATTGATATCCATCTGAAAGTGGCTTATTGGGTTGTGCAACTTATTGGATGCAAGAAGGTAGCACAAAATCACGTCTATGAAATCAGTATCAGTGGTTTGCAGGACAGCCGGCGCAGAATCACTTATAACGACCACTGTCACAGTGATGCTATGGATATTAATGAAATATTCCGTAGTGCAAAATGCTGTGTTATACCTCTAGACTTTTTTGGTCATTTTATTAAGCAAAATTCAGTGGCATTTAAATTAATTTTAAGAAAAAAATCAATCGGCATTTATCAAACAACCGTTTACAAGTCCAACGCAATGTAATAAATTTATCAAGGAGTCTAAGTCTGTCACCCATGACTGAGGGTCCATGAGGCAATGCTAAATTCTTTGACTATTAACTTATAAATATTGAACATAGAAATATGGACGATGAAGTGACGCAAAGAAGTCCTTATGATATCAGGTCGGTGATAGACGTCAGATAAAGGCGCATAACAATGTTATATAATAACACATTGTGCTATGTACGTTTGTACATACCCTCAAAAAACAAGTGCTAGTATATCATGTTGAAATATTAAAGAAAAGACAAACGAATATTATAAACTTTACACACTTTTATAGTTTATAGAATAAAATTTAGCTAGAATTATACAAACTATTTTACCAAAATTAAAATCTATATTATATATAGTTTCTGTTTAATAAAATTGTATTTTTTTTTTTTATATTTTAAATATTAGATGCCTGCAAGTTAACTGTTATAATATAAAGTCACTTCAGATTAGGTTTATGAAGTGATTTTTGAAAAAAAAAATCTTATTGGACAGTAAGGAAAATTATGAAAAATTATTTGTAAAATGTTTAATACTCCTTATAACTGAAAAGACTAAGTATTTACTGACAGAACAAATACAACACTATAGCGTTAGACAACGAAAATCAATATTATTAATAATAATAATTGTTTCTATTTCATACAGATTTATCTATTTCATGTGAATTATTGTTTTTTTTTATTTTTTTCTTTATTTATGTGATATTTTTTGTATAAAATCAAGCATTAAATCGACAAACTGTTAGGCAGTGTGGTTAATTGTTATTGTAAATCTTTTATATAATATAAATAAATAAATAAAATAAAATACAATAATCCTTTAT
Source organism: Melinaea marsaeus rileyi (assembly GCA_918358865.1). Taxonomy (NCBI): domain Eukaryota; kingdom Metazoa; phylum Arthropoda; class Insecta; order Lepidoptera; family Nymphalidae; genus Melinaea; species Melinaea marsaeus. The sequence continues at coordinate 6,516,218 of OU911089.1, forward strand.
TATGAGGGAGTGTTGCTCAAAAAATCGGTTGATGTAAAATGTTTTACATCAACTGTTACCTGAATCCTACAAATATTTTAATCGGTCTAAAACTCGTATTATGGGAATTTTTGGTCACCAGACGCCTTTTAACTAGTTTATAGAAAATCAATAGAAAGTACCTACCCGGTACCTACTAGAAGAAAACTTAAGTATACCTAAATATAAGTACAGGTACTCTTATTGAGCTGAGCGCAAGCGAAGCTCTTAACCCTTTGGAAAACTTCGTTTTGCAGCAAAATCACTCAAAAAGTACTAAACCGATTTGAATGAAAATTGTCAGAGCTGTAGAGCTTTGGAATGGACATGTTTTTAAAAACACAGAATTCTAATATCTCATTCCGTTCAGAAATTATGGTAAAAAACTGAGGCGGCTCAGCTCAACTCCCGCAGCGCACGGTGACGGATCCTAGTTTGTGTATTACACACGAGTGACGAGACTGAAAGTTTGGTTTTTCGAATCAAATTGATCATTCAAATCGTTTGAAAACAATAAAATATATTTATTTATCAACACAACAGTGTTTATTGAGCTGAGCGTAAACGAAGCTCTTAACCGTTTGGGAGACTTTTTTTTGTGTTTAGTTGTCTCCAGAATGCGACGAGATAATTAGCTAAAAATTTTCTCATTTATGTTTGAACCGAACGCGGATGTTACAGCGAAAACAGATTGAAAAAATGTTTAGCCATTCAAAAGTTATCAAGAAAAGAAGAATGGAGAGCGGCTCAGCTCAACACCCGCCGCGCACGGTTGGCGGATCCTAGTAATCAATATAGTTTTTATAACTTGGGTAATAATAATATATAATAATACATACTACGGAATAATATCAATATTATATCACTCATTGAAGCAATGCTTACATTGAAGCAATGCTTACACAGTTTAGGTACTTTTATATCTACTTCTACTTTTGTATTTCCAGATCGGTACGACATGGGTACCTTCAAAAAATTCATTTACTCCCACCTCCAAGGCCGGCAACGCTCTTGTGAATCCTCGGATGTTGCAGGAGTTCATGGGCAGGGAGGGGGGTTCACGTACCTGTCACCTGCTAGCTCATTTGCCCTCCTCTTACAAAAAAAAATACTTCGGTAAAATCAAGAAAATGTAGTTATAATTAAGAAAACACTAACGGTAAACCAAAAGTGGTTTTAATTGGTTTTAAACCTTACATCTATATGACGAGCAGCTTTTATTGAAGAACGAAGCACCGTTATATATGTACAAAAAATAATCTGAAGCTAACAAAAACAGTGGATAGGAATAATATAATTCAATATCCGTCCTTAATATCCGTTCTTCATGAACGAGGAAGTATAATAAATATTATATAAATAATAAAAATATATAAAGAATTGTTTCTTGAACACAGAGAAATAAAGATATTACTGAGCTGAGCGTAAATTAAGCTCTTAACCGTTTGGGAGACCTTTTTTGTGTTTAGTTGTCTCCAGAATGCGACGAGATAATTAGCTAAAAATTTTCACATGTATGTTTAAGCCGAACGCGGATGTAATAGCGAAAACGGATTAATAAAATGTTTAGCCATTCAAAAGTTATCAAGAAAAGAAGAAAGGAGAGGGGCTCAGCTCAACACCAACGCGCACGGTTGGCGGATCCTAGTAATTTAATATTAATGCGAAAGATGAAGAAATTGGGAAAAAATTTATAGTTTAGTTTAAATGATCGTAAACGAAAACAATATTCAGGGAGTATCAGTTTTTTTACATATAATAAAAATAAATTCATGTTTGATATTTCGTTTCTTCATCCATGATAACTAATAAATTAGAGTCCTTACTTATGAACTTGAAGTATGGCACCCACCATGCTTAGTTCATGACCAAACTAGTCGGGCTTTTTTTATTTAATATGCATAAAATTCTATTAGAAGCAAAATATTTTTTATCGTCGAATCTACTGCCAGTTCGGCGTTATTTAAGCCACAGACCTAAAAGCTGGCACAACTCATCAGGCCTGTCTCATGTATATACTTCCGGGTATGCGAGTATTAAAATAAAAAAATGAAGAGAATAAGTCAATCAATATTTAATATATATAGAAAGATTAAAATGATTTGAAGTATAAATTGCAGGCAATATGTGTCAGTGAATTAAAATTTTTCGAAAAAGTTGAACTTCAGCGCTGATAAAATAAGATATAGTATTTAATTTTTAACTCGGTTTATTATTATATTATTTCATATTTGTCTTCAATTAACTGTGTTTTGTTATCGATAAAATTTTAAGCAAAATGAGCTGATAATAAGTTTAGAAAGTCGTGTTGATTTAGATAATATTTTCTTCAGCACTACTCCAATAACTGTTATTCATATTCTTAATGTAATTTATATATAACTTATCCATTGCTTCAGCTATTTGTAACACTGTAGGACAATATCAAGACACAAAGATTAGAAAAGTTTAGATTTTTAATATGTGGAGTCCATTTATAGTTTTCATACCATCCATTCATCAATGAATTAAAACCCGCAGTACTCACTGAAAATGTTTAAAAACAGACATCGATAGGTGTATCACAGGTTTTATTCATTGCCTTAGCATTCATAAATAACTCTTGTCTGCAACAAAAATCTCCATCAAATAACATCATTAATATGAAGATTTTTAATGCTCCGAATTTTTTCGTTGACCTAATTTTCTACTACGTCTACATTTTGTGATATATTTTTTACAGATAACAGATATTTGCTTTTTTTAATCCGTTTTGTATAAAAACATTATTAATATACAAAATAGATCTTAGAGAGTTGTTAGAGAAAGTATCCAAAGTGAATTCGCTGTGAACTTGTTTTTTAAAAGTTTACGTTTTGAGTAAAGTCCACGATACACGTTCTACAAACAATTCACAATCGTACACGAGATAAACATTGTAAAATGAAGCTTGACCCAAAAAAACTTGGACATCAAAATGTACCTCAAGAACCTTTAACGCCAAGTGAAAAGAAATTGCCACTTCACGTAAAGTATTACATATACATACTCCCAAGTATTGAAAAACTTTATCAAAGCCTTGAATAAGGGTAGTTGCGGCTTTCAATATCTCGAAACGACATATCCTCGACAAAAGTTTTATGGGTCCGCAAATACGAGAGCTTATGATGGATGAAGCTTTTAATGTAAACTTTAATGTAAAAAAAAAAGCTTATTTTTATAGAAGTCTGTGATAATTTCCTTGATAAAAGCTGACAACTACCGATTAATTATACAATATTAGTATTATTTTCGAATTTGGAATCCACGTAGCTTTGTTTTTAATTTGGAAAGTGTTATTAAATCAAAATAGGAACTCCCATTTGCTATACACAACTTATAAAACAAATATGTCATCAAAAATTTGTTTTTGGACTTACATGGAGACTAAATAAGCAAGGTGACAGGTTCCACCAAGATTATTATCCACATTGAAAGACGCTGCAACTAAAATAGATAGCAGCATTGTTTGCTGATTTCTGTTGTTCGTTTCATCAAGGAAGTTTGGTGGAAAAGATAAAAAAAACTAAGTTATTTGAATTATACCACCATATTCGACTGTTTATTGATGTTTTCATAACTTGAGACTGTGAAAATAGCATTTTTCACTTAAAAAATTGATTCGTAGTATTTTTTACTATTTTGTATTTGTTTTTATCATTAAATAACATAGTATTTATATATGCAAATTACATGTTCCATTCCGTGTTAAGAGCACCAAATTTATTATCATGTATGAACAAAAAATACGTAGAAGGTAAAGAAAATTAAAGAAATATCAAATGCAATACAATTTTAATAAAAATTGGCACATTATTATAATATAAAACTTGATATCATGAGCTGTCTTATATAAAATTATAAAAAACTGTTCGTTTTATCACTTACAAATAACATAAGCACTTAGTACTTAAGTTTTGCGAGATCTAATAACTTATCTATATATATCATTCGAAACTGTTTCGAGACAAAGACAATTTGTTAATGACTTTATTATTGTAAATATCTAATAAAAAATAGTAGCAGTAATAAATTATTAGATGTCGTTAATCTAAACATCAGTTATTACTAATTCACAGTTAAAGTTCACTTGCACACGCAGGCATACGCACGCACACGCACACGCGCGTACACACGCACACGCAGGCATACGCACTGTTATCCGGGTCTTTGGATTTAGGTTTTTAAAAAAAACTATTTAATTGACACACGGATTTAATTTTAACACAATACAAGGATTTTAAAACTTTATCAAAAGACAACCGTTCCGGAATGAGGATTGATCCAGACTGGCTGGGCGTTAAAGTTATTGTTAATTAAAGGAGGCTAGACTGCTGATAAAGCAGGCTAGCGGAAGGGGTAATACTAGTAGTCAGCAATTACCCTTACTATTTGGGGATGTAACACCTCCCCCCTTGGAAAAAGAAAACTTCAAGGAAGTAAGTTTTCTGGATTAAACGTTGATTCTAAGTTTAGGTAGGGGTATATTTTCTGTGAGAGAAACTTGTTCGTCTGTCTGTTGGTCTTGGTGATTTTTATTAACTTGATTAAGACTGTTAGGGGATTCAGAACTAAAGGGAAATTTAATGGAAAAGTTGCCTTTTGATCTTTTACACATATAACATTTAAAACTTATAAAAATAACAATAGAAATAAAAATAATTATAATTAAAGTAGAGTAAGGTGTCCCATATTTAACAATATGTGGGCTTTCAGCTAGTTCCTTTGCAATTTTAATTTGATCTTGTAAAACATCACGATATGAATTTAAATTATCAAGATCTATGTTTTCTAATGAAACAGGGGACACATTATCTATATTTTCTATAGCAGCAAGATTGCAACAGTTATCTTTAATTAGATCAAAACCTGAAATGCTAATAGGAATTGTAAAGTTGGAATGATAGTTTTTCGAGACGAAAGTTGTGCTCTTACAATAACCAGTGCAACCTTGAGGAATATACAAAATACCAGTACCAATAATCGTTTTTTCTTGCAAATTTGAATTTAGACAATCAATAGATACTTTTGTAGGATTACTTTGAACATATATGAATTTATTATAGTTAATGGGTTTCCATAAATCTAAATTTCCAATTAGGGTTTTTGTTTCACACTGCGAAGGTAGTTTTTTCACTATATTGGCTATAAACTCACTTTCACAAGATGCTTTTGCATCAGTAGCGTAAACACTTAACACTTCACAGATGTAATTTCCCGGATTTACACACCTACATACATTCAGATCGTCGAGGTTACAGTAGTGCGCTTTGTCTTTGGTCATTGCTATATACTTATGGCTAGGTATTATCATACTGAAGGATTTAGGATCTTTAACATTATGAGAAATAGGTAAAGATATAACATGAAACAAAGAAAATTCTCTTACTGTTACTAATGGGATATTAATTACAAAAATAACCTTATTATTAGAATAATATGAGATAATTCTAGAGACATTAAAAATGGTATGAATAGAACTTACATCTAAAGAAGTAGGAAATTCTAAATTACTAGGAAGATGTTTATACTATCAATAAACTCTCTATGTAACTGCTGTGGAGTTATAACAGCAGGGTGTAGAATATTTTGGCTACTAAAAAGAATAGCATTAACTATATCTTCTAATTGAAAGGAAAGCGTTAAAATATTAGATTCCAAAATTTGGACAATTATATTGAAATGAGACTGATATTCTAAATTACGAGTTCTATTAAATAGATCTATAGACAAAGATGAGAGATTGTTGATGGCTTCATTTAAGTGGGCTTCATTAATTTTAATATTATAGATTGTATCATTGAAAGAGGAAATTACAGAATTAGTGATAAGAATGTTTTCTTTTATTAATGAAGCTAACTTATTTTTGTCTTCTTGGAAGGTTCGAAGCGCTTGGTCATATCTGATTCCATCATCCTCACTAAGGGTACCAAAGATATGTTTCATGGCTGTTCCGATTCCACCAACCCAGGCTCTTTTACTTCGATGGTTCAGCAAGTAAGAAATGGAATCAAATTCCCTATGCAAATCTTTGTGTCTAGCAATAATTGGTTTTAACGTGCTTTGACACTCTGCCTCTTGTATTTTAATTTCTTTACATAAATAGTCTACGTTATGTATAGCATGATCGAGATTGATTATGTGAGGTTGGAAATGGGAAATATCCAACGGTATTACAACATCTAACTGACCGCTGATTATTTTTAATTTTCCAAGGTAGTCTAAATAAAGGCCCGTGCTTGATGTTATAGGTTGGACATAATTCCAATTGTCTTGTGCCCATACCGAATTACTGGAAATAATGAAGATAAAACAAGATGTTTGAATATAATAAAATTAAGTAAGGAAAGGTAAGTAAGCTTATTTCTACTTATGTCTATAATTAGGATTTATAATTAAAATAAGTAACTAATTTTTTATTTTGTTTCTTTTTCAGGATTAAAGAAAAGGTTTACATAAAATACTAAGTATATTATCATTTTTTTTTTTTTTTTTTTTTTCAGGATTAAGGAGGAAAACTACAATCTATATAAAAGGTAAGTATGATTTAAATCTAGTCATGGATTTATTTCAGCCCGTTTCACTTGATCAATAGTGATGGGTAATATGACGTCGATTGATAAGCAGGGTAAGTGTATTATTTCCATTTATTTTAACGATTTTGTACGGCCCTTTCCACTGCGGCGAAAGCGCTTTCCGCATTCGTAAATGGTTTTTCAGATACACATAGTCACCGACCTTATAACTTACAGGACGAGTACGAGAGTCATAATACGTTTTGGATGATTCCTTGGATTTTCGTATAGAATCTAATGCTTTTTCCCTAGAATGCTTAAGCCTATTCTGGAGCATACGAACATAGTCAGGATAGGTTGCTCCTGAGGCTTCATCATAGATAGAATTCGGGATTATGGGTTTGTTTCCAAATATTAGTTCGTAGGGAGTAAAATTAGTTGTAGAATGAACGGAAGTATTATATGTAAGCATAGCCGTGTACACGTATCGGGGCCAGTTGGATTGTTCTTTGTCTACGAAGGATCTAAGATACTCTTTGAGAGTAGAATGACTGCGCTCAAGGGCCCCTTGTGTTTGTGGATGATATGGGGAAGACCAGATATTTTTTATTTTGAGAAATTCACAAGTTTTACGGAACAATTCGGATGTAAAATTGGTTCCCTGGTCTGTGAGGATCATTTTCGGGATACCAAAAATAGAAATATAGTGAAGTAAACATTCACTGGTTTCTTCTGCAGTAAGACTTCGAGTCGGGTATGCAGAAGAGAACTTTGTTAGATCGTCCTGAATAGTCAGAATGTATTTTATCTTTGCAGGACCTGATTCAGGTAGAGGTCCTACTACATCTAAGGATATTCGTTGGAAAGGTTGAGTCGATGTACTCGTTATCTGCATAGGAGCTCGATTTATCTGTCTAAGAGCTTTGTTAGTTTGACATTGAGTGCATTTTTTAACGAAATTTTCAATGTCAGCTCGCATGTTTTTCCAATAGAAAGCTTCTTGGATTCGTTTAAGCATTCTATTACTACCAAGGTGTCCGGCAATAGGGATATTATGATTTTCTTTTAGTATTTTGGGAACTTCGGACAGGGACGGATATATGATTGTGCCTTTGTATATATGTATATTTATATTACTATTATTAAACAAATAAAGAAGCATATTGTATATCTTAGTATACTGGTGAGTATCAAACGGATTTTTGAATTCTGTTATAGAGATATTAGGATTTGAATCTAGATTTAAGTTAATAACCAATTCATTTCTGATTGCCTTAAGGCTTTCGTAGATGTCTGGGTAATTGGATTTATCAAAATGATGTACTTTAAAGAAAAGAAAATAATATGTTATATCCTTGCTTTCGAAGGAAATGAATGAATTTAAAGATCTTTCTTTGTTAATTATTTCCGAGCTGTTGGGCATATTATCTATAATATTTTGAACATATGGATTTGACTCATCGAGGTCTATAGAGGTAGGTAAAATAATTATTTTAAATTTAGATTTAGTTATATCTTCATTATGTTCTTGGATTACAGTATTAAAATTCATATTATCTTTTTGCGCTGTTGTTTTCAAGAACGTGGGATAGCTGTCATCATGTAAGTCAGGTAAGTCATTAATAATTTCAGGGTTATCTTCTGAGTGCGGAGCCGGTGTAGTTGCAGTTGGAATGTCTGGAGTCACCGAGTCTCCGGGAGAAGGTAAGTCATTAGGCTTAAGTTTTATTTCAGGTAATGGGGGTATATCATTATCATCCAAGGCAAGAGGGTCTAAAGTGGGTGAGTTCAGTTCTTCAGGATCAAACGAGGGCGGAGATATTAGAAGATCTGAAAGGTCTTTATCTACTGCTGATGATTCTTCCTCTATATTGGGATTGGAAATGGAGTTAGTTTCCGGTTGGACTGGATTAACCGGAAATCGAGAAAGAGCGTCAGCGTTGGAATTTATTTTCCCTTTTTTATATTTAATATCATATTCGAATTCCTCTAGTTTGAGTCGCCAACGTATGAGTCTTGAGCCGGGGTCTTTACAGTTGAAAAGCCATTGTAATGGCTTATGGTCTGTTACGACCGAGAAACGATTACCATATAGGTACGGGCGGAATATTTTTGTGCCGAAAATTATAGCGAGACATTCCTTCTCTGTTACGCTATAGTTACATTCAGCTTTATTCAGAGTACGGGATGTAAATGCAATGGGTCTATCTTGACCGATTTTACCTTGTGACAGAATAGCGGATATCGCGTAGTTTGAGGCGTCACAAGTGAGAATAAAAGGTTGAGAAAAATCAGGATAAGCTAATATAGGAGCAGAAACTAATTTGTTCTTAAGGTTTTCAAATGACAATTGCTGGGAATTTTCCCATATAAAGGGTACATCCTTTTTGAGAAGGCTAGTCAAGGGTTTAGCTAATTTTGAAAAGTCTTGTATAAATCGCCTATAATATGAGACAAGGCCTAAAAAGGATTTAATGTCTTTCGGAGACTTAGGCGTAGGAAAATTTGTGACGGCTTTCACCTTATCTGGGTTAGGTTGAACGCCATCTTGGCTGATAATGTGCCCTAGATAAATAACTTCCTTTCTAAGGAATTCGCATTTTTCCGGTTGTAGCTTTAGATTGAAATTGCGAATTCTCTGGAATATCAATTTTAAGTTTTGGATATGCGAGACCAGGTCGTAGGAATAGACCACAATATCATCAAGGTAAACAAAGCATCTGGTACCTTGAAGACCTGCAAGACAATGATTCATAAGCTTTTGGAATGTGGATGGGGCATTTTTTAGCCCGAATGGCATCCGGTTGAATTGAAAATGTCCCTGTGGGACTGAAAATGCCGTTTTAGGTGCGTCTTCAGGAGAAATGTGGATTTGATGAAAACCGGAAGCTAGGTCTAAAGTCGTAAAATATTTGCTCTTACCTAGCTGATCTAATATTTCTGATATCTGAGGAATGGGATATGTTTCGCCTATGGTGATATCGTTTAGTTTCCGGTAATCTATGACTATTCTCCATTTGCGCTGTCCCTGGGAGTCCGATTTCTTAGAAACTATCCAAATCGGTGAACTCCACGGGGATGAAGATGGTTCTATTATGTGATCGTTTAACATCTTACTGATTTGGGTTTCCACTTCTCTTTTGTGGCATTCCGGGAATCTATAGGACTTGGTGTGTACTGGAATATTATTGTTTGTTTTAATATGGTGTTCAATAGCTGATGTATGGGTTAATTGATCATCGGAAAGATGGAAAATATCCGAGAACTCGGAGCAGAGTTCTTCGAGAGTAGATCTTTCTTCTCGATTAAGATGATCAGTTCTAAGGGATTTAATTACTTGGTCTGTCCGTTCGAGTTTATTTTGGGTTTTTGTGTTAACTTGAAAAGAAGTATGACATAGAGGTTCAATAGTTAAATTTAAATTTGGATTGACATATGCGAAGTTTTCTGAAGTATTAGCTATAGTAAGATTAATTCGGTTATTTTCCTTAATTTTGACAATACAATTGGAGACTAGTAGGTTATCAGATATATGTTGATCTGTTATAATTCCCTCTTTTAGTTTAGTTTTTTGGACTGAGCACTCGATGACAGATTCAGTGCGAGGAGGTATGACATAAAAAGGTTTAGAAAAATGTAATTTTACGTTTTGATTACCAATTTTTAATATATCTTTGGTATAATCGATTTGGCAACCAAATGTTGTTAGGAAGTCTGAGCCTATGATACCATCGTATGGTAGGTTAATGTCTTTTATGACATGGAATTTAAAAGGTATGGACGAATTTTCGGATACCTTTAGTTTTAGCTGGAAATGACCTTCAGTGGTCGTAGGCTCATCGCCAGGGTCGATACCCTTAAGTTTAATCGGCTCTTTATTAAGCCTAGGATGTTTACTGATCGAGGATTGTTTCAGTAAACAGATTGCCGAGCCGGAATCGACAAGTAAGGAGAGCGGTATTTCCGCTACTGGAGAGTCCAACAGGACATGAGGTAACAACCTTTTTGTTGTATCAATGTTTATCTCGTAGATTTTAAGATCATCGGATCTGGGGATGCAGTTGGTGTCGGTTTTTGATAGTTGCCTCGAACGACACCGAGACGCGGCTTTTATTAGTTTAAAGGATCTTGTTCATTCGAGTAATTATTCCCAGGGACATCGGTATTTTCCTCTACGTGAGCCACCTGATGATATGAACTTGGATTTTGATTGCGGCGATTATTGTTTGTTATACGAAGCTCGCAATCTTTGATATCATGACCGGTAGTTTTACAATATCGACAAAAAATCGATGGACCTGGAGTTCTGGTCATGCTCATATTGTTCGGAGAAACTCTTGGGAATGATCTTACAGGATGATTACTGGAGTTTGGTTTATTATATGATCGTTGATTATAATGATTCTTTGATGAACTACCTGGTTGTGATTGAGGAAGGTTTCGCTTAGCAAACTGGCTATTCTGTATTTTTTCTTCTGACATAGCCAAATTCACTGCACTATTTAAATTCTTGGGGTTGCGGGCTCTGACTAAATTTGAGATTCTAGGTAGCAACCCCATTAGGAAATGGTGAAGGGCTAGGTCCTCCATGGAGGCTATTCGACCAGGGATTTCTTTCTGAGGATAATTTGCTAACGAAATCTCTGTTAATAAATTAAACAGTGCAGTTTCTACGCGAAGGGAAAATTGGCTTACAGTTTCGTTATGACCCTGTCTACTTTCCTGCAATTCGGTTAGTAAATGTGTGTAATGTTTATGTTCGCTGAATTGGGTCTTTAAGAATTCCTTTAATTGACCCCAATCACTAAATTCTTTAATTGCGCAGGTGGTTGCGGCTTTACCTTCTAATGAATTAATAATATATTTAAAGAGCATGGGTTTTTGGACGTCGGACGCTAAATCCATCGCATTAGTACATTTGATAATAAACGCATTTAAGTGTTCCCTACTCCCGTCATATGGTTTAATAAATTTAAGAAGAGCGTTAATATCCATCTCGGAAATTTTAGATTTAGACCTAGTACTTCTAGAAGACGGGGATGGTTGGCGGGATGTTCTACCCTTAGTTTCCGTAGGTTCGTCTGACTTATCAAAAGAGGGCTCTTCAGTTTTAGCACTTAACATAATTAAACAGAGCCAGCTAAGAAAGTGAAATGGTTCATAAAATCATATTAATTAATTATACAATTAGTATTAACACAAATTAAATAAAAGGTTTTACAAGTATGCCAAAGGAACTCTAAATAATATAAATCTAAACAATGACCAAAGACTTACTGTATGACTAATGCGTGGGCGACCGATAAGAACGCGACGATTGAGAACATTCCGATGCACGACGAATGATGGGATGCGATGATCACCGGATGGAATGCGGCGACGACTTGCGAAGGTAAGATTGCAGGTGTCCTTACTCATAGGACATGGATCTTTCCAGGTAGGAAAGGATACACCAAGATGTAGGTGCCACTTGCTCACACTTAATTTATTGTTTAAAGATTTCCACTTTTATGGTTTTTTTTATTTTAAACACAAACAGTTCACCAACACTGGATTTTTGATTTCGCGGGATCCGGCGCGAGTCTGCGGAACGGCACTGGGAATTTCCGGATCCCACCGCTGCCACCAAAATGTTATCCGGGTCTTTGGATTTAGGTTTTTAAAAAAAACTATTTAATTGACACACGGATTTAATTTTAACACAATACAAGGATTTTAAAACTTTATCAAAAGACAACCGTTCCGGAATGAGGATTGATCCAGACTGGCTGGGCGTTAAAGTTATTGTTAATTAAAGGAGGCTAGACTGCTGATAAAGCAGGCTAGCGGAAGGGGTAATACTAGTAGTCAGCAATTACCCTTACTATTTGGGGATGTAACAGCACACACAGAAAAAGGCGCGTACACATGTACACGCAGGCATACGCACACACGCACACGCGCGTACACACGCACACGCAGACATACGCACACACAGGACGCAGGTGGAAAGCGTGTTGGTATTGTTTTAATCAAGCTATATTTCCTCAGTAACTAATGTAAATATTGATTTATTTACGTAAATGGTAGTATGTTACTCTTAAGTTTAACTATAATATAATTACAGTCTTGTTTTGTTATAATGGCATCTTAAAATAAAAGTATTACTTATTATATAAGTAATAGTTTTGTATTCCAAGAAGCCGGTACATAAGGCAGTCGACAGATTTCGAAATATACTCCCGGGCCTATCTGTCTCGAGACATCTCACTTTTAAACAAAAAATCTTATATCTAATATTTAGATTATATTACCGTAGATTTTGGCATTAATAAAATAACAGTTTCTTAGATACAAAAATATCTAAACTATTATAAATTGTTACAAATTAGATTCTTTATTAAGAACTCTCATCTCTGTGCCGCCATTTTCTTTCATCAAAAGCTTCTCTTCTATTTTAGGTACTTCCGTGGGATCATTAATTTTTAAAATATCTTGTATTTCCCGCAAGCTCTTTCCTCTAGTCTCAGGAACTATGAAATACGAAAATATCGCACCAGAAAATGCTACCAAAGAAAATATCCAGAAGGCTCCACAGAGACCCGATACATTTTTAATAGCCTGGTAGCCTTTGGCGACGGAAAATCCCATAAAACCACCGAAAACATTCAAAGAAGTCATAGCTACAGTTTTCACGTTTAACGGAAATACTTCAGCCGATATAATGCCAATAAAACCTATAGTGGAAATAACGTTACAAAATATTATCGCCGTAAATAGTAACGCCCCATAATTTCTCATTACGGAGCGGTCCAAAGAAATGACATCTAACAGAAAGAAGTATGTGCCAACTAACGCCAAACACATACCAGAACCAAGGTATGAGTATATAAGAAGCGGTCGCCTTCCAACTCTGTCTACCAAGATGGAGGACATTATACCTGAAAAGTTACAAAATTTGGTCTTATTTCTCTTTTGCAAATTAACTCTACAATCTGCAGAACTCATTTTGATGGAAGATCTAAATCTTCTAATAACTTACCAACAATAAACTTTATAACTCCAAATATTAAGAGAATGGTCGACAAATTCATATTTATGTTAACTTCTTGCATAATCCTTCCCATGTACTGCTGTATAGTCAATGTTCCGGTCATAATCTGAGTTACTTTAAGACCTGCAAATTCAAATTCAAAAAAACTTTATTTAGGTAGGCATTTACACGCACTTTTGAATCGTCAATTATTACAATAAAAAAAAGGTCAGTGTAGTCGGTCCGTAAGTAAGCTACCACAGGCTCGGAATGCTGCTCTGTTGAGAAGAGCCGGCCAGAAACTCAACAGTTGCTCTTTTCAAATGAAATATAACAATCTTAGGTGATGTACATTATAGTATAAATCCTGCAAATGATTCAACAACTTAAGTTCCACATATTTCGATCCACTAAAAAGTCTTGAACGTTATAATAAGATTTATTTAATAATATTTTTTTTATTTTATACGTGGATGCCGTTGGCCAGAATCCTCTGTATCATCTAGGAAAAGATGGAAGCCTAGTTGAAGAGTACCAGGATAAAGAATCGAAGGAAATAAGAAGAAGAACGAAGGAAAGACGGATTTCAATCTAAGCAATCATTGAACAAATCTCAACGTACATAAATACAATTGATACTCACCAGCTGCTATAATAATGGGTCGTCGATATTGCCTTCCAGTGAACAGTTCCAGAGCTGAACTGGAATTCCGCATTTCTTTCGAGACATCAGCTTTCATTAACTCTAATTCATTTTCAGCAGCCTAAGAGAAAGATACATTACTTTACGGACTTGACTAACAAAATTGGTTTTGACAAATTTGTTTAGATGCCAGAAATGGTGAGAAAAAATATAATTATCTTACCTCATTTCCCTTCAACCTTATGAGGACACTTCTCGCTCGCTCCACGTTTCCTTCTTTCAGATAATAATATGGAGATTCGGGTATCCACGAACAAGCAATGAAAAATATTACAGGTAACAGCAAAATACAATAATTTAATATGTCGTAAGATAAATATGATCCAATGGATATGACTAGAAGGCTCCCGAAATTGAACATGAATCGAATACCCACTGCTAGGGTTCCGCGTATATCTTTATCTGATATTTCTGCTAAATACATTGTTACCACCTAAAAACAATATACACATAAAAATATATTATATATCAGAATTCTTTGAAAATCTATTTGTGTTTGGACAAAAAGGAGAAATTAATTTTAACTTTAATAGTACACTTTTTGACTTAGATATTCTGATATAAATAAGTCACGAAAAATATCATAGGCAGATTAACATTACCGTGGAAACCATGCCGGTTCCAAAACCCCAAAGAAATTTCATGATGTAAAGCATCCAAGGTTGGGTAGCCAGTGCAACTATTAACTGGAAAATATAAAACATTTATTATTATTATTGATATACTTAGAGGAGAATCGATAAAGAATTTCGATTCTTCTTTTATACTTGTCTGTCAATAATTTGTCAAGGGAAATCTCAAAAAACTGGTTTGGGCTATACAATAAAGGTAGAATGATACAGAAATGTAAGGATCTTCTATAAATGTTTTGTGGTAATGCATAGTTTATTTATTTGACAATGAGTGAAAAGTTATTAATATTTGTTATCCAGCAGACCTTTTTCAACCTTTTTGGGTAGACCTCGAAGAATTCGGTCTGCCCATTCATTTGTCCCCTACTTTCGAATTTTGGAAAAATTTCTTCACAGAAGGTCTTCTTATGACCCCCTGAGTCCGAAATGACCATTGGTCAAAAAGTTTATATATATATATATATATATATGCGTGCGTGCGTCCAGATTCGACTTTTGTCAGCACGATAGCGGCCGCAGTTTCACTCGGATCGCTTTCAAACTTTGCACAAAAATCAACCATCCAAAAATGAAGGTCAAGTTCGTTAACCAGAGAAATCCGGCCACAGGGGGCGCTAGGGCCTCACTTTTTCTGATTTCAGTTTTTCGATCATAACTTTTTCCCTATACAACGAAGATCAATCGCGTTCATATTATATGATGTCTTTGATGAATACCTATAACTAATGTAAATAAATTGAAAACCTAACTTCAATAACTTAGGGGTGGGGGTAAAAAACAGAAAAATTTTGTAAAAAAATTCATAACTTTTTTTTTGTAAACATTCTTACATCACAAGTATTTTTAATAGAAAGGTTATTTTGGGTAGACCTCGAAGAATTCGGTCTGCCCATTCATTTGTACCCGACTTTCGAATTTTGGAAAAATTTCTTCACAGGAGGTCTTCTTATGACCCCCTGAGTCCGAAATGACCATTGGTCAAAAAGTTTATATATATATATATATATATATATGCGTGCGTGCGTCCAGATTCGACTTTTGTCAGCACGATAGCGGCCGCAGTTTCGCTTGGATCGCTTTCAAACTTTGCACAAAAATCAAACATCTAAAAATGAAGGTCAAGTTCGTTAACCAGAGAAGTCCCGCCACAGGGGGCGCTAGGGCCTCACTTTTTCTGATTTCAGTTTTTCGACCATAACTTTTTCCCTATACAAAGAAGATCAATCGCGTTCATATCATATAATGTCTTTGATAAATACCTATAACTAATGTAAATAAACCGAAAACCTAACTTCAATAACTTAGGGATGGGGGTAAAAAAACCGAAATTTTTAAGAAAAAAATTCATAACTTTTTTCTGGTAAACATTCTTATATCACAAGTATTTTTAATAGAAAGGTTATTTTTTACTCTAAATTTAGGTACCAAAAGTTTTTCCGTAAAAGGTACCGTTTCCGAGAAAAAAAATGAAAACCACTTTTAGCTTGAAAATTTAAGGTAGGTAAAACCACGGCAACTTTTTTCTGGTAAACATTCCCTCCTCGCAAATATTTTTAATAGAAAGGTTATTTTTTACTCTAAATTTAAGTACCAAAAGTAATTCCAAAAAATATACTTTTTCCGAGAAAAAAAATAAAACCGTTTTTTGCTTGAAAATTTTTGATGTAAACAACAGCATCATGTGTTATTCTTAGGTAGTAAGTTATATTTTAAACGAGTTACACACGAGGTCTACCCACGCGTGTCCCCCTGCGGGCACGGATTTTTTTACTTTAAATTTAAGTATCAGAAGTTTTGCCTGTAAAAGGTACCGTTTCCGAGAAAAAAAATAAAAACCACTTTTAGCTTGATAATTTAAGGTAGGTAAAACCACGTCAAATTTTTTCTGGTAACATTCCCTCATCTCAAATATTTTTAATAGAAAGGTTATTTTTTACTCTAAATTTAAGTACCAAAAGTATTTCCAAAAAAGATACCTTTTCCGAGAAAAAAAATTAAAACCGCTTTTTGCTTAAAAATGTTTGATGTAAACAACGGCATCATGTATTATTCTTAGGTAGTGAGTTATATTTTAAACGAGTACACACGAGGTCTACCCACGCGTGGCCCCCTGCGGGCACGGATTTTTTTTATATGAGAAGAGGGTTAACGAGCGTGTGGGTCACTGATGACAAGTGATCACAGCCGCCCACAAACTCTTGCAAGATCCGGGGAAACGCTGGAAGAGGGAGTATACTCCTTTTTTGAAGGTACTCCCGTTACATCGATCCGAAAATACCTCCGAAGGAAATTCATTCCACGTTTAGTGCTATTTGGAATTAAGTTCCTTGAAAAGACCACAATAGAAGATAACCAGGTATCCCGGTCGTATGGATGGTGAAGTGAATATTTTGATTCATAATGCTGCGACCGCAGATATAAGTATAAAATTAAATGATTATTACCGTCCCAGTAGCGATTGGAAATGCACTCGCGAGAACAGTTTTTCGTGATCCAAACTTGTCCGCCACAAATCTAGTTATCAAGCTGCCTGCCACGAAGCCTGGTGCGGACATCGCTAACATCGTGGCTACTTCATCCTGGAATCATTATTTATATAATAAATTCCTATTGGGCTTGTATTATGGTCTGTTTAGGCGAGACTACCTAGAATCATAATATTTTAACGAAAACAGTACTAATTGATAAACCAAGGATTTCGGGAACTCTTGGCTTATCCATATATTTTCTCCATTGCAGTTTATTCTAAGCAACAGACTAGGTGCAATGTAAAAGATACTAAATAAATGTATAAAAGTATAAAGATAATATAAAAAATCCGTGCCCGCAGGGGGACACGCGTGGGTAGACCTCGTGTGTAACTCGTTTAAAATATAACTCACTACCTAAGAATATTACATGATGCCGTTGTTTACATCAAACATTTTCAAGCAAAAAGCGGTTTTATTTTTTTTTCTCGGAAAATGTATCTTTTTTGGAAATACTTTTGGTACTTAAATTTAGAGTAAAAAATAACCTTTCTATTAAAAATATTTGCGAGAAGGGAATGTTACCAGAAAAAAGTTGACGTGGTTTTACCTACCTTAAATTTTCAAGCTAAAAGTGGTTTTTATTTTTTTTCTCAGAAACGGTACCTTTTACGAGCAAAACTTCTAATACTTAAATTTAAAGTAAAAAATAACCTTTCTATTAAAAATACTTGTGATGTAAGAATGTTTACCACAAAAAAGTTATGAATTTTTTTCCAAAAATTTTCAGTTTTTTTACCCCCACCCCTAAGTTATTGAAGTTAGGTTTTCGGTTTATTTACATTAGTTATAGGTATTCATCAAAGACATCATATAAGATGAACGCTATTGATCTTCTTTGTATAGGGAAAAAGTTACGGTCGAAAAACTGAAATCAGAAAAAGTGAGGCCCTACCGCCCCCTGTGGCCGGATTTCTCTGGTTAACGAACTTGACCTTCATTTTTGGATGGTTGATTTTTGTGCAAAGTTTGAAAGCGATCCGAGCGAAACTGCGGCCGCTATCGTGCTGACAAAAGTCGAATCTGGAAGCACGCACGCATATATATATATATATATATATATATATATATAAACTTTTTGACCAATGGTCATTTCGGACTCAGGGGGTCATAAGAAGACCTCCTGTGAAGAAATTTTTCCAAAATTCGAAAGTAGGGGACAAATGAATGGGCAGACCGAATTCTTCGAGGTCTACCCAAAATAGAACTTACTTCCGATATATGAACTTTTGTCTCATTGTTATAAAACTTTGGTATAACTGGAGTCGGCCATGCTGATGACACACCGAGAGTAGCAGTAGCCAAAGACACTGACAACAATAGAAAACACTAAACATTAAACTCTAAACTAAATCTTTATAAAAGAAATTTAAAATAATATAAGTTTATGAGAAAATTTATATTGTTTGTTGCCATTAAATTATAAACAATTATAAAATTTATTTTTCTAAGCATCTTTACATGTTAGAATTTCATTTTACTTTAGTTAAATACCAAAAAATGACTCACAAGCAAATGCTGTTAAGTATTGTAATCTTCTGTTCTTCTCCATCTGCGAAGTGTTTATAAATATATCATGAATTATATGCACTGATATTAAATTACTAATTACGTTTAAACATTTAAGGTTATACGGTTAGTAGTAAAGTAGTCTTGTTAGTTGAATGATTTTAACGGTAATGACGTTAGAACACGTTCATCTTTGAATTCATTGTGATAATATTGTTGCCTTCTACGTCATAATTTATCTACATATATAAATATATGAATAAATATATATAGATGAAATATGACGTATACAATTACATATATTTTTCTAATTAATAATTTATCTATATAGGTATATATAGATAAATTATATTTACCACTCACTGACTCATCACGAAATATCCGAAACTATCTGTCCGATTAACTCAAACATTTTACAAAGTTACTTCTTTTGTGACGTAGACGTCCACTAAGAACGGATTTTACGGAATTCTTATCCCAACGGATTTCAAGTTTTCGCATATCGCCAAGATTTAAACCTGTAGGAGCTATACACTTAACGCGGGGGTAAGATTTACCATAGCAACGGTTACGATGACAACAGATAATATGACAATGGTTACCATAGCAACCTAATTTCACGTCCAAAGTAATAGTATGCTCAGCGAAGCGGGAGGGATAAGCTGGTCGTTTTCGCTAATCTTTGTAACAACTGCACCGATTGTAATGATATTTTGTAGATATTTATTGTTTGTAAAAAATAACAGTCCCATAGACTTCGAGGTAAAAAAAACGATATGATATTTGATTATTCTATATTTTTTTGCCTGTCGGTTTCAGCTTTGAACGTTGAATTGAAGATCAAATCGCCGAACTCTACCGAGATTTTGGGAGCGCAGCGAATCAAAATCGAGGTCCGTTTCGCGCCCCTAGTTAACCGCCTTATTTAAATATAAATTTGTTCTTACATATCAATTATGTTAAATAGATCAATCAAAATGGAGTTTACTGCAGTTATTCTAGGAATAGTATTTACAATATTCCTACTTGAAATCATAAAACTGAGTTCGATTGTATTCTATTGTAAATACAGTTCACATTTGATAAACCACAAAACAGGAAGTTTTATATCCTTTTCAACCATAGTTATCTACAATAGTGTTAATTTTGTTATCTTTCATATAATAAACAATGTGACTCCCATAGGAACTAGATTCCTTACCTATTTTTGTTAACTCGGAATGTATTTCGGAATGAAATCTGTATATTTCAATTTTTATTTTATACTTGGGGAGCCAACAGACCCTCAATTTCGACTTGATGCGCTCGCGAAATCTCGGGTGCCGTTTGCATATTGAGCGAATCGAGCCCAATGTAATGACTCATCGTTTCCCATTGACTTCAATGGGATATCAGTTTTTTGACATGACATTTTTAAAAAAATATTTATATTGACATTTTCAATTTTTTTTTTTAAACTCTCACCTAATGTGTGTCTTCTTGATTGCAAAATTCATAATTTTCCGTCAAGTAGTTTTAGAACCTATTCGTGACAAAGAATGTGAAAAAGTCTCCAGTAGAACGCTCCGGTCGCTACGCTCGCTTCGCACAATTATTTCTTAGACATTTAGCATTAGTTTTCGGTATTTTATTTTATTTTGACATTTCCGCTTTCCCTCTTTTAAACTCAGAACACATGATTTTACTATTGTCTTCCTATAATTTAAATAGTAAAATAAATAGTAAACAATCAAATCAAACAATAAACGAATGTAAACAGTAAATACTCGTATTTACTTTTCAAAATCTGTATTAAACATCGATGTAATATCCATTTTTCACAACTTAATTGCAATAATCAACCAATATTCACTTATGATCTAACAATAATAAATGCGTTTTCACAAATATTCCACAACTCTATGTTGTCAAATGTTAAAAAGAGACAGGGACATTGAGAGAAAGAGATACAAACACACAGCATGTGTATGTATATTTAGCAGCTATAAATAATAATGTTGACGAAACTAATAAATAATATTATAAACAATTAATTTCTTATCATTTGTGTAACGAGATCTACGAGTAAGTAAATAACAATTTATTATTAGAATAGTATTCTCAAGCGAAGCGAAGTTCTTAACCGTTTGGGAAACTTCTTTTTGAAGCAAAATAACATAAAAACTACTGAACCGATTTGAATGAAAATGGGCAGAGCTGTAGATCTTGGGAGTGGGTATGTTTTAAAAAAATAGAATTAAAATATCTCATTCCGTTCAGAAATTATAGTTAAAATACTGAAGGGGCTAAGCTCAACTCCCGCAGCGCACAGCGGTGAATCCTAGTATAGTTTTACATTAAATAGTTATTTTAACACCATTGTATTCTACAAAATATTCTGGTTTTTTTTTGTATAAAAAGTTCGAAAACGATTCTCAATTGAAATATATTAAATCAGTATTTATTAAATTTTTCTAATAAATTAAATATACAAATGTTGGGAATACGAATTAATTGTTTAAAAATAATATTATTTACAAAATTAGATTTTTACAATTTTTTATTATGATTTGAAATCTTTTTATAATTTTCATTTTCCTATTAATAATAGTCTTAAAGTCGGACATTTAAGGGTTTAGGAGATATGGAAGTAAGTTTGGACGTATTATTTTCTTCATTAATTTATAATGTTTATTTTAATAATAATAATTTAGTTGTATATTATATATAAATTAATATTTCTAAGTGATTATTATTATAATACACGTGTACTTACAAAAGCTTACGTAATTACATTTTTCGAGTTTCATTTTTTTAATTTAAATCGTTTTTTTTTAGTAAAAGGTCTATTACGATAAAATTATTGAGCTGAGCGTAAGCGACGCTCTTAACCGTTTGGGAGACCTTTTTTTGTGTTTAGTTGTCTCCAGAATGCGACGAGATGATTAGCTAAAAATTTTTTCATGGATGTTTGAGCCGAACGCGGATGTTATAGCGAAAACAGATTGAAAAATATTTAGCCAATCAAAAGTTATCCAGAAAAGAAGAAAGAAAAGAGGCTCAGCTCAACACCCGCCGCGCACGGTTGGCGAATCCTAGTAAGTAAGTAAGCAAGTAATTTGGAATTCCAAACGGACACTTCAATTTTATATATATATCACATATAAAATTAATTTGAATTTCGAATTTAGAATATAGGATATCGAATTTCAAAAAGATAACGTAATTCGAATATTAAAAAATCAAAAATTGCAACGTAAGAACAATAAATGCTAACAACAACTGGGGTATTATTTATTAAGTATGAAGAAACATTTGTTCTCTAAGTACTTGAGAAGGTTGATGGAAACACTGGTGTATGGTTCAAGATTGTTATTTTTATTAATAGTTTGTTTATGCCTTATATTTCTAGTCAGGCATATTGCCTGCGTGATTTAATATACTAGTGTCGCCATCTGTTGGCGACTAGTTTACATTGAACATACCGCCCACCAAGAACTAGGTTAAGCCTTGTTCTTCAAATTACATTTTCGTTTACTATGTTGTCTTAACATTAAACCTTACATTTATTACATTACATTTATTTAAGTTTATTCGGCAACAGGCAGTATGCACAACTTTTGAGTTGACCGTTTTATAACACCACCTTTAGTTTTTAATTCTACCACTCGAACAATATTGTCTACACCTGGGTAAGTGGCGATTACTCTGCCAAAGAGCCAACGCGATGGAGGTAAACCGTCCTCCTTGACAACTACAACGTCATTAAGTTTTACCTGTGGATTATTTTTGCTCCATTTGTATCTCAGCAGGAATTTATTGAGATACTCGGTTGACCACTGCTGCCAAAATGATTGAAGCATACGTTGAGTGTATTGCCACCTCCTCAAAGAACTCACGTTCAAAGACTCAAGATCACGATCTGGGGCAGTTAGTAACGGCTCACCAATAAGAAAGTGTCCGGGAGTTAAGATAGTGCCAATCTCCGATTGGCTTGCAATCACCGACAAGGGGCGAGAATTGAGGCAAGCCTCTATCTGGCTGAGAACTGTTGCCATTTCTTCATACGTCAATGTTGAATAGCCGATTGTCCTCTTCAGGTGATGTTTCACGGATTTGACTCCTGCTTCCCATAATCCGCCGAAATTGGGCGAATGGGCAGGTATAAAGTGCCATTCGCAATTATTTGTAGCTAGCGATGCAGCGACCTCAGCGAGCATCTGTTTGCGTTCTGAGATAGCGCATTTCATAAGTTCTCCTGAAGCTCCAATGAAGTTGGTGCCGTTGTCGCTCCACAGATGCGAACAATGACCTCGTCTGGCCACAAAACGTTTAAAGGCTTGTAAGAAACCTTCCGTAGTCAAGTCACTTACAACTTCTAAGTGTATGGCTCTAGTTGCCATACAGATAAACAAAGCGATGTATCCTTTGTAGGACTTGTGACCTCGGCCTTTAGTTGTTCTCAGTTGGATTGGTCCCGCGTAATCAACACCACTGTGTTTAAATGCGCGTGTAGGGGTTGTTCTGACAGTAGGTACCTGTCCCATGAGAGGAGCCTTTGTGACTGCTGCGTTCTTAACACAAGTCACACATTTGCGGTAGTGTGCTTTGACTAACTGTTTCGCTCCGATAATATAATACTTAGTTTGTATATAGTTTAGCGTAAGTTGCGGTCCACCATGAAGTGTTTGGTTGTGGGCATCAGCTATTATAAGTTGGGTTAAGTGTGACTGTTTCGGCATTAAAATTGGATGCTTTCTGCCATAAGAGAGGGTTGAAAGACCTAATCTGCCTCCTACTCTCAAGATATTATCGGCATCAATGAACGGATTTAATGCGCGAAGATTATTGCCTTTAGGTAAATCTCTTTTTTGTGATATTAGTTTAAGTTCTTCTGCAAAATGATTTTTCTGATCTTTATTTATACAAAAATTAAGTGCTTTCTTCAACTCTTTAGCTGTGATATATTTTGCATTATTTTTATTTTCCTTTTTACAATTATTTATAAATCTCATACAGTATGCAATTATTCTAGTCATTTTCGTGAGAGATGAATATTTATCCCATATGTCTGCTTTATGTTCCACTATAGCACAATTTGTTTTGATTTTTAAGGCTTCTAAATCTGTTACTGTAGTTTTAGGTTTATTGTACGTGATATCTTTATGATAGAGAAATTCTGGTCCACTGAACCAAAGTTTGGAGTTTAGTAGTTCCGATGGATGTAATCCTCGCGACGCACAGTCTGCGGGGTTTTGTTTAGATGTAACGTGTGACCAGTTTTGTGGATCGAGGTTTGTATGAATTTCTGATACACGGTTGGCTACAAATACACTCCATTTACTTGGATGGTTGTTTAACCATGCAAGGACGACAGTTGAGTCAGTCCATGCGTGTATATTGCATTTTTCGATGTTAAAAACCATTGCTACTTCTATTAATAATTTGCTTAATAGTACAGCTCCGCATAACTCTAACCTCGGAATGGACACTTGTTTCACTGGAGCTACCTTTGTCTTTGCGGTGATTAAAGACACGTTTATATTTTTTTCAAAATTAATTACTCGTACATACACAACTGCGGCGTATGCTGACTTCGATGCATCACAGAAACCGTGAATTTCAACTTCGCGATCGTCTGTGTGAGTACCGATCCATCTTGGTATGCGGATTTCACATAACTTTAATTGTTCTTCGCGGTACGTTAACCAGTCATTCAAAAGATTATTTGGAACGATTTCGTCCCAGCTTAAACCTGCTAACCAAAGCCTTTGGATCATAATTTTTGCTATTATTAAACTAGGGCCAACCCATCCTAATGGGTCGTAGAGGCGAGATATATCTGAAATAATCATCCTTTTGGTTACTGGTTGCTGTAATGTCGGGAGGTTAACTGAATAACGAAAGGTGTCGTCGCGTCGGTTCCAGGTAAGTCCCATTATTTTTATTAATTCGTCTTCCTTGATTCTTATTTCTTCCTGAGTTCCTAATTCTTTTCCTTCTTCGCTATCCATCTCCTTCCCTTTCATTAATTTTAAGAGTTCATTGTTATTGCTATTCCATTTTTGAAGTTTGAATTGTGCCTTTCCTAGTAGTTCATTCATTTGTGTAAATATTTCATATCCTTGTTTGACATTTTCACAACCACTCAGGAAGTCACCAACATAAAAATCTTTCAGTGTTCTTTCAGCCGCCATTGGATAATCAGCACCATCATCGTGAGCTATCTGTTGTAGTGCCTTGACTGCAAGATATGGAGCAGAAGCTGTGCCGAAAGTAACACGGGTAAGTTTGTAATGGTTAATTTCTGATTTAGGATTTTCTCTCCACAGAATTCTTTGGAAATCATTGTCACGATTGTCGGTCTTCACCTGGCGGTACATCTTAACAATATCGGCTGACATACAAATTGGGGCCGATCTCCAACGCATTATGATGTGCCGTAGTTCCGGCTGCAAGGTAGGTCCTATTGCTAGTTGATCATTTAAAGACATATTGTTATTGCCCTTGCAGGACGCATCGTAGACTATTCTTACTTTAGTGGTTTCTTTGTCATCACGAACCACAGCGTGGTGAGGTAAGTATATGGCTTTAGGATTATTTATTTCTTCTGTAGGTATAATTTCCATATGATTTAATTTTAGGTACTCATCAATTACTTCTTGATATTTTATTCTTAGTGTTTTATCCTTGTCTAACTTACGTTCAAGTGATTTCAGACGATTTACTGCGATATCTCGAGAAGAAGTGACTTGAGGAACTTCAACTTTAAGTGGAAGGCGAACAATATATCTACCGTCGCTCTCTCTACAGGTATTGGTTTTAAAGTGTTGTTCACAGAATTTCTCTTCATCTGTGAATAGTTTTTCCTTGGGTAGTTGAATATCTGATTCAAGTTCCCAGAATCTTTTTAAATCAGATGTGCAACAACAATGCATTACATTTATGTTACAAGCGGGCTTGGTATTTGATTCGATTGCTCCAGAGAGAATCCAACCCAAACATGTTGCTTGAGCCAGTGGAGTACCAAGCGGTCCTCGTTTTATTCCTGCACGAAGTATTTTTGTATATACTTCAGCTCCCAAGAGAATGTCAATTCTGTTGGGTGTGTGATATTCGGGATCTGCTAGCGATAATTTTTTAAGTTCTAACCACTCCATCGGTTTGACCTTCTCGGCCGGTAATGGAGACGTTATGCATTTGATAACGTGTGCGCTCACTGAAATTTTTACAGTGGGATCATATGTAGATTTTAACGTTAAATCGACTGCGGCTCTTGATACAACATCCTTTTCTCCACCCAAACCTGCAATGATATTAGTGGTAGGTTTTTTCTTTAAACTTTAGACTGCCGATTCTGTTATGAAAGACGACTGCGAGCCCTGATCAATTAACGCTCTTAGTTTGTAATCTTCCCCATTTCTCGATGTGACCTTGACTACCGCAGTGGCTAGCAAGACCTGCTGAAATATTTTACCTGTCGAGAAACAGGAGACCAATGATGCTGAATTGTTTGAAGTAGTAGGATCGTTTGAAGATGCAACAACACTCTTGTTTGGCTTGTTGTCTCCATCATTATTGGCAGTGTTTTTATCCCCAGGATGAAGAAGCGAATGATGTTTTTGTTTACAAATACGACACCGTGAATTGCTATGGCACTCTTTGGCAGAATGATTACCTCCTATGCAGTTAAAACAGATGTTTTTGTCGTAAACAAACTTACGACGATCGTTTACTTTCAATTTATGAAATTGTTTACAATTATACAACTTGTGATCATCACAACATAATGGACAATATACGTTAGTATTTGTTACATGTAGTGCTTTTATCTTGCTACTATTAGCTTGGGTTTTGGTTGATTTCGGATCGAGACACTCTACAGCGCGGAAAGTTTCGGATAAAAATTCAGTAAATTGTTTGTAAGTGGGAAGTTCTTCAGAAGAGATAGTTTTGGTTACATGAAACTCCCACTGGCGTCTAGTTTCTGGATCCAATTTCAACGTGAGGATGTGAATCAACAATACATCCCACGACTCTGTACTAATTCCCAAACTTTGAAGTGTAGCTAAACATGTATTGGTAGTATCGACGAGGTCTCTCAAACCATCGGCCGATTCAACTTGAAGGTTTTTCTGGCTCAAAAGCCTCTTTAAAGTTTGATGACAAATATATTTCTTATTATTATAACGTTCCTGTAATAGTTGCCAAGAACGACTAAAATTACCATTATCTATGGGAACGTGTCTAAGCAATTGTTCAGCATCACCTACAAGATAACTTTTTAAATAATGTAGTTTTTGTATATCATCAAAAGATGAATTGTTTATTATTAATGATGTAAACATTTGCTTGAACGTTGTCCATTCAGCATAATTACCAGAGAAATTAGGAATATTGATTTTGGGGTACTTTACATTACTCATAGGTTTTTCACAATGATGGTTGGCATTAGAAGTGCCTTCGTTAAAATTCTTTAGTGCCAACTTTAATTCCGTTTTGTATGAGATATAAATATCCTCGGTTCTATCGTAAACATCATTTGAAATGTAATTAGAACTGTTTAATTCTTTAGGATTGGAGCTACGCATAAGTTCTTTATGTCCAGATAAAAATTCAAACCATAATTGGTCTAATGACTCAATTCGATTGTCGACATATTCTTTAATAATGCGCTCTTTAGGAGACTTTTTAAAATTAGTTCTGGCTTTACTAATGCGTGAAGTTATATCTCCTTGAAAATTAATTAAAGATTCCATTATAAGTAATTACAATTAAAATTAAACATACAAATTTCCAAGTGACAGACAAAAAGAATTTACAAGTTATTTTTAGTGAAAGTTTTCTAAGTGTTTTACAATTCTTTAAAAAGTAAAATTGGACATAGGTTCCCCGTACCTTCGTTTTTATTGAAATTATTCTAAGTCTTAACTAACATGCACTTAAATTAATTTTTAAAGTCCCAAATCATTCAAATTTTTCTGTGTTAAAAACGTTTAAATTCTTCAAGTAATATTTTTACACTTTTATCTTGATTAAAATAAGGTTGAAAATTGTATGAAAGTACTCACAGTTAGATAATTCACTCACTGTACTGTAGTATACGATGCCACTGTGCCGACTTCTCAAGCACTGCTGATGATGAACTGCTTCCTTGGGCGGCTCCTCCGCCCACCGTGATTCTTGAATGCGCCTTCCACTGAAGGCACCCTCTGAAGCTGGTCGATGCTTCACCCGCGTCGACCCACTCCTGTACTTGCGTTTGCAACGGCGATCCACCGTCCACAAGTAATGACGTCAAAAATGGACGAAGAAACGTATCCGGTTCACGAAGGACCAAATGAAGAAACATTTGTTCTCTAAGTACTTGAGAAGGTTGATGGAAACACTGGTGTATGGTTCAAGATTGTAATTTTTATTAATAGTTTGTTTATGCCTTATATTTCTAGTCAGGCATATTGCCTGCGTGATTTAATATACTAGTGTCGCCATCTGTTGGCGACTAGTTTACATTGAACAAAGTAAATTTTAGATTAATATTATATGTATATTTATATTATTATTATTTATAATTATATTATATTTAGATCAGCTCGTTTATTATTTCATACTATCGTAATATTTCATACAATAATATTATTGTGGTTACGAGTTTTTAATAAAAACGTGTCTTGTTCATCGAAATCTCGGGTGTCGTTTGCATATTGAGCGAAGCGAGCCCAGTGTAATGACTCATTGTTTCCCATTGACTTCAATGGGTTTCCAGTTTTAACGATTATTCCTCAGCAACATGACATTAAAAAAAAAATTGTAAAACATCCCCTAATGTTTGTTTTCTTGATTGCAAAATTTCATAATTTTCCGTCAAGTAGTTTTCGAACCTATTCGTGACAAAGAATGTGAAAAAGTCTCCAGTAAAGCGCCTAGCTCAATTAAAGCAATTATTTTAATAGAACTTACTTCGGTCACAATATTTGAGTAATAATTAACACAAATAATAATATCAACCACAGACACAACCGTTCGTTACGTTGTCATAAATGCATACTAAATATACATACATATTTATAGATTAAAAAATCGTGATCAGAAAAATATAATTATATCTAAATATGATTAATTTATCAAAGAAAATAAAGTGTATTTAAAATAACGTTATCTATTGTTTTATCTAGTTTTCACGAACTTTATTTTAGGGGAATTTACTTAAATATATTTTTAACGTTTTCTTTGTCGTATGTCAAAAATAATGCTATCAATATTTTTTCGGTATATCTTAGTTTTTGATGACGACTGATGGAGTTTATTTTACGGGAAATTCCTGTAAAGTCTGTTCTTTGCTAGCTTCTTCTCGACGAAAACATTTACATCATATTTCAAGTGAAGACCTTATAGTACCAGAGATATCAAGATGACAACATAGGTAGAGATCTCGACATATATATATATTTTACTGTGTTAGCGAAACGTCACTGGCACCGGAGGCCATCTTGATCAGCTGTTGTCTGCTACTTTTTAAACTATTTGACATCAATAAAAAATGTATTATTAACACCAACATCTATTGGAAACTTGTTGAACTTAAGTTAAACTTTTTGTGTATCCAAAACTTCAAATACGCAATGTAAAGTTTAAGGATTATTAATCGAGATAAAAACTTATATTTTAAGTTGGACCAAACAATTGATATCTAGAATAGTATATTAAAATCAGTTTATCATATTTAATTTTATTTTTTTTATTCTCTTCAAAATTTTACGCTGTCGCAGCGCCACATTGTACGTACGTTTTATTAGTTATAGACTTAAAATAATCGACTTAATTCTTCTAAAAAATAGAACAGTTAATGTTATTAACACTAAACCTACCGACAATTCTTGTATAACTGTTCCTACCGCACGCCGTCAAATCGACCGGTAATTAAGTTATTTTATTATATAACGCAAGTAATAATGGAAATAACTAAAAGTAAGGAGTGAAGAAAATATTATATACATATTCTAAGAATTGTCATGTAGTTTAATAACGATATTATAAAGTTTAAAAATGTGTAAGTTTTACAAAACTTTAAGAACGGTCAATTTGACCGATACTGGGTAGGTTTAGTGTTAAGAAAGCTTCTGTACACAGTACTAAATTTACTGATTAGTGTAACAGAATCTAGATTATTATTACCCATAAAATGGTCGTTGATATATCTAATTTCATTTAATGAAAATAAATAGTGAATAAGAAACCCGTGTATCAATATTTTCGAGTCGATAATGAAAATCGATAATTCTTCCGCTACAGATAGCTTTCTAAACATTGATATTCAAAAGCTATATAGGGATAATTCTAAATTGGCTACATATGAACTTTCTCAAATTCTTTACTATAATGGATTTAATTTATCTGTGTATTAAGAACGTCTATTGCTTTTAATTAGATTAGTCGATTTTTTATCTCAACAAAATACTAAGCTGCTAAAAATTTTCACATAATTCAGTAACTAAATCATCATTGGAATGTCAAACATGCTATTTGATTTACATGTTTATTCCTCTCATTAAAACTATAAAATATATGTCACATATATCATATATGAATACAATATTATAAGAGCTGTTTTTTATTTTGGAAGATAATAAATTGTGGTTTTATTTATAAACAAACGGTACTTAGATAAAATATTAACTATAATAGAAACTCACATTTATAATTTTGACATTGCTTGACGAAGAAAAGTTGCAACTTGCGAATATTGTACAGTACAGACGCAAGATCATAATATTATTACGAAGTACACAATATTTCTGATGATTTTTAGTTTATAATGTGAAAAATGTATTGTAATGAAACGGGCTTAAAATTGTGAATTTTGTTCCAGTTAAAAAAAAAATCAAAAGTAAACTAATGTTTTCTTATCGTCTCTACTCTCTAATCTCTACCACAGAGTATATTGCTTTCGAATGTAAGTCTGAGTTCGGATTCTACTTCGTAGTCTCTGGTAAATAGTGTTGCTGGTAGATTGAAAGTGTCGTGTGGCATGTTGATTTTGTGAATTGTATAACTAAATCAAAATAACAATAATTTTGTTGTGATGTCCGAACACGTATTACCGGCCGAAGAGCCGATACGATTCGTTGCCCCTGTAATTCAGGATAATCCAACAGGATGGGGGCCTTGCGAAATGCCGGACCAATTCAGGGACATGCCCTATCAACCCTTCAGTAAAGGAGACCGTTTAGGGAAAATAAGTGACTGGACTATGGTACAGGACAAAAAATACCAGAGTATGTTTAAAAACATATAATTAATGTAATAGTATATTTTTAACCAAAACCTGAATTTTGTAGGTTATGCTAAAAATTTATGAATACCCAAACATTTATAAAAACGAGTAAAAAACCCAGTAAATTTGATTTATGTGTTATTTTAGACAAGTATGCGTCGCAATTCGGCGCTGGTTCGCTATACGCATACGTGCATGATGAAGACGAGAACTCCTTCCATCTGGTGGACACTAAACGGGATCAGAAGCCCCCATACCAACGCGGGCGTGCTCGTGGTCAGCGCGGACGAGGTGCGAGAGGCGCTCGTACTCCTGGTGGCATGACCACTTTGAGCAAGGTAAGTGGCATCTTTTGATAAGATAGTATACAATAGAGCAGAATTATTGATATAATCCAAACCATTATTATTTATTTAACCCCTTGCCTTACGATTTAATTTCGAAGAAACATGCGTGCTCAGACTATTTAATTTTAATGCAACTCTGTGCGGGTGTTATCAGAAAATATTTTAACTTTAATGAGTATATTTATAAAAATATGGATTTCATTTCATCTGTAGAAAAACATATTTATAAAATAATGACAAAAATGTTGAATTTGGCACAGAAAATGTTTGCGGGCGACACTCGTCACTTCCACTTAAGGGGTTAATTAGAAATTTGGTTTATTAAGAGTATACAGTTATAACTTATTTTAGCAATGTAATTACTAAGAGTCAGAAATTGACTTATATAATTTTCGTGAGTCAATAAAATCAAATATTATACTAAGAACTTTGATGTTGAAAATATAATTATAATTACAGCAACAACGAGACCGCAAGCTTGGCAAGAGATGGGGCCAAAGAGGTGCTCCTATGAAGATCAGGGATGCTTCAGTAACGGTCCGACCAACTTGGGTCACTATTGAGGATATGGACTTCCCTCGGCTTGCAAAACTGTCACTTCCAGGAATCAAAGAAGGTTTCATCTTTAATAACTGAAATATATTCTTTTACTTGTTTAAAAATTCGGATTGAAAATGCAGAATAATATCAAAATAAATTTGCTTTAGTTCACTTTTATGTATATTGATTATCTGTAACTAGTTTTAATAATAAATATAAAACCTGCTTGTCAATATATTGTGTATATTTCAGGTGAGGATATTGTATGCAGCGGTACTCTTGATTATTACGACAAGGCTTATGACCGTGTCAATGTGAAACATGAGAAGCCACTTCAACGTATTGACCGTATCTTCCATACCGTAAGTCATACATCAATAAAGAAATTTGGGACGTGTGAAAATATACTTATCACTACAATTTTAGACAATAATAATTATATATATATATATATGTATAAAAATCCCATATCACAATGTTCGTTTATGCTAAGCTTTCAAACCACTGAACCAATTTCAATGAAATTTGTAAATATCTATTGTGCTGCTCAAGTTAAAAGATGTTTTTATAATAATATAACTAATCTAATTCGTGACATGCTAATTAAATTTCCAGGTGACAACCACAGACGACCCAGTAATTCGTCGTCTGAGTAAGACAACTGGAACTGTGTACGCAACTGATGCCATACTCGCAACTATCATGTGCTGCACTCGCTCCAACTACTCGTGGGATATTGTTATTGAAAAGATTGGTGAGTTTATTGGTTTTAATGAATTTAAATTTATATATAAACTTATATATATAACAAAAAATTGCTATAATTCAAAAAATTTTGCTACGAGTTATCCCAATGTATAAATCATTTTAGGCGACAAGTTGTTTTTGGACAAGCGTGACAACACTGAGTTTGATTTGCTGACTGTCAATGAGACATCAGTAGAGCCGCCCGCAGATGACGGCAATTCTATCAACTCACCTTGCTCTGGAAGCCACTTTCATCAATCATAACTTCAGTCAGCAGGTACACATTATTACACATTATTACTTAACACTAAACCTACCAAGTACC
The DNA here is from genome assembly GCA_918358865.1 of Melinaea marsaeus rileyi. NCBI lineage: Eukaryota > Metazoa > Arthropoda > Insecta > Lepidoptera > Nymphalidae > Melinaea > Melinaea marsaeus. Next base: position 6,549,365 of record OU911089.1, read on the forward strand.
GGTCAAATTCACCATTCTTAAACTTTTGTCAAACACACATTTTTAAACGTTATAATATTGTTATCAAACTACATGTCAATTCTTAGAATATGCATATATTTTCTTCACTCTTTACTTTTAGTTATTTCCATTATTACCTGCGTTATATAATAAAATAATTTTTAATTACCGGTCAATTTGACGGCGTGCGGTAGGAACAGGTATACAAGAATTGTCGGTAGGTTTAGTGTTAATCAAATTTTTTTACAACTCTTTAAAATTTAACTTTACGACTAGACTACTACATAGATAACACTTTATTGGCATTTGTACCAAACTTTTTTTTTTTACAACAGGTGCTTAAGTCTGGTCCATCTGAACCAAAGTACAAGTTCCAAGAACCTAATCCATTTGTCTCTGAGGAAGAAGACGGTGAGGTTGCATCGGTTGGTTACCGCTACCGCAAGTGGAACCTCAATAATGGAGTGGTCAGTATTCTCTTCTTACAGACGATTGCATTGATGTCTTTAATTTTTTTACATTGAAATCCAAATATAGTTTTGTAATTCTGACATAAGAACATAAAATTATTTAGAGGTATTGGTAGCTCGTTGCGAGCATGACGCAGTGATGCAGGGTCCACAGAATGAAACCCAATTCCTGACCATTAAAGCCCTAAATGAATGGGACTCCAAGATCGCCAATGGTGTTGAATGGCGACAGAAATTGGACACGCAGAGGGGAGCAGTTCTTGCTAACGAGCTCAGGAACAACTCTTGCAAGCTGGCAAAGTGGACTGTACAGGTAAAAGACATTTTTATAAGTATCTCTTCAGTACAACCTTCAGTACAACCTAATAGTCCTTATTATTGAAGCAATATAATCAATTAGTAGCTTTATTTTAATATTTTACCGTGTATCCTCAAGCTTTGTTGGCGGGATCTGATCAGATCAAGTTCGGCTACGTGTCCCGCTCGCAGGTGCGTGACAACTCCCGTCACGTGATCCTCGGGACGCAGCAGTTCAAGCCTCACGAGTTTGCAGCACAAATCAACCTCTCCATGGACAACGCTTGGGGCATTCTGCGCTGTATCATTGATATATGCATGAAGCAGAAGGACGGTGAGTATTATATAATATATTTCATGTTCTTGAACAGTTCTGCGAGAGTACTTTTGTTTTCCATACTATTCTGTATGTGTACCCGTATTATGTCCAACTCTTCCTCTGCCCACTACAATTATTTATCTTATTACCATAGCGGTACGATAAAAACACTGTAATATCACATCAACAGACCTTTGAATCCTTAGAGCTTCTTAAAATCCTGAAAGATTTTTTTGCCGCGGGAACATTTCCACAGGCTAAATAATAATATGGAGATTCCGGTAACCATAGACACAAGAAAGCATAGAACACAGATATAAATAATACCATAGAATTCAATACAGAGTAGGACACAAATGGTCCTATACCATATATAATTAGACTACCCAAGTTGTTCATAACTTGCACTAACATGCCCAAAGCTCCCCTAATTTCTTTATCAGCTATTTCCGTTATATCGAAGGTCTGTTTTATTAATATGTATAGTTATACACATAATATACTTATTAAAAATGAGCAACTTTAAAAAATCTGTAATATTTTTTTTCATTGTCAACTTTTTTGCATCAAATTAAATTATTTTGTGTTTCTTCAAGTATCTGTAACTAATTAAATCCTGTGTTTCACTCAGGCGACTCTAAACTGCCCCAATCTTTCTTCTGGGTGTAACTACAAAACTGGAGCTGCACTGATGGAGAACCACATCAAGGAATGTATCTTTCGGGTAATGACGTGCCCTCTTGGGATATTCGGGAGATGCTCATGGTCAGGTATGTCAAACCAATCTCAATATTATAATCAATTCATAATATAGTTTGTAGCATTACAGATTTTTTTATAAGGTAAAGTAAATAAAAGTTTAATAGCAGTAAATACATAAAATATATTTCTAGGTGCTCTTAAGGAAATGGTCAATCATTTTGCGGGTTGTCATCCTCAAAATATGCTCCTGAACTTGGATCAAGATATCACCATTGATAATATCTCCATTACCAAAGATGATCGCTTTGTGTACATTGTGCCTCAGGGTAAAATGATTTACATATTAACACTGAAAACTGATATCCAACTGAAAATGGCTTATTGGGTTGTGCAACTTATTGGATGCAAGAAGGTAGCGCAAAATCACATTTATGAAATCAGTATCAGTGGTTTGCAGGACAGCCGGCGCAGAGTCACTTATAACGACCACTGTTACAGTGATGCTATGGATACCAATGAAATATTCCGTAGTGCAAAATGCTGCGTGATGCCTCTAAACTTTTTTGGTCATTTTATTAAGCAAAATTCAGTGGCATTTAAATTAATTTTAAGAAAAAAATCAATCGGCATTTATCAAACAACCGTTTACAAGTCCAACGCAATGTAATTAAATTTATCAAGGAGTCTAACTCCGTCACCCATGACTGAGGGTCCATGAGGCAATGCTTAATTCTTTGACTATTAACTTATAAATATTGAACATAGAAATATGGACGATGGAGTGACGCAAAGGAAGTGCTTATGATATCAGGTCGGTGATAGACGTCAGATAAAGGCGTATAACAATGTTATATAACACACATAACACATTCTATGTACGTTTGTTATCACATACCCACAAAAAACAAGTGCTAATATATCATATATAGTCCATGATTAAATATTAAAGAAAATACAAACGAAAATTATATATTTATATATTTTATAAAATAAAATTTTGCTAGAATTATACAAACTATTTTACCAAAATTAAAATCTATTTTATGTAGTTTCTGTTTAATACAATTGTATTTTTTTTTTTATATTTTAAATATTAGATGCCTGCAAGTTAACTGTTATAATATAAAGTCACTTCAGATTAGGTTTATGAAGTGATTTTTGAAAAAAAAATCTTATTGGACAGTAAGGAAAATTATGAAAAATTATTTGTAAAATGTTTAATACTCCTTATAAATGAAAAGACTAAGTATTTACTGACAGAACAAATACAACACTATAGCGTTAGACAACGAAAATCAATAATAATTATAATAATAATTGTTTCTATTTCATACAGATTTATCTATTTCATGTGAATTATTGTTTTTTTTTATTTTTTTCTTTATTTATGTGATATTTTTTGTATAAAATCAAGCACTTAATCGACAAACTGTTAAGCAGTGTGGTTAATTGTTAGTGTAAATCTTTTATATAATATAAATAAATAAATAAAATAAAATACAAAAAAAAACCTTTATTATGAGGGAATGTAGCTTAAAAAATCGGTTGATGTAAAATGTTTTACATCAACTGTTACCTAAATCCTACAAACATTTTAATCGGTCTAAAACTCGTATTATGGGAAATTTTGGTCACCAGACGCCTTTTAACTAGTTTATAGAAAATCAATAGAAAGTACCTACCCGGTACCTACTAGAAGAAAACTTAAGTATACCTAAATATAAGTACAGGTACTCTTATTGAGCTGAGCGCAAGCGAAGCTCTTAACCCTTTGGAAAACTTCGTTTTGCAGCAAAACCACTCAAAAAATACTAAACCGCTTTGAATGAAAATTGTCAGAGCTGTAGAGCTTTGGAATGGGCATGTTTTTAAAAACACAGAATTCTAATATCTCATTCCGTTCAGAAATTATGGTCAAAAAACTGAAGGAGCTCAGCTCAACTCCCGCAGCGTACGGCGGCGGATCTTAGTTTACATTAGACACGAGTGACGAGAGTGAAAGTTTGGTTCTTCGAATCAAATTGATCATTCAAATCGTTTGAAAACAATAAAATATATTTATTTATCAACACAACAGTGTTTATTGAGCTGAGCGTAAACGAAGCTCTTAACCGTTTGGGAGACTTTTTTTTGTGTTTAGTTGTCTCCAGAATGCGACGAGATAATTAGCTAAAAATTTTCTCATTTATGTTTGAACCGAACGCGGATGTTATAGCGAAAACAGATTGAAAAAATGTTTAGCCATTCAAAAGTTATCAAGAAAAGAAGAATGGAGAGCGGCTCAGCTCAACACCCGCCGCGCACGGTTGGCGGATCCTAGTAATCAATATAGTTTTTATAACTTGGCTAATAATAATATATAATACATACTACGGAATAATATCAATATTATATCACTCATTGATACAATGCTTACACAATTTAGGCACTTTTATATCTACTTCTACTTTTGTATTTCCAGATCGGTACGATATGGGTACCTTCAAAAAATTCATTTACTCCCACCTCCAAGGCCGGCAACGCTCTTTTGAATCCTCGGATGTTGCAGGAGTTCATGGGCAGCGGGGATCACGTACCTGTCACCTGCCAGCTCATTTGTCCTCCTCTTAAATAAAAAAAAATACTTCGGTAAAATCAAGAAAATGTAGTTATAATTAAGAAAACACTAACGGTTTTAAACCAAAAGTGGTTTTAATTGGTTTAAAACCTTACATCTATATGACGAGCAGCTTTTATTGAAGAGCGAAGCACCGTTATTTGTACAAAAAATAATCTGAAGCCAATAAAAACAGTGGATAGGAATAATATCCGTCGTTAATATCCGTTCTTCATGAACGAGGAAGTAGAATAAATATTATATAAATAATAAAAATATATAAAGAATTGTTTCTTGAACACAGATATATAAAGATATTATAATTTTATATAAATGCGAAATATTTTATATTAACACGAAAGATGAAGAAATTGGGAAAAAATTTATCGTTTAATTTAAACGATCATAAACGAAGACAATATTCACTGAGTGTCAGTTTTTAATTTGTGCATATAATAAAAATAAATTCATGTTTGATATTTCGTTTCTTGATCCATGATAACTAATAAATTAGAATCCTTACTTATGAGCTCGAAGTATGGCACCCACCATGCTTAGGCCATGACCAAACTAATCGGACAAAAATTTGATTTAATTGACAAAATTATATTTAAGGCCAAACACTTGTCAGTTCGAAGTTATTTGCCACAGACTTAAGAAGAGCTGGCACAACTCATCAGGCTTGTCTTATGTATAAACTTCCGGCTATATATAAGGTATTCGAGTATTAAAATAAAAAAATGAAGAGAATAAGTCAAGCAATATTTAATATATATATATATATATATATATATATATATATATATAGAAAGATTAAAATGATTTGAAGTATAAATTGCAGGCAATATGTGTCAGTGAATTAAAATTTTAGAAAAAGTTGAACTTTAGAGCTTATAAAATAAGATATAGTATTTCATTTTTAACAGTTTATTATTATATTATTTCATATTTATCTTCAATTAACTGTGTTTTGTTATCGATAAAATTTTAAGCAAAATTAGTTGATAATAAGTTTAGAAAGTCGTGTTGATTTAGCTAAAATTTTCTTCAGCACTACTCCAATAACTGTTATTCGTATTCTTAATGTAATTTATATATAACTTATCCATTGCTTCAACTATTTGTAACACTGTAGGACAATATCAAGACACAAAGATTAGAAAAGTTTAGATTTTTAATATGTGGAGTCCATTTATAGTTTTCATACCATCCATCCATCAATGAATTAAAACCCGCAGTACTCACTGAAAATGTTTAAAAACAGACATCGATAGGTGTATCACAGGTTTTATTCATTGCCTTAGCATTCATAAATAACTCTTGTCAGCAACAAAAATCTCCATCAAATAACATCATTAATATGAAGATTTTTAATGCTCCGAATTTTTTCGTTGACCTAATTTTCTACTACGTCTACATTTTGTGATATATTTTTTACAGATAACAGATATTTGCTTTTTTTAATCCGTTTTGTATAAAAACATTATTAATATACAAAATAGATCTTAGAGAGTTGTTAGAGAAAGTATCCAAAGTGAATTCGCTGTGAACTTGTTTTTTAAAAGTTTACGTTTTGCGTAAAGTCCACGATACACGTTCTACAAACAATTCACAATCGTACACGAGATAAACATTGTAAAATGAAGCTTGACCCAAAAAAACTTGGACATCAAAATGTACCTCAAGAACCTTTAACGCCAAGTGAAAAAAAATTGTCACTTCACGTAAAGTATTACATATACATATACATACAGTATTGAAAAACTTTATCAAAGCCTTGAATAAGGGTAGTTGCGGCTTTCAATATCTCGAAACGACATATCCTCGACAAAAGTTTTATGGGTCCGCAAATACGAGAGCTTATGATGGATTAAGGTTTAATGTAAAGTTAAAACAGAAAAATGAGCTGGGTTTTGTAGAAGTCTGTAATAATATCCTTGGTAGAAGCTGTCTACTGCCGATAAATATTGCAATATTAGTATTTACGCGTTTGGAATCCTCGTAACTCTATTTTAATTTTGAGATTGATTTTACAGGGCGTATTTCGATCAGTATGTACCTCCCATTTGATGTACACAAGTTACAAGACAAATTTGTCACCCAAAATTCGTTTTTTTCAAACGTAGATCAGATGAGCAAGGTAACAGGTTCCGTCAAGAATTATCCACATTGAAAGACGCTGCAATTAAAAATAGATAGCAGCAATGCTTGCTGATTTCTGTTGATCGATTCATAAAGGAACTTTGGTGGTAAAGATAAAAAAATGAATTATACCACCATGTTCCACCGTTCATTATTATTTTCATAACTTGAGACTAAAAATAGCATTTTTCATTTTCTTTAAAACTTGAGTCGTAGTATTTTTTACTATTTTGTATTTGTTTTTACATTAAATAACATAGTTTTTATAAACTATGTAAAAATTGCATGTTCCATTCCGTGTGAGGAGCACCAAATTTGTTATCATGTATGAACACATTGAGGAGATTTTTTATTTCAGACAGACGCAGACCAGTTTAAGTTGGCATTTGGAAAAGGAAGAATGGAAAGAATACGTAGATGGTAAAGAAAATTAAACAAATATCAAATGCAATACAATTTTAATAAAAATTGGCACATTATTATAATATAAAACTTGATATCATGAGCTGTCTTATAAAAAATTATAAAAAAAACTTCGTTTTATCACTTACAAATAACATAAGCACTTAGTGCTTAAGTTGCGAGATCTAATAACTTGTCTATATATAGCAATCATTCGAAACTGTTTCGAGACAAAGACAATTTGTTAATGACTTTATTATTGTAAATATCTAATAAAAAATAGTAGCAGTAATAAATTATCAGATGTCGTTAATCTATACATCAGTTATTACTAATTCACAGTTAAAGTTCACTTGCACACGCAGGCATACGCACGCACACGCACACGCGCGTACACACGCACACGCAGGCATACGCACACACACGTACATGCAGGTATACGCACACATACGCAACGCGCGTACACACGCACACGCAGGCCTATGCACAAACGCACACGCGCGTACACACGCACACGCAGACATACGCACACACAGGACGCAGTTGGAAAGCGTGTTGGTATTGTTTTAATCAAGCTAGATTTCCTCAGTAACTAATGTAAATATTGATTCATTTACGTAAATGGTAGTATGTTACTCTTAAGTTTAACTATAATATAATTACAGTCTTGTTTGGTTACAATGGCATCTTAAATTAAAAGTATTACTTATTATATAAGTAATAGTTTTGTATTCCAAGAAGCCGGTACATAAGGCAGTCGACAGATTTCGAAATATACTCCCGGGCCTATCTGTCTCGAGACATCTCACTTTTAAACAAAAAAATCTTATATCTAATATTTAGATTATATTACCGTAGATTTTGGCATTAATAAAATAACAGTTTCTTAGATACAAAAATATCTAAACTATTATAAATTGTTACAAATTAGATTCTTTATTAAGAACTCTCATCTCTGTGCCGCCATTTTCTTTCATCAAAAGCTTCTCTTCTATTTTAGGTACTTCCGTGGGATCATTAATTTTTAAAATATCTTGTATTTCCCGCAAGCTCTTTCCTCTAGTCTCAGGAACTATGAAATACGAAAATATCGCACCAGAAAATGCTACCAAAGAAAATATCCAGAAGGCTCCACAGAGACCCGATACATTTTTAATAGCCTGGTAGCCTTTGGCGACGGAAAATCCCATAAAACCACCGAAAACATTCAAAGAAGTCATAGCTACAGTTTTCACGTTTAACGGAAATACTTCAGCCGATATAATGCCAATAAAACCTATAGTGGAAATAACGTTACAAAATATTATCGCCGTAAATAGTAACGCCCCATAATTTCTCATTACGGAGCGGTCCAAAGAAATGACATCTAACAGAAAGAAGTATGTGCCAACTAACGCCAAACACACACCAGAACCAAGATATGAGTATATAAGAAGCGGTCGCCTTCCAACTCTGTCTACCAAGATGGAAGACATTATACCTGAAAAGTTACAAAATTTGGTCTTCAAATTAACTCTACAATCTGCAAAACTCATTTTGATAGACGATCTAAATCTACTGAAAACTTACCAACTATAAACTTGATAACTCCAAATATTAAGAGAATGGTCGACAAATTCATATTTATGTTAACTTCTTGCATTATCCTCCCCATGTACTGCTGAATAGTCAATGTTCCGGTCATAATCTGAGTTACTTTAAGACCTGCAAATTCAAATTCAAATTCAAAAAATCTTTATTCAAGCAGGCATTTAGACGCACTTTTGAATCGTCAATTATTACAATAAAAAAAAGGTTACTGTAGTCAATCTGTAAGTAAGCTACCACCGGCTCGGAATGCTGCTCTGTTAAGAAGAGCCGGCCAGAAACTCAACAGTTGCTCTTTTCAAAAGAAATATAACAATCTTAGGTGATGTACATTATAATATAAATCCTACAAATGATTCAACAACTTAAGTTCCACATATTTTGATCAACTAAAAACTCTTGAACGTTATAATAAGATTTATTTAATAATAATTTTTTGATTTTATACGTGGATGCCGTTGGCCAGAATCCTCTGTATCATCTAGGAAAAGATGGAAGCCTAGTTGAAGAGTACCAGGATAAAGGATCGACGGAAATAACAAGAAAAACGAAGGAAAGACGGATTTCAATCTAAGCAATCATTGAACAAATCTCAATGTACATAAATACAATTGGTACTTACCAGCTGCTATGATAATGGGTCGTCGATATTGCCTTCCAGTGAACAGTTCCAGAGCTGAACTGGAATTCCGCATTTCTTTCGAGACATCAGCTTTCATTAACTCTAGTTCATTTTCAGCAGCCTACCAGAAAGATACATTACTTTACGGACTTGACTAACAAAATTGGTTTTGACAAATTTGTTTAGATGCCAGAAATGGTGAGAAAAAATATAATTATCTTACCTCATTTCCCTTCAGCCTTATGAGCACACTTCTTGCTCGCTCTACGTTTCCTTCTTTCAGATAATAGTATGGAGATTCGGGTATCCACGAACAAGCAATGAAAAATATTACAGGTAACAGCAAAATACAATAATTTAATATGTCGTAAGATAAATAAGATCCAATGGATATGACTAGAAGGCTCCCGAAATTGAACATGAATAGAGTACCCACTGCTAGGGTTCCGCGTATATCTTTATCTGATATTTCTGCTAAATACATTGTTACCACCTAAAAACAATATACACATAAAAATATATTATATATTAGAATTCTTTAAAAATCAATTTGTGTTTAGACAAAAAGGAGCAATAAATTTTAACTTGGATAGTACACTTTTGACTTAGATATTCTGATATAAATAAGTCATGAAAAATATCATAAGAAGATTAACATTACCGTGGAAACCATGCCAGTTCCAAAACCCCAAAGAAATTTCATGATGTAAAGCATCCAAGGTTGGGTAGCCAGTGCAACGATTAACTGGAAAATATGAAAAAAATATTATTATTATTGATATACTTAGAGGAGAATCGATAAAGAATTTCGATTCCTCTTGTATACATATATGTAAAGAAGTTGTCAAGGGAAATCTCAAAAAACTGGTTTGGGCTATACAATAAAGGTAGAATGATACAGAAATGTAAGGATCTTCTATAAATGTTTTGTGGTAATGCATAGTTTATTTATTTGACAATGAGTGAAAAGTTATTAATATTTGTTATCCAGCAGACCTTTTTCAACCTTTTTTTATATGAAAAGAGGACAAACGAGGTAACTGATGACAAGTGATCACCGCCACCCACAAACTCTTGCAAGATCCGGGGAAACGCTAGAAGAGGGAGTATACGCCTTTTTTGAAGGTACTCCCGTCGTATCGATCCGAAAATACCTCCGAAGAAAATTCATTCCACGTTTTAGTGATATATGTAAGAAAGTTCCTTGAAAAGGCCACAGTAGAAAATAACCAGGCTCCCGGTGGTATGGATGGTGAAGTAAATATTTTGTTTCATAATGCTGCGACCGCAAATGTAAGTATAAAATTAAATTATGATTACCGTCCCAGTAGCGATAGGAAAAGCACTCGCGAGAACAGTTTTTCGTGATCCAAACTTGTCCGCCACAAATCTAGTTATCAAGCTGCCTGCCACGAAGCCTGGTGCGGACATCGCTAACATCGTGGCTACTTCATCCTGGAATCATTATTTATATAATAAATTCCTATTGGGCTTGTATTATGGTCTGTTTAGGCGAGACTACCTAGAATCATAATATTTTAACGAAAACAGTACTAATTGATAAACCAAGGATTTCGGGAACTCTTGGCTTATCCATATATTTTCTCCATTGCAGTTTATTCTAAGCAACAGACTAGGTGCAATGTAAAAGATACTAAATAAATGTATAAAAGTATAAAGATAATATAAAAAATAGAACTTACTTCCGATATATGAACTTTTGTCTCATTGTTATAAAACTTTGGTATAACTGGAGTCGGCCATGCTGATGACACACCGAGAGTAGCAGTAGCCAAAGACACTGACAACAATAGAAAACACTAAACATTAAACACTAAACTCTAAATTAAATCTTTATAAACTAAATCTTTATAAAAGAAATTTAAAATAATATAAGTTTATGAGAAAATTTATATTGTTTGTTGCCATTAAATTATAAACAATTATAAAATTTACTTTTCTAAGCATCTTTACATGTTAGAATTTTATTTTTCTTAAGTTAAATACCAAAAAATAACTCACGCGCAAATGCTGTTAAATATTGTAATCTTCTGTTCTTCTCCATCTGCGAAGTGTTTATAAATATATCATGAATTATATGCACTGATATTAAATTACTAATTACGTTTAAACATTTAAGGTTATACGAGGTTAGTAGTAAAGTAGTCTTGTTAGTTGAATGTTTTTAACGGTAATGGCGTTAGAACACGTTCATCTTTGAATTCATTGTGATAATATTGTTGCCTTCTACGTCATAATTTATCTACATATATATATATGAATAAATATATATAGATGAAATATGACGTATACAATTATATATATTTTTCTAATTAATAATTTATCTATATAGGTATATATAGATAAATTATATTTACCACTCACTGACTCATCACGAAATCTCCGAAACTATCTGTCCGATTAACTTAAATTTTTACAGTCACTTATTATGTGACGTAGACATCCACTAAGAACGGATTTTACGGAATTCCTATCCCAACGGATTTCAAGTTTTCGCATTTCACCAAGTTTTAAACCTGTAGGAGCTATACACTTAATGCGAGGGGAAGAGTTACCATAGCAATGGTTACGATGACAACGGATAAAATGACAAAGGTTACCATAGCAACCTAAGTTCACATCCAAATTAATAGTGTGCCAGCGAAGCGGGAGGGAATAAGCTGGTCGTTTTCGCTAATCTTTGTAACAAATGCACCGATTGTAATGATATTTTGTAGATATTTATTGTTTGTAAAAAATAACAGTCCCATAGACTTCAATGTAAAAAAAAAACGATATGATATTTGATTATTCTATATTTTTTGCCTGTCGGTTTCAGCTTTGAACGTTGAATTGAAGATGGGTTACTCACTTCGCTCAATTCGCCGAACTCTACCGAGATTTTGCGAGCGCAGCGAGTCAAAATCGAGGTCCGTTTCGCGCCCCTAGTTAACCGCCTTATTTAAATATAAATTTGTTCTTACATATCAATTATGTTAAATATGAATCAAAATGGAGTTTACTGCAGTTATTCTAGGAATAGTATTTACAATATTCCTACTTGAAGTTATAAAACTGAGTTCGATTGTATTCTATTGTAAATAAAGTTCATATTTGATAAATTTCAAGACAGGAAGCTTCATATCCTTTTTAACCATAGTTATCTACAATAGTGTTAATTTTGTTATCTTTGATATAATAAACAACGTGACTCCCATAGAATCCCATAGAACTAGATTCCTTACCTATTTTTGTTAACTCCGAATGTAAATCGGAATGATATTTGTATATTTCAATTTTTATTTTATACTAGGGGAGCCAACAGACCCTCAATTTCGACTTGATGCGCTCGCGAAATCTCGGGTGCCGTTTGCATATTGAGCGAGTCGAGCCCAGTGTAATGACTCATCGTTTCCCATTGACTTCAATCAGTTTTTTGACATGACATTTTTCATTTTTTTTTAAGTACATTTAATTATTTTTTTAAACCATCACCTAATGTGTGTCTTCTTGATTGCAAAATTCATAATTTTCCGTCAAGTAGTTTTAGAACCTATTCGTGACAAAGAATATGAAAAAGTCCCCAGTAGAACGCTCCGCTCGCTACGCTCGCTTCGCTCAATTATTTCTTAGACATTTAGCATTGGTTTTCGGTATTTTATTTTATTTTGGCATTTCCGCTTTCCCTCTTTTAAACTCAGAACACATGATTTTACTATTATCTTCCTATAATTTAAATAGTAAAATAAATAGTAAACACTCTAATCAAACAATAAACGAATGTAAACAGTAAATACTCGTATTTACTTTTCTAAATCTGTATTAAACATCGATGTAATATCCATTTTTCAAATCTTAATTGCAATAATCAAACAATATTCACTTATGATCTAACAATAATAAATGCGTTTTCGCAAATTTTCCACAACCCTGTGTTGTCAAATGTTAAAAAGAGACAGGGACATTGAGAGAAAGAGATACAAAAACACAGCAAGTGTATGTATATTTAGCAACTATAATAATGTTGACAAAGAAACTAATAAATAATATTATAAACCATTAATTTCTTATCATTTGTGTAACGAGATCTACGAGTAAGTAAATAACAATTTATAATTAGAACAATATTCTCAAGCGAAGCGAAGTTCTTAACCGTTTGGGAAACTTCTTTTTGAAGCAAAATCACATTAAATCTACTGAACCGATTTGAATGAAAATTGGCAGAGCTGTAGAGCTTAGGAGTGGAAATGTTTCAAATAAATAGAATTAAAATATCTCATTCCGTTCAGAAATTATGGTTAAAATACTGAGGGGGCTCAGTTGAACTCCCGCAGCGCACAGCGACGGATCTTCGTATAGTCATTATTTATTAAATTGTTATTTTAACACCATTGTATTCTACAAAATATTCTGTTTTTTTTGTATAAAAAGTTTGATAATGATTCTCAATTGAAATATATTATCAGTATTTTCCAATTAAATTAGGTATAATAATATTGGGAATACAAATTACTGATTAAAAATAATATTATTTACAAAATTAGATTTTTACAATTTTTTATTATGATTTGAAATCTTTTTATAATTTTCATTTTCCTATTAATAATTGTCTTAAAGTCGGACATTTCATTTAGGATGGAGTTATGGAAGTAAGTTTGGACGTATTATTTTCTTCATTAATTTATAATGTTTATTTTAATAATAATAATTTAGTTGTATATTATATATAAATTAATATTTCTAAGTGATTATTATTATAATACACGTGTACTTACAAAAGCTTACGTAATTACATTTTTCGAGTTTCATTTTTTTTATTTATATCTTTTTTTTAAGTAATAGACCATTACGATAAAATAATTGAGCTGAGCGTAAGCAACGCTCTTAACCGTTAGGGAGACCTTTTTTTGTGTTTAGTTGTCTCAAGAATGCGACGAGATAATTAGCTAAAAATGTTCTCATGTATGTTTGAGCCGAACGCGGATGTTATAGCGAAAACAGGTTGAAAAAATGTTTAGCCTTTCAAAAGTTATCAAGAAGAGAAAGGAGAGGGGTTCAGCTCAACACCCGCCGCGAACGGGTGGCGGATCCTAGTAAGTAAGCAATTTGGAATCCAAACGGACACTTCAATTTTATTTATATATATATATCACATATAAAATTAATTTGAATTTCGAATTTAAAATACAAGATATCGAATTTCAAAAAGATAACGTAATTCTAATATTAAAAAACAAAAATTGAAACGTAAGAACAATAAATGCTATATGGGGTATAATTTATGAAGTAAATTTCAGATCAATATTATATGTTTATTTATATTATTATTATTTATAATTATATTATATTAAGATCAGCTCGTTTATTATTTCATACTATTGTAATATTTCGTATAATATTATTATGGTTACGAGTTTTTAATAAAAACGCGTCTTGTTTATCGAAATCTCGGGTGCCGTTTGCATATTGAGTGAAGCGAGCCCAGTGTAATGACTCATTGTTTCCCATTGACTTCAATGGGTTTCCAGTTTTAACGATTATTCCTCAGCAACATGACATTTAAAAAAAATTGTAAAACATCCCCTAATGTTTGTTTTCTTGATTGCAAAATTTCATAATTTTCCGTCAAGTAGTTTTCGAACCTATTCGTGACAAAGAATGTGAAAAAGTCTCCAGTAAAGCGCCTAGCTCAATTAAAGCAATTATTTTAATAGAACTTACTTCAATCACAATATTTGACTTATAATTAACACAATAATATCAACCACACACACAACCGTTCGTTACGTTGTTATAAATGCATACTAAATATACACACATATTTATAGATTAAAAAATCGTGATAAGAAAAATATAATTATATCTAAATATGATTAATTTATCAAAGAAAATAAAGTGTATTTAAAATAACGTTATCTATTGTTTTATCTAGTTTTCACGAACTTTATTTTAGGGGAATTTACTTAAATATATTTTTAACGTTTTCTTTGTCGCATGTCAAAAATAATGCTATCAATATTTTTTCGGTATATCTTAGTTTTTGATGACGACTGATGGAGTTTATTTTACGGGAAATTCCTGTAAAGTCTATTCTTTGCTAGCTTCTTCTCGACGAAAACATTTACATCATATTTCAAGTGAAGACCTTATAGTACCAGAGATATCAAGATGACAACATAGGTAGAGATCTCGACATATATATATATTTTACTGTGTTAGCGAAACGTCACTGGCACCGGAGGCCATCTTGATCAGCTGTTGTCTGCTACTTTTTAAACTATTTGACATCAATAAAAAATGTATTATTAACACCACCATCTATTGGAAACTTGTTGAACTTATAAGTTAAACTTTTTGTGTATCCAAAACTTCAAATACGCAATGTAAAGTTTAAGGATTATTAATCGAGATAAAAACTTATATTTTAAGTTGGACCAAACAATTGATATCTAGAATAGTATATTAAAATCAGTTTATCATATTTAATTTTTTTTTTTTTATTCTCTTCAAAATTTTACGCTGTCGCAGCGCCACATTGTACGTACGTTTTATTAGTTATAGACTTAAAATAATCGACTTAATTCTTCTAAAAAATAGAACAGTTAATGTTATTAACACTAAACCTACCGACAATTCTTGTATAACTGTTCCTACCGCACGCCGTCAAATCGACCGGTAATTAAGTTATTTTATTATATAACGCAAGTAATAATGGAAATAACTAAAAGTAAGGAGTGAAGAAAATATTATATACATATTCTAAGAATTGTCATGTAGTTTAATAACGATATTATAAAGTTTAAAAATGTGTAAGTTTTACAAAACTTTAAGAACGGTCAATTTGACCGATACTGGGTAGGTTTAGTGTTAAGAAAGCTTCTGTACACAGTACTAAATTTACTGATTAGTGTAACAGAATCTAGATTATTATTACCCATAAAATGGTCGTTGATATATCTAATTTCATTTAATGAAAATAAATAGTGAATAAGAAACCCGTGTATCAATATTTTCGAGTCGATAATGAAAATCGATAATTCTTCCGCTACAGATAGCTTTCTAAACATTGATATTCAAAAGCTATATAGGGATAATTCTAAATTGGCTACATATGAACTTTCTCAAATTCTTTACTATAATGGATTTAATTTATCTGTGTATTAAGAACGTCTATTGCTTTTAATTAGATTAGTCGATTTTTTATCTCAACAAAATACTAAGCTGCTAAAAATTTTCACATAATTCAGTAACTAAATCATCATTGGAATGTCAAACATGCTATTTGATTTACATGTTTATTCCTCTCATTAAAACTATAAAATATATGTTACATATATCATATATGAATACAATATTATAAGAGCTGTTTTTTATTTTGGAAGATAATAAATTGTGGTTTTATTTATAAACAAACGGTACTTAGATAAAATATTAACTATAATAGAAACTCACATTTATAATTTTGACATTGCTTGACGAAGAAAAGTTGCAACTTGCGAATATTGTACAGTACAGACGCAAGATCATAATATTATTACGAAGTACACAATATTTCTGATGATTTTTAGTTTATAATGTGAAAAATGTATTGTAATGAAACGGGCTTAAAATTGTGAATTTTGTTCCAGTTAAAAAAAAAATCAAAAGTAAACTAATGTTTTCTTATCGTCTCTACTCTCTAATCTCTACCACAGAGTATATTGCTTTCGAATGTAAGTCTGAGTTCGGATTCTACTTCGTAGTCTCTGGTAAATAGTGTTGCTGGTAGATTGAAAGTGTCGTGTGGCATGTTGATTTTGTGAATTGTATAACTAAATCAAAATAACAATAATTTTGTTGTGATGTCCGAACACGTATTACCGGCCGAAGAGCCGATACGATTCGTTGCCCCTGTAATTCAGGATAATCCAACAGGATGGGGGCCTTGCGAAATGCCGGACCAATTCAGGGACATGCCCTATCAACCCTTCAGTAAAGGAGACCGTTTAGGGAAAATAAGTGACTGGACTATGGTACAGGACAAAAAATACCAGAGTATGTTTAAAAACATATAATTAATGTAATAGTATATTTTTAATCAAAACCTGAATTTTGTAGGTTATGCTAAAAATTTATGAATACCCAAACATTTATAAAAACGAGTAAAAAACCCAATAAATTTGATTTATGTGTTATTTTAGACAAGTATGCGTCGCAATTCGGCGCTGGTTCGCTATACGCATACGTGCATGATGAAGACGAGAACTCCTTCCATCTGGTGGACACTAAACGGGATCAGAAGCCCCCATACCAACGCGGGCGTGCTCGTGGTCAGCGCGGACGAGGTGCGAGAGGCGCTCGTACTCCTGGTGGCATGACCACTTTGAGCAAGGTAAGTGGCATCTTTTGATAACATAGTATACAATTGAGCAGAATTATTGACATAATGGTGCTAGTTTTTAGCACCATTACTATTTATTTATTTAGAAAATTGGTTTATTAAGAGTTTACAGTTATAACTTATTTTAGTAATGTAATTACTAAGTCAGTAATTGACTTATATAATTTTCGTGAGTCAATAAAATCAAATATTATACTAACAACTTTGATATTGAAAGTATAATTATAATTACAGCAACAACGAGACCGCAAGCTTGGCAAGAGATGGGGCCAAAGAGGCGCTCCTATGAAGATCAGGGATGCGTCAGTAACGGTCCGACCAACTTGGGTCACTATTGAGGATATGGACTTCCCTCGGCTTGCAAAACTGTCACTTCCAGGAATCAAAGAAGGTTTCATCATTAATAACTGAAATATATTCTTTTACTTGTTTAAAAATTCTGATTGAAAATGTAGAATAATATCAAAATTTATTTATCTATAGTTAACTTTTATGTATATTGATTATCTGTAACTAGTTTTAATAATAAATATAAAACCTGCTTGTCAATATATTGTGTATATTTCAGGTGAGGATATTGTATGCAGCGGTACTCTTGATTACTACGATAAGGCTTATGACCGTGTCAATGTGAAACATGAGAAGCCACTTCAACGCATTGACCGTATCTTCCATACGGTAAGTCATTAATAAAGAAATTTGGGAAGTGTGAAAACATACTTATCACTACAATTTTAGACAATAATAATCATATATACACCTAAGTCTGTTTTTACACGGTAGATTGGTTCCAGAAAACACCGTGTAAAAAAAGACATTGATTGTATGCAAAAATAGGCGATCGGTTCCTAATCTCTAAAACCGTGTAAAAAAAGATTAAAAACAGACTTAGGTGTATATATATATGTATAAAAATCCCATATCACGATGTTTGTTTGTGTTAAGCTTTCAAACCACTGAACCAATTTCAATGAAATTTTGTAGATATCTATTGTTTGGTGAAGTTAAAAGATGTAATATAACTAATCTAATTCATGACATGCTAATTAAATTTCCAGGTGACAACCACAGATGACCCAGTAATTCGTCGTCTGAGTAAGACAACTGGAACTGTGTACGCAACTGATGCCATACTTGCAACTATCATGTGCTGCACTCGCTCCAACTACTCGTGGGATATTGTTATTGAAAAGATTGGTGAGTTTATTGATATTAACCCTTTCGCTACCACAGCCCAGACGTTTTATTATTTTAATATTATAACAATTATCATTAATTTTTGTGGGATGTATTTATAACGTTCTAAGTGAAATTAGCAATTTTACACCACTAACATCCTGTATCTATTTTATTGTTTTATAACGTAACCCATCTATGTACGGTACAATCTGGGACAAACTGTCATAAACTGGTAATGAACGCCCGTCACATATATGTGATGGGTACTGGTAGCAAAAGGGTTACTGAATTTAAATTTATATATACATATATATAACAAAAAATTGCTAAAATTCTAAAATTTTTGCTACAAGTTATCCAAATATATAAATCTTTTTAGGCGACAAGTTGTTTTTGGACAAGCGTGACAACACCGAGTTTGATCTGCTGACTGTCAACGAGACATCAGTAGAGCCGCCCGCAGATGACGGCAATTCTATCAACTCGCCTCGCAATCTGGCTCTGGAAGCCACTTTCATCAATCATAACTTCAGTCAGCAGGTACACATTTATTACTTAATCAAAATTTTTACAACTTGTTAAAATTTAACTTTAACGACTAGACCAATACATAAATAACACTTGACATTTGTACCAAACTTTTTTTTTTACAACAGGTGCTTAAGTCTGGTCCATCTGAACCAAAGTTCAAGTTCCAAGAACCTAATCCATTTGTCTCTGAGGAAGAAGACGGTGAGGTTGCATCAGTTGGTTACCGCTACCGCAAGTGGAACCTCAATAATGGAGTGGTCAGTATCCTCTTACAGACGATTGCATTGATGTTTTTAATTTTTTTACAATGAAATCCAATTCTAGTTTTGTAATTGACACAAGAACATAACATTATTTACAGGTATTGGTAGCTCGTTGCGAGCATGACGCAGTGATGCAGGGTCCACAGAATGAAACCCAATTCCTAACCATTAAAGCCCTAAACGAATGGGACTCTAAGATCGCCAATGGTGTTGAATGGCGACAGAAATTGGACACGCAGAGGGGAGCAGTTCTTGCTAATGAGCTCAGGAACAACTCTTGCAAGCTGGCAAAGTGGACTGTACAGGTAAAAGATAGTTTTATAAGTATCTCTTCAGTAGAACCTAAAAGTCCTAATATAATAGTCCTTATTAATGAAGCTATACAATCATTAGTAGCTTTATTTTAATATTTTACCGTGTATCCTCAGGCTTTGTTGGCGGGATCTGATCAGATCAAGTTCGGCTACGTGTCCCGCTCGCAGGTGCGTGACAACTCCCGTCACGTGATCCTCGGGACGCAGCAGTTCAAGCCTCACGAGTTTGCAGCACAAATTAACCTCTCCATGGACAACGCTTGGGGTATTCTGCGCTGTATCATTGATATATGCATGAAGCAGAAGGACGGTGAGTATTATATGATTTTATTAATATCAATAAAAGTCCAAATTTTTATATTTCTTTTATATAAAAACTTTTTACATATAAATTATTCAGAAATTTTCAATCTGTATTCAATTGACTAATGTTTTAAAAAAATAGTTAGTTTTTTTTAGCCTTTTGTACTCGAGGGCGTTTTGATGCAAATTTACTGAATTATATTCCAACTAGAATGTTAGATCACAAATATAAACAAAATATCACCAGATAGTGATGAGCGAGAATCACCTCTCGAGCGCAATGGATTAAAAATACAATAGAAAAGCTTTTAATTTATACCTAAAAAAAAATATTTTTTTAACTCATTTTCTGTATTTCAGGTAAATATCTAATAATGAAGGATCCAAACAAGCCATTGATCCGTTTATACGATATACCGGACAACACGTTCGAGTCTGACGCCTCCGAGGAGAGCGGGGACGAGCCGGCCGATACTCCATTCGCCCCACTCTACTCTTATGGTAACTCTAAGAGGATTTAGTCCATAATAGTTTGTCTATGACTAAATTTAATCCATGTATTACATTATATGCAGTAAATACTTTGGTCACATTCTGAGTTTTATTGCGATAATAAATTATATTGCTTTATTAGAACAATAATTTTTATTTTTAACAGATAACATATTTGGTGTGATTATCAAATGATTTCGTTTTTATTATATGCAATTATAGTTTAACACAGTAATCTCCATATAACACGGTACTCTTATAACGCGATTTCAGTCCCTCGTATAACACATTTTCCCCAATATAACGCGGGGATTTCACTTTATATTTCGCTTACTTTTGCAATACTTTCCTCCTATAACGCGTTTTCCTAAAACGCGTAACAAATCTACCGTGTTATAAGTAGAATTACTGTATATAGGACATAATTATAAAAAAATTAAATGCATCTCCAAACTCTCTTAAAAAATATATATAATAATTACTTTACCACTGAATAATATAACAGAGATGGGTTGCTTTTAAAGGCTTTCATTATTAAGCCTTTGCACTCGAGGTCATTTAAACTAGGTCTGCTCCTGTTTAGATATGCAGGTATCCATTTAGGATGTACGGAACAATGTTAATATCAGGACTGGACCTTAAGTGTGGTTCACTAATTGTTTAAAATAATTTATTAAAATCTTAACTCAAGAAACATTATTTCAATCCTTAGTAACAACAAGTGTATTACAATCAATTATTTACTTAAGACATATACATATATATATATATATATATATATATATATATATATATATATATAAGTCATCTGATGATGTACAAACAATCATTCATATACATAACTAAGATATTAGTTAACAGTAAATGCAGATAACTAACAACTTTGGTATATTAAACAAAAACAATATTGGCTTATACATTATTTAACATGGTAATATATATATAACATATATTAACATATATGGCCATTTTCACTTAAAATAATATTTTTTTATATTTTTCTTTACAAAAACTACATATAAAATTTTTACAATAAAGTTATAAAAACACATCTGAACACTGAAGGTGAAGATATAATAAATTCTAAAAATATAACAATATTTAATTTTAACTATTGTTCTTATTAAGTCTTTCAACTTCCACCATGTCATCTTGCATTGTATCCTGTACTTCCTCGAGTGTTTTATCTTTTGTTTCGGGAACGAAGAAATATATGAAGATAACACCAAAATATGCGATAGCTGCAAAGGACCAGAATACCGTGTAATGTCCAAATACATCTTTAATTCCTTGATAGGATTTAATCACAAGGAACGCTAGCACGCAAGCCACCATGGTCGCTACACTTGAGGCTATAGTTTTAACGTTAATTGGAAATAGTTCTGTTTGCATTACATATGGTAAATTTCCCAAACCACATGCATATATAATATTGAAACTCAAAACTCCAACCAGGGGTAACGCTGATATAGAGAATAAGGTCTCCTCACTGACTTTAATCGAGTCTTGTAAGAAGAAGTACACACCAACCATAGTCAGTGACACACCAACACCAAGACTTGATAACAACATGAGTATTCGTCTCCCAAAATATCCAGTCAGGAATGTTGCTCCGATACCTGAAATTATATAATTCTAGTTAAATTAATGTATATAAAATTACATGTTTTAGTACATAGGAAATTTAAACTTGGAACAGTAAAGATAAGTCATGTCTACAATATGATAAGGATTCATAAAATACAATTTCCCTACAAACTGTTATCTTATATCAATACATCTTTATTTCCAGACAAAGGTTAATATTTTTTTTATTAAAATCTATTTAAAGATTGTAAATGGTGTTTAATATTCATAACATTTTATATTCAATCAACATTCGACAAGTTACATATTATTGCATTGCAAATTTTAATTTATTGATGCACAATAGTACGACTATCTGTGCGTGTGTGTGTGTACGTGTGTATGCGTTTGTGTACGTGTGTTTACTTATTTGTGTGCATGTGTGTGTACGTTTGTATGCGTGCCTGTATGCGTTTGTGTACGTGTTTACGCATTTGTGCGCGTGTGTGTGTACGTTTGTGTGCATGTGTGTGTACGTTTGTGTGCATGTGTGTGTACGCTTGTGTGCGTGCCTGTATGCGTTTGTGTACGTGTGTTTACGCATTTGTGCGCGTGTGTGTGTACGTTTGTATGTGTGCCTGTATGCGTTTGTGTACGTGTTTACGCATTTGTGCGCGTGTGTGTGTACGTTTGTGTGCATGTGTGTGTACGTTTGTGTGCATGTGTGTGTACGTTTGTGTGCATGTGTGTGTACGCTTGTGTGCGTGCCTGTATGCGTTTGTGTACGTGTGTTTACGCATTTGTGTGCATGTGTGTGTACGTTTGTATGCGTGCCTGTATGCGTTTGTGTACGTGTTTACGCATTTGTGCGCGCGTGTGTGTACGTCAGTGTGCGTGTGTGTGTACGTCAGTGTGCGTGTGTGTGTACGTCAGTGTGCGTGTGTGTGTACGTCAGTGTGCGTGTGTGTGTGTACGTCAGTGTGCGTGTGTGTGTACGTCAGTGTGCGTGTGTGTGTACGTCAGTGTGCGTGTGTGTGTACGTCAGTGTGCGTGTGTGTGTACGTCAGTGTGCGTGTGTGTGTACGTCAGTGTGCGTGTGTGTGTACGTCAGTGTGCGTGTGTGTACGTCAGTGTGCGTGTGTGTGTACGTCAGTGTGCGTGTTTGTGTACGTCAGTGTGCGTGTGTGTACGTCAGTGTGCGTGTGTGTGTACGTCAGTGTGCGTGTGTGTGTACGTTTGTGTGCGTGTTATACGTTTATGTGCGTGTGTATATCCGTGTGTGCGTACCTGCTCCGAGTTGTACAAATCCATAAACAATGCTAGCGTACGGGCCTGATATGGAACTGCTTTGACGGAATATTACTTCCAGATATGATTGAATTGCTAAACTACCAGTCATGTACTGCAATACTTTTAAACCTGAAAATATTAAATATAAATATTAAAAATAATTTCGATACTCAGTGATGATATCAGATACTAATACGTGTGATCATTTTCGTACTTAATTACAATAAAGATACATCAAATTTGAAATAATTACAGAAATATTTGTAGAATAACTTCTACTAATATGTTTACTATAAAATTGTATTATGATGGCTGATAACATTCTCCAAATATATTTCAAAACATTTAAATAATGTTAGTATATATACAAGATCAATTATTATTAATTTTCATACTTATCTTTTCTTCGGTTATTATTATCTTAGTTATCTAATGACTTTCTTTAGACGGCTTACATTATTTTTAAAAATCTATAACACGGTTAAAACAGTTTGATAAGAATAATTTGATGATATAGGTAAATAAAATATAATAGATAAAGTTTTACCTGCTGTAATATAAATAGCTTTCCTATATTTCATGTTCTTGAACAGTTCTGCGAGAGTACTTTTGTTTTCCATACTATTCTGTACGTGTACCCGTATTATGTCCAACTGTTCCTCTGCCCACTACAATTATTTTTCTGGTTACCATGGCAGTACGATAAAAATACTGTAAATTCACATCAACAGACCTTTGAATCCTTAGAGCTTTTTAAAATCATGAAAGATTTTTTTGCCGCGGGAACATTTCCACAGGCTAAATAATAATATGGAGATTCCGGTAACCATAGACACAAGAAAGCATAGAACACAGATATAAATAATACCATAGAATTCAATACAGAATAGGACACAAATGGACCTATACCATATATAATTAGACTACCCAAGTTGTTCATAACTTGCACTAACATGCCCAAAGCTCCCCTAATTTCTTTATCAGCTATTTCCGTTAAATAAATCATTGTGACCTGTGAATAAAAAAAAATCCTTTGACATTGATTAAAAAAAAACTTTATAAAATATAAAAAACTTACAACAGCAGTAATTCCATTTCCAATACCCATCAAAAACCTCGCACAGCACATGAGGGCTGCGTTCTTTGTAAATAGAATTAACATCTAAAAAATACATATGTTTAAATGCTAAGAATTAAATGCTCTATATAAATAAATGAAATTGTGCTATATATACAATTGCTTTAAATTTCTATGACACAGAATTTAGGGGATTTTGTTAATAATGAATAATATAATTTGTTTTATGTGTAGTGTAACATATCGTTCAATATTTAAGCACACGATAAAATGCTTATGTTATTGTGCCCTGTTTAAAATTATAATTAAACATTCACTCTTGATTAATGTTTGCGATAAATATAGAAAAAAACAAAGCAATTCATAGATTTGAATAACAATTCATATTTTTTTTAAAAAGAAGGTAATCAGATTGCGTTAAATCTAGGTTCATTTCAAATTCAAATTCAAATTCAAAATATCTTTATTCAAGTAGGCATTTACACGCACTTTTGAATCGTCAATTATTACAATACAAAAAAAGGTCAGTGTAGTCCGTCCGTAAGCAAGCTACCACCGGCTCGGAATGCTGCTCTGTTGAGAAGAGCCGGCCAGAAACTCAACAGTTGCTCTTTTCAAAAGAAATATAACAATAGGTGATGTATATTAATTATAATATAATATAAATCCTGCAAATGATTCAACAACTTAAGTTCCACATATTTCGATCCACTAAAAACTCTTGAACGTTATAATAAGCTTTATTTAACTATAAACTTTTGATTTTAGATTTAAAACTAAGAAATGGAAGGTCTAAGATATCATGTGGAACTTTATTATATATGCGTATACTCAGACCCATGAAGGATTTATTAACTTTTTGAAGCCGAAACTTTGGCGTTACGAGTTTGTTTTTATTTCTCGTATTTATCGCGTGTCTGTCACTGTTTTTTATATAACTATTTAAATTTTGCCGTATATATAAAATGTTATTAAATATGTATTGGGAAGCGACTGTAAGAATACCTATTTCTTTAAAAACATCTCTCAGAGAATCTCTAGCTTTTAAGTTATAAATAGCCCTCACAGCTCTTTTTTGTAAAATAAATATAGAATTAATTTCGACAGCACTGCCCCATAATAAAATACCGTAAGATAAAATACTGTGAAAATAACTAAAATAAACAAGTCGAGCCGTATTTATGTCCGTTAATTGTCTAATTGTTAATTGTCATTGAACTTTTTTTTACGCTCTAAACTAATCAGTGCATGTCATTATCCAATTAACATCACACCAATAAAAAAATAAGTTAAAAAGCGCTATTACTGACATCCTTTTCACATGATATTAGTATCCTAGTTGAGATAGCACTCGGTAAATTGAATAAAAAATGCCTCGTTCGACAGGGTCGATCGTGTTAAGTAGATTCCCGTCGGTCGAATCGACAAAGAAAAACTAGCCAGCAGTATTCTACTGGTCATTACGAGTCTTATGACGGGTCACTAAGCATATATTGGGTGGGCGAGGAACCACCCCCCTCCCCTATCTCCTAAACAGGGGGTCGCATCAAAAAACTTTTCGGACAAAAAAGTTTCCTCTTTTAATTTGTTAATTTTATAAGATTTTTCCGACAACAAAATTTTGCCTTCTTTTGTGACTTTTTTCGGTTTTTAACTTTCAACCCCCCCAGCCCTCCAACCCCTCAACCGATTTCCCCCTTTCAAGAACTTAACCTTCATTTTGTCCTTAAGAATGTATATACCAAGTTTGAAAATCTTCCGTCAATATTTGTGACCTGTAGCGTGTCCCAAAGGTTTGCACTTTCACACCCCCTCCCAGCCGCTGCTTTCACTTTTTCCAAAAAAAACGAGATGCTACGTTTGTCCTACTAATTTATCCTATCGACCTGTGAAGTCAGATTTTGCCTACGATGAATTTGGACTGATGGATCATATATACATATATATATAGAGGGATATATAATTTTTTTTTTCGACGTATTCTCAATTTCCAGTTCATAAACGGCGTAGCGCCCCTACTCTGGGGTCTGGGTCCCGTCATCGCATCGATTGCAATAGGTAGATTCATCTATGGAATCGGAATCTACCTAAAATCACTGATTGAGTTTTACAAGCTAAGTCAACAAACAATTATGGTATGATTATTTTTCTAGGTAGAATTAAAACCTAAAATAATGTACGTACCGCACCTATGAAACCTGGAAGAGACGCCAGGATTACTGTCCTACGTCGTCCTGTTCTTTCGCTCAGTTCCCGACCAAAGTAGCAGCCGGTTACAGCTCCCAGAGCGGAGAGAGACACGATCCACGATATTTGGGCCTGTTTAACATTACAAATACCTTGATCTTGTTTCAAATGATGTAAATCAAAGTCTTAAATTTTGATTCCTATGAACTTACATCTGAAATGTCAATACTGGCATCACCATTTTTTAATTTAGGTATAGCAGGAGAGGCCCAAGTGTTCACAGCACCGGTAAAAGAGTACGCAAGTGACGCTGACGATATAAAAATAATTATAAATATTTATTTTAATAATTGTTTATTTTTAAATTTGCCGCCACTGACTTACCGCATAAACCCGCTAAATATTGCACTTTTCTACTAGTTGCTTTCGACATTATCACACAAAACCATTTAAAATATAAATAAATGCGTAAAAAACCAAAGTTAATAAAAATATGTCTCAAGTTGGTTAAAAATACGGCGGCAAACGACTGATAGCACTCGGTAACTGACAACAATGTACTGACTAGTGACTAGTGACTAATGCCTAAATAAACGAATCGAATAATACAGAGGAGTCTATCTAAAGTACATATTTTCATTATCTGACATTTCTATAAATGAATATTATAACCTATTTTTTTGTTTCATTGAGAATCATAAGGTTTTCAATTCAATTTATTTAAAAGGTACTTTATTAAATATCTACCTGTTATTAAGAGACAGTTTTGATATCTTGATATATAAAGCACAAAAACACTAACTCACTGACTCATTCATCGCTCTACAGCCCAAACCGTTATACCTAGAAAGCTGAAATTTGGACACAATACTCCTGACATATTGAATAGGTGCAATAAGAAAGGATTTTGCAAAGTTCCAAACCGTTCCAAAGTTACAGCCAAAAAATTGCAAAGTTTACCCCCCGCTCCCTCCCTTCTCCCATTCCATTGCAGTAGAAATTAAAATTATTTGGCCCCCTCACTATGTTTATTCGTAGGATTAGGGTTCGTAACTCACATACAGTTTGGTATTATTTTCTATTTACCTACATACAGTATGTGATTATTTGTAATTATTTTCAATTAACCCACATATAGTTTGCGATTTTTTGTTATTATTTGCCCAGCAAAGCGGGCGGGAATCAGCTACTCTTTATATATACAACAATTAATGCTATTCTAAAAATGAATTTACACGAACTATTTTGTTGTGTAACCGAAAAATAATTTTAGAGTTAATTTAATTGATAATTTAGAGATAATTTTCGGATAGGTACATATTTTCCCAGTTAACTACTGAGTCCTAATCATTAAAATGTTAGAATAGAATCTATGGTTTAATATTGTTTAAATTATTTGATTTTATATTTTTGTTTTCTGTTAGTATTCCAGTTAATCATTAATCTTTTATTAATATTTTTATTTATAAAATATTTCCACTTCGAATTAACGCCAGTAATCCCTTGTGTACTTCAAATTTGAGTGTCAGGAGGGTCTGTTTTGATACCATACATTATCATACAAAATAACCTAGAGCCTAGGTAGAAGAGCCTAGCTGTAGTTATCTTACTGCAAACGACGAGTCAACACAGCGGCACCCAGCTCCACTCTAAATGAGGACTTCTGCAACGTCCGGGGACTTCATTCCAATGTAAATGCCGTCTACGGTCGTCTAGAGATGGCGGAGCCGGCTTTGTTGTTTTTGACGAAGACGTATATATAACGCAACCTAACAACACAGCGTATTTAACATATCCCGGGTATAAACTCGAACATCATTTTATAACTTATACCACACATCGGGGTATGTCTGTTAGTAAGGGAGAATATTTGCAACCGTTGCCTTCTGATTTTTGAAGGTCGGAACCAGTCTGTGTTCTTATTACGCCTGGACATGGACGAGCATGTCAGAGTCTACGTGTGCCTCCACAGGTGCCGTAATGGTAATGCAGAAATAGATAGAAGCCTGACGACTTGCTTTCACAGACTCCCTACGCCGAAATGGTAGTCCTCGGGAACTTGAACGCGCACTATATCGATTGCCTAGGGTCACATGCTACCGACCACACGGGGAGTTTGTCCTTGTTTATCCGATCCCTAAAAAGATAAAAGCTCGGATCTAGCTAACTACAGACCTGTCGCCATTATCTCTATTCGCTCCAATGTAATGGAGAGGATCATCAATCAATAGCCTCCAAGCCAATCCTAAAGTACCTCGTGGATCGCCAGTTGATCAATGACCGGCAATATGCTTTCGTCGATCGGCTGCTGATATTCTATTATATCTTATGCACCGTTGGATAGCTGTTTGTAAACAAGGCATAGTTTCTTGCAGTCCGCCTAGATATGGCGAAAGCCTTCGAAAGTGTATAACACAAGCGGGTCCTTTGGAAGCAGCCTTCCTATCAGCCTCCCGAAAGTTTATGTAAGTGGATCATCAGTTTGCATCAGGTTGTTCTGGACAGTTTTTGCTTCGAACCCAAGCCTGTGTACGTGTATTTCCCTACTCTGTTCCTTCTGCACGTCAATGATATGTTGGATTTTTCTAACATACATATTATACATATATTCCGGTGCAAGGCTCTCTCGGGACAAACTCATCGAGTGCCGAATGAAACTTGTGTCGTCTATAGAGACCTCCTTTGGAATACTCTCGTAATGGGGTGAACAGAACATCGTTCAGTTTAGCCTCCAAAAGACACAAGGTTGCAGATTTATCACAAAAAACCCCATTTGTCCTATCGTCGTTCTTTAAGAGTACTCCTCACAAGGCTTCGCCAAATATCAGAATACTGAGCATCGACAATTCAAGCAACTGTCGGTTTTGCCTAACCCCGTTCTCTGTGAAGGGCTGGGCTCTCTGACATTGCGTAGAGAAGTGTCTTCTTTGTGCGTCTGTTATAGTATAGCTGCTGCTTACAACGGGGACTGTTCCGAAGAGCTATTTGAGCTAATACCTGCCGCTGTATTTCATCATAGCACAGCACTACATCATCTGCAATACCATCTTCTACTGTGCGGTTTTCAAGGATCTCTTCCACCTACCAACCAAGGATCGATACGACATGAGTACTTTAAAAAAAGGCGTATACTCCCACCATAAAGGGCGGCAACCCATTTACGATTCCCGGAAGTTGCAAAAGTTGGTGGACGTGATCTCTTGTATTTGGTGACCGCTATATTTGCACTTGTAACCATTTAAAAAAAAAAAAGACTGCGAGGGTATCAAAGCTGCCTTGCTCTGAGAAAAACCACACAACAAACTCAGCCTGGTATTTTTTTATTGTAATACTTGTTTCATAAGTCAATCAATCTAAATAAAAATATTATATTATATAATATTAAAATACACCAATATAACCATATTTATTAAATGATTTTTTGGGTCAGTTATGAAAATACATATGATATATTGATATGACATTAACAATTATTATTTTCAATACAACATGTTCCTATTTTAACATTTAATAATACATGTTTAATCTAGTTATCAGGCATCCTATCCAAGAGATTCATAATACGCATTGCTACGTTTAGATTATCAGTACATACATCTGTTACGTTATAGGGAGGTAGAATCGTTACATTCCCAATTATTATATTGTCATCATTTACTGTAACGGGTAGCAAGTTTTCTTTAAACCAAAACACTACTTTGTGCTTTCTTGCTGCTATAAATTCTGTTGATAACTTTGTGGCCTCTTTGACAGGAATAATTAAATTTTCTTCCGGCTCCTTTACACACAAATCTATAATGGCATGACCTGGTATTAATGTTGTCCGATATTTGTCTTCTTTTGGTACTAATAGTATTAAACTGAAACAAAACTTTTATTAAACATTGAAAAAATATTATAAAAAATTTCAATTAAAATATTTTTACCTATGATCTATAGGATCTATGGAATGAATAAAACCAGATATTGAAGTGCTTTTAATCAGTTGTACCTGGACATATTTATTTATAAGCACCAATAGATCGGTAGGATTTACGTTTTGGATTTTGAAACTGCTGTTAATTTCCATATTAATTACAGAATATTAGGATTAAAATGAATTATTATATATAATCTAGGCTAACATATTTTATTAGAACTTAAACTTTTAAATTATATTCAGTTTTAATAATGATTTAACCTCGGTTACAGAATTATTGGCTCAAAGGTTTAGAATTTAAGAACAAAACATTAAAAAAGAGATTTCCAGTACTTTAAAAAGTAATATTATAACAAAAATAACATTACTGTAGTAAAGGATTTAGAATTTTTAAATTCAACCTTCACAATGTCAATTGTCAAGATGATTGTTGAAATTTATCGAGTAGACAAGCGAAGGTACAGAGCCGAACAGCCTTCTAATTTCATTTTAATAAAATTAAACTATAAAACTAATGATATATCAATTCTTGGACGTAGAAACCAAGAAATAAACTGTCGGTCTATCTGTACTGTATCGCTTTTTTTTTCTTAATAAAATCTCAAAGCCAAAATCTTTATAAAACATTATTTCCTATTTGTCTATTACAAAAGTCAACATCGATCGCATTTAATTCAAAAGAACCAAGGATATGTCTGATATCTTCTCACAAAAATCAAATCTTAAATAAGAGAAATAGTAAGAAAATACTATGTTACCACGATATGTATAATACAAAATGAAATTACGAATATGTACTAGTGCGGCTAAACACGTAATGCTTCCGCGACAAGTTTATTTCGATCAATGACTGGCTGTAGAACCATAGAGCTTGAAATTCAGTATTAGCAAAAGTAATCCCTAATTATCTATTTACCCCGTTAGCATTACAATTTATCGTATATGTAAGAGGAAGGATGCTTATTTATTTAAGATAAAGTACGATCATACGAGAAATGTGCTCAGCTACTCGGAATGAATTTCCAAAGACTGCCACAACCGGATATTTTATTGACCTGTTTGTAATTCTAGTCAATATAATGCACAAATACATATACAAACTAGGGACGTTATTAAAATAATTTATTGAGTATATTAATTCAAAAAGCCTACTTTGTGTCCTATTTAAGAAAGGGTAGTTATTACTTTAGGTGTAGTAGATTGTGAAACATTGTTAGTGTGTATATCCTTTAAGTGCTTTTAAGTGCTGTATTAGGAGTAAATTACTAAATAAGACTGGAACACACGATTGATCATTTCAGTATTATATTAATTTCAGTAAGCTTAAATAAAACACACAATATACAATATGATAATAGGTTTTAATCACAGAACATTTACATTTAATGCTTAAAACAATCCCGTAACCATTATTCTTTGAAAATAATTCAATAAAATTATAATATTAGAACATGAAGATATTGAATATATTTCTATAATAAATATAAATTAATATTCAATATCTCCTTTTACTAAACCAAATATATATTATAGTAAAACATACTTATTTTTTATGCATTGGATAGTGGTCCTGTAACAAAAAGTTAATAAGATAGCGGCTGGAGTCAAGTGGTGTTACCAGACTGAATAAAGCTACCACTAAATTGTTTATAATTTTTGCAGTTGTCTTCGGACTCCCTCCCACTACTACACGTGCGGGCAATGTCACGGTAAACAGCTAGTTAATAGTAATAAATTGTTACATGTTAACTTAATTCAACTTAATATACAATTTTAATTTTACAATCAAATAGGTTTCAGCATAAGTTTTTATGCTGACAGTTTTATACCTATAACATTAATACAAATATTTTATATCACTATATTTCAATTCGGTTAACATATTTTTAGTTTAACATAGTCCATTTATATATGTATATTATATTGTAACACATGGCCAAAACATTAGATATTACCAGATGATTGAAAATCTGTACCTAATGCACTACATAATATATAAATAACTATATAAAATATGTCATTAGTCATAACTTACAAGTATTATATTATACTGATAATACTTAATATGAAAATAACACTATTAGGGCTTTATTTTTTTAATAATCTAAATTACGCATAAAAAAATAAACACACAATTAAACAGTGGTAAAATTTCCATTATAGTGCGCTAAATTAGATAAAAAAATAGCCTAACCCTAAAATAGCGACTTAAGTGTCCAGACATCACAATTAATTTGATGTTAGTATGCTAGTTGAACTAGAGCGCTAGATTGGATAATGAAATGGCTGCCTAACCTAAAAATAGCGACTTCAAAAGTTCTAAAAATCCCGTAGCTCGCCTGTAGCATGATCATTATTTTGTTAGTATACTTGTTGAACTAGAACGCTAGATTGGATAATAAAATGGTTGCCTAACCCAAAAATAGCGACTTAAAAGTGTCCAGAAATCACAAGCTCACTAATAGTATTTTCATTACTTGATGCTAGTATGCTAGTCGACTTAGAGCACTAGATTGTATAATGAAATGGCTGCCTAACCCGAAATAGCGACTTCAAAAGTTCTAAAAATCCCAAGCTCGCTCGCAAGCAATATGATCTGTGATGAATGGAGTCTATGCTGTTTATTTTGTATTTTTGATGAAACGTACAATACACAAACAAATATTTTTATACGTAAAACTTATCTATACATATGCTTTAAATATGCAATATATTTTTAAAGGACCAATAATAAATTTCAATCAATAAAAAAAACGATTTTGAAAATATTTGGTTTAAAATTTTAAGACGATGTTCTTATCATCTTTATGAATATCTAATTTATCTAATCTGTAATATCTATATCTATAGATCGTTAAAAAAGATCCAGAACAACGCAACGTCAAAATTTCGATTTGTATTATTTGAGATAACAAAATACAAATACTTTTTCAGTTATGACTTTTAGTCAGTCAAAAAGTTTTACATTAAAAATTATTTATTCTGAATTCTTTGAAAATGCTTAAATATTATTACTATTGAAACTAAAATAAAAATAAAAATTAATAATATTAAAATTTTGGTAATAGTTTTTCTAATTCTAGCAACATTATATGTAGTGACGCGTCTAAAATGTTTATTTTCTTTAATGTTTTCCTTAATATTCAAACAGGAAAAATAAGATTCGAAGTACATACTTGTACTTGTTTTTTGTAGATACTTGTTGGATTCGGACAACTAACATTAAAATTACATTAGCGCCATACACCTTTATATATAAGCTTACTTGGTATTTTAGACTATAAGGACTTTTAAGATGGCTCCGTCACTTATATTTCTATGTCTATTTAAAGAAGTTGATAGTCAAAGAATTTAGGGTTGCGGTTTTTTGTTTTTATTATTTCTGAACGGAGCTTTGGGACCTTGAGTCATGGGCGATGGACTTTTAGTTCTAAACTTGGATGGATTTTTATTAACAGTATTTGGATTACATTGCTGTGGACCCGTACTTGGTTGTTTGGTAAAGGTTGGCTGATTTTTCTTTACAATTAATTTAAATGCCACTGAATTTTGCTTAATAAAATGAGCAAAAAAGTTTAGAGGCATCACGCAGCATTTTGCACTACGGAATATTTCATTAATATCCATAGCATCACTGTAACAGTGGTCGTTATAAGTGACTCTGCGCCGGCTGTCCTGCAAACCACTGATACTGATTTCATAAACGTGATTTTGTGCTACTTTCTTGCATCCAATAAGTTGCAAAACCCAATAAGCCATTTTCAGATGGATATCAATTTTTAGTGTTAATATGTAAATCATTTTACCCTGAGGCACAATGTACACAAAGCGATCATCTTTGGTAATGGAGATATTATCAATGGTGATATCTTGATCCAAGTTCAGGAGCATATTTTGAGGATGACAACCCGCAAAATGATTTACCATTTCCTTAAGAGCACCTAAAAACATATTTTATATATTTACTGCTATTAAACAGAAACAACTATTAAACTTCTATTTACTTTATCTTATAAACAAATCTGTAATGCTACAAACTATTTTATGAATTGATTATAATATTGAGGTTGGTTTGACATACCTGACCATGAGCATCTCCCGAATATCCCAAGAGGGCACGTCATTACCCGAAAGATACATTCCTTGATATGGTTCTCCATCAGTGCAGCTCCAGTTTTGTAGTTACACCCAGAAGAAAGATTGGGGCAGTTTAAAGTCGCCTGAGTGAAACACAATATTCAATTAGTTACAGATACTTGAAGAAACACAAAATAATTTAATTCAATGCAAATATGTTGACAATAAAAATAATATTATAAATTATTTAAAGTTGCTCATTTTTAATAATTAATTATGTGTATAAGTTTGATATTTACTAATTTAAAATAATGAAAAAATATAACATTAAATTATTCTCTTAATCAAAGTAATATAAAAGCAAATGAAGTAAATATTATATTTAGTTTCATCGTAGAATAATAACTGTATTAACATTGCTTATTGTTTTATATCAGTAAAAAACATATACTTTCAAATTATTATCACATATTAATAACACAAACCTTCGATATCAAATCTTCGAGCTGCCAGTTTCTCATCTGAGTCATGGTCTGACGGCATATGGGGCAAATGGGTGGCATCAAGCTCTTGGTGCAGGAGTGGCAAAGGCTGTGCCCGGATTGACATTGAAATATTGGAGCTGACATGGTCTCCAAACAAACTGGACATTCAGGCAACTCTACCACGGGTCCCATTCTGGATAGCATGGATATTTAATATTCATATCATTTCACACTTATTACAATATTACAATTACATAACTAGTTTCAATATAAACTATAAATAAAAGACATAAATTAAAACTTACTTATTAACTTTTGCTTTCGCCATTTTCACTTCACGATCTTAGCTGGCCTGATAAAACAAAATACGACACTGTTAAAAGTGATAAAAATGCAACGTTACAATATTTTTAATTACTTTAGTTAATGAACTTATTTCCTCAAGCCTAAACTGATGCAAACACAATGAAATGAAACTAAAGTACTAGAAATGAAAAAAACCTCAATAAAACTTACTTTCAATAATAATTTTATGCGTGTTAATATTATCACAACTCACAAATGTCAAAACACAATAACCAATGACCATATCAAGAATTGCTGATAAAGTATCCCACCGATATATAGACACTTCAATGAGTAAACTAAGCAGTGGGAATTCCGAAACAGAATATAAAATATTATAATACTTACATATAATGAACTCTATCACTTAACATGAGAGTTGATAGTTTATTAATGATCTGACGCCTTATGACTTATCGATTTTATAGCATCAAACGTATCGTGGCAGTAATCAGCACCCAACAAGTAATGCCCCGATATAAGTTGCCATCACTCAAAATATATATTTTTTTTTTCAGTGAAACTAATGTTTAATGTGAACATTAAGGCTAATGCTATTGGTAACTGGGAGTTGCGGTCCCGCCAACTGGTGGCTATATCTTGAACTAGCGAAAACGGGTCGGCTGATTAATGACATATGTAAATTGTATGTAAACAAATCCGTTTTTAAAGTCTTATTAATTATTAATTTAATGAAAGGACATTAAGTTAAGTTAAATATAAAATTTGAGTTAAAAATAAATTTAAAAAAAATGTTCTTATCAATGTGTGAAGTGTTAGATCATTTGGACTCTACAACGAAAAGCCGAAACTTTATTGAAGGCGAACAAGTCGTTAATTCTAATCATTTAATCTACACGGGAATTTTGAATGAAAATGATGAGCAATACGAATTATTATCTTATTGTATTCAATCATCTAATACTCGAGGAGATCCTCATGAAATAACTACAGTTATTAGTAAAACTGGTAAGGTTATTTCCTCAGTATGCAGCTGTACAGCTGGGTTAAGTGAAAGATGTAAACATAGTGCTGGTGTTTTGATATTTTGTTCACGGTACGTTTAAATTATTGAAAATGTTTCTTTATGTTTAATTTTTACTGCTAAGCTCAATAAATTATATTTTCTTTATTTTAGTAACGATTTGACTGGCTTCAAAATCGTTTCATCAACAGATAGAAAATGTCTTTGGAGTGCACCTCGCAACGCTTGTTTGGAACAATATCATCCGAAGCCTTTGAGTGAACACAGCTGTTTTGATATAAAAAAAAATCATGAGGAACTAAGTGATGATGTCAAGAAGTCGATCAGAGAAAAACTTTTTTCGAAGAATTTGAAGAATTTGAATTTGAAATCAGCTTTATCAGTGCATGTGTACGAGCGTGAATGATTTATTTATGATTGATTCTTTTTTTTTAATGAAAGTTTTGATGAAGTAAATTTTCACATAAACAATTTTTACAATTCACTGTTTATATGAATAATTTTTGTTTTTAATTTAATTAATTTTGTACATATTCACCAATTAATTTCAATTTTTTTTCTATTTTTATGGAATAATTTAATCAATTTTAATCATGATTTATACGTAACATTTACTTCATCTAAATTTCCGATTCTTTAATCATGTTGTTATGTTTACTTTCTATTCTACACAATATTTTGAATGTATTTTTCATAGAACTGGAAGACATGCTCCACTGCAACCTCCTGTTGAAACTGTCTCTCCTGAGAACTTACGACTTATCCAAAGTTTGATTTCACACTCATCCTCGTCATCAATCCTACATAATCTTTCTGAACAACCCTTTCGACCATTAAGAGAATGTTGTGAGAAACTTTTCGAGCAATTAATCGGGAATCCTTGCAATATTTGTTTTACTTTACTCTTACACCCATAAACACAACAATAAGCTTTTCTTTTATTTTCTTTCGGGGAAAAACGTACACCCGAATTATCAACAGTATCTTCCATTTTAATTTTACTTTGATTTTCAACCAACAATTTGAAAAAATTAAAAAAATTGCTAATTAGAGTTCACAATACCATCCAAATTAACAATACACTTATGACAGCTGACCCGCTTTCGCTAGTTTAAATTATGAACACCACGCGGCAGCACTTGTACTTACCATTTACCAATTATATTAAATCTTTTGCTTTTTGAGGTAGGTACTTATTTTATTTAACAACAAACTTAAGCTGTATTAATTTAGTATCAATGATAAAAATATCGTTTTCATATATTTATAAAGAGTCAAGAAAGTTAAATATGTATTGAAACTCTCAAAATAAGTTAATATTAATTTAAATATTTGTGACCATAGTTTGTTAATTTAATTAACTAAATTTAATACTCCTTTAAATATTTTTTTTATAAATAAGTTTCCAAGGATTTAATAAGCAGTAGTTGAGAACGACCTCTGTATCCTGCGTCACGGTCACCTTGAAGACCCTACTTTTTCTTCCTTATGGATTTTAGTAGACACAGGAAACGAAAAAATCCTGTATTGCTGTGTCTACCGTTCGCACAGCGGTGATCAGGTGACAACTAGATTATTTGAGTATCTCGGTGAGGCTGCAGATATGGCTCTGCATCAGTACCCTTCAGTGCAGCTCGTCAATCTGGGGGACTTTAATGCCTGTCATCAGGACTGGCTCTTCCCGTACCAGAAGACAAACCATGCTGGAAGAGAAGCGCGAAACTTTGCGTTGTCTTTCGACCTCTTTCAGCTGGTGAGGCAAGCGACGCGAGTACCAGATGTAGTAGGCCATAAAGCCAATTGCCTGGACCTTTTGCTGACAACTGATCCGGACAGGTATCGTGTAGAGGTGACTTCCCCCTTGGGAACCTCCGATCACTGTTTGGTGAAATCTGTATTTACATATTCCCCACCAGCTTTCGAACCACCTGGTGTTAGGCGAGTATAGAAATACAAGTCAGCAGATTGGGATGAGAGGCGGCACTTCTTTGCGTCTTATCCTTGGCGGCAGGTCTGCTTCTCTTCTTTGGATCCGTCGAGTTGCGCGGATGCTATAACCGATGTGGTACATCAGGCAATGGAGTACTTCATACCTTTTGCTGACGTAGCCATCGGTGGCAAAGCTCGCCCATGGTTTAATGCCGAATGTGGTCATGCTGAAGACCGAAAACATTCGGCATATCTAATTTGGGCTGATGCTCGAAGCTGCAAAGCTCCGAATGTAAGTTTAAAGAAGAGAGCCTTTAACCAAGCTGCCAAGTCCTATAAAAAGGCATTACGGAAGGCTCGTCGCGATCGTATCGCTAAGAATGGCGAAAAGCTCTCTGTCAGACCTACTGGCAGTCGAGCTTTCTGGTCTCTTGCCAAAGCGATCGAGTCGAACTTCTGCCAATCCTCACTACCTTCTCTGCTGAAGCCGGATGGATCTCTAGCCCATACAGCGACAGAGAAAGCGAATGTATTTGTTTCTCTATTCGCTGATAATTCACATCTAGACACTGGCAATGCTTCTCCAGCACATCTTCCTCACTGCGGTATTTCGATGCCTGAAATCCGCATCACTAACAAAGAGGTATGGAGACCATTGTGTTGTCTTGATGTGAATAAAGCCAGTGGTCCTGATGGTATACCAGCCATTCTGCTCAAAACATGCGCAGCTGAGTTGTCTCCTGTATTGACACGTCTGTATTGTCTCTCTTTCAAGTCTGAAATAGTGCCGAAATCTTGGAAGCTTGCTAACGTGCAACCAGTGCCCAAAAAAGGCAGTCGTGCCGATCCTGCCAATTATAGACCGATTTCAATCACCTTCATACTCTGCAAGATTATGGAGCGTGTATTGGACTCGCGCCTTTTAGCGTACCTTGAAGGTAACGATCTCCTCAGTGACCGACAGTACGGGTTTCGCCGAAATAGGTCCACTGGGGACCTTCTAGTGTACGCTACGCACATTTTAAGCGAGGCCATCGAGAAGAACGGAGAAGCGGTCGCCGTCTCTCTTGACGTCTTGAAGGCATTTGACAGGGTCTTTCATGCGAGCCTTATAAGCAATTTTTCAACATACGGCATATCTCCTGGTCTGATCGACTGGGTAACGGACTTTCTGAACCAAAGATTTCTCCGAGTAGTTGTCGACGGGTGTTCCTCGGAACCCTTGACAATAAATGGCGGTGTGCCTCAGGGGTCCGTTCTTTCTGAAACTCTCTTTCTGCTGCACATTAACGATCAGCTGAAGCCCGGTTTCTATGGGTATGCAGACGCCAGCACAGTTGTAGAAAGATACCTCCCTAGTAGTCGGGCTAGTAGAGATCAAGTACAGTCTGAAAGAGAAGCCATGGTGCAACGTTTGAATGACAAACTTCAGGCAGTCTCCGCATGGGGCAAAGCCAATCTTGTCAAATTCAACGCCACCAAAACGCAGACGTGTCTGTTCACCGCCAAAAGGAGCCCTTTCACCTTGGCTCCTACTTTCCAGAGTGTATCTTTGGAATACAGTGACCGGCTTCAGTTGTTAGGCTTAGAGATTTCCTCGAACCTCAACTTTGGTCGGTGTATTGAGTCCAGAGCAAGAGCAGCTGCAGGAAAGCTTGCCGTTCTTGCGAAGGTCCGTCAGTACTTTACACCGGGACAGCTACTTGTATTATATAAAGCACAGATCCGGTCGTGTGTGGAGTACTGTGGGCATATAGTCGCTGGTGCCGCTAAGTCTCATCTTGCGGTTCTGGACTCAATTGAGAGGCGAGCAAAGAGGCTTATAGGCGACCCTGAATTGGTTGAAGCCAACCTCCACATTCGTAGAATTGCTAGCCTCTTAGTATTCTATAGGATACATTTCGGTGAGTGTGCGCAGGAATTACATGATTTAATTCCTCCGTCCCCCATCCATCACAGGACGTTCCGACGCACGGCAGATATCCATCCTTACGTTGTGGACATTCCCCCTGTCCGAACAAGGCGCTTTGCTTCGTCTTTTTTAGTTCGTACAGCGAAGGACTGGAACAGCTTGCCTGCGTCGGTATTTCTGTCCCAATACGATGTGGGTGTCTTCAAGAGAAGAGTGAATAGGTTACTGGGTTAATGCGCCTTACTATCTATGACTACATTTCCACTTTCCATCAGGTGGAATGTAGTCAAGCACTAACCCAGGTGGTATAAAAAAAAAACCTCTTAACCTTTCTATTCTCAATCCTAGTCGTTGGATCTTCTTTCTTGTATTCACTCTCCTTTCAATATCCTTCTCAAATGCTCCATTTCTTATAAACACAGGACCATCGAAAGTCGCTTCGCAAAGTTAAATAAATAATACTAAATGATACAGTAAAGACTACGAGGTTAGGTTATTTTTGCTTGTATTAAAAACATAATGAATGAATTTCCATTTTATTAATTTACTACTATCTAAAAATAGTTTTTTTTTCGGATATTCATATGCGAATATTCGCGAAATCACTAAAATTATACATAGAAGTTATATAGGAAATAATCATTGAGGGTATCATTTAGTAACAATCAGTACTCAAAACAAAGACTTTTTTTCATTTTAACGATTTTATTTTCTTATGGTTTATTTATCTGCGCGCGAAACCTTTGGAATAGCTCTAATTTTAATTTTATATTTTAAAAATATTTTTACCACGCAATCTTTAAGTATCATACCCTGACCCAAAATTTCTATACTTATAATATTATAAAAATGTGTCCCAAATGATATTTATT
Source organism: Melinaea marsaeus rileyi (assembly GCA_918358865.1). Classification (NCBI taxonomy): domain Eukaryota; kingdom Metazoa; phylum Arthropoda; class Insecta; order Lepidoptera; family Nymphalidae; genus Melinaea; species Melinaea marsaeus. The sequence goes on from OU911089.1 coordinate 6,590,609, forward strand.
ACAGCTCAATAAGTTTAAAAAATGTTTGAGGAATAGGGATAAAAGTTACTAACCATTCATTGAATTACCATCTCAGTTATGACATTAAAACTGAATTCCGGAGAATTTCTGAGTTAACAAAAAACATTGTTTATTTGGCATAATATATAATCAATACATGTAAACAATTCCTAACCATCACTGCCATCATATTAGAGCTACAATAATACGTTTGTATGTTATTGTTCAGTAAAAAAATTATCTCATTTATTTTTATACCAATAGTGACTTGAATTTGAAACAATCTTTTAGTATTATTAAGCCTGTATACACTAGGTATGTGTAAATCTAAAGGAAATTGTCGATCCCATAACAAATGTATTGTGATCATAATTATAAAAACAAAACACTGTTTTTTAAACTTTTATTGTCTTAAAAGTAATCATTTCTTAGTCTTAGCTTCCCTTGCAGCTTTCCTTTCTGCCGCACGTACCAACTGCTTGGCGGGTTTTAAGTTTCCTTTCTTGCAAAACCGCTGGTTTCTTAAGAATTTTGGGTCCATCTGTGGAATAATTTTAATATTGCATTTATAATTATGGAGTAACTCAAAAAAAAATTATGAAATTTGTCCAATATATCTGTAAATAAATAAGGTATTTGATTATTATGACTGATCCATTCTATAGTTCTTAATGCAAACAAATTGCAATAGTTAACTAAAAAAACTAGGTCCTCAATAAATAATTTTTAACAACAAAGTAACAGATAATAAATCTAAATTAGTGTAATAAATATAGCTAATACCACTCTGCTGCATTGGCGAGTTACATGAGATTTTCATCAAAAAGTTAACAATAATTCCCAAAAACATTAGATATAGCAGCAAGACACCTCACTATTATACCGTATCACACTATTCTGTGTATGAATAACATATCAATATATCACATATATTTCAAAGATTAATTCAAGATATGCATACACTATTATAAGAAAATACTTGGAAGATATATCTATAAATTAATTATGAATTTAATTGTTCCATTGTTATCATATGCTTTATTTAGACAATATAGAAAATTTGAAGGCCTAAAAATAATTTATAAAAATAATTTTGTAAAGATAAAAACACTTACACCAAGTGTAGATTCGTGTCTGGACTTTTTAGGTTTTTTGATACCATTTCGGTGTGCCTTGCGGTCTGAAATTGAAATTAAACATCAGAAACAATATATAAAGGGACTTTTAGTAAACACAAGATGTATTATGAACTCACTTTGATTGTGATTTGTGTGGTTTTTCGACTTCGCCATTTCGGTTAAGTTTCTCTCTGTAAATAAAAAATATATGTTGTTTTACTTAACACAGGATATATAGTTTTCACTTATTCACTGTAATTATTAAAAATATCAATGATTGTATTAATATTTACGGAATTACTATTAAATAAAAATAAACACTAACCTACAGAGCACTAAGAAACGTCAAGAGACAGTTGACAGTATATTTAAGTAAACTGTCATTTTTTGTTGGACAGCTGTCAGTTAAATGAGAAATTAAATAAAAAAACTGTGGAGCTAAGAAGAAACATAGGTAATCATTTAATACATCTAACAGCTTTGTCTTTTCAGCAATTGTGTTTAATAGAATTTTGCGGAGTATATATACCCTAAAGGTAGTTAGTTGGATAATAATCTATAATAATACCAAGTTTTATCCAAATCCATGAAGTAGTTTCTTAAGTAATATGAATTTCAAAAAAATACTGTATAAAACTGGTAGCATTTTTTAATGTTTAAGATGAGGTTATATTTTCTACGAGAAACTACTTCTTTTTATATTAAGATTATCTGTTAGCGAAGTTAAAATAAACTAAATAACAATAAGTTAGTATCAAAGTATAGAAATACCTGCCAGCTCTGAAAATTTCAACAATTCATATATTCTTTGAAACCCAAGCCTGCAGGGCTATTGCGTATCTTTTTTGACAACTCAAGTGTTAATCACTATGGGAAAGTGCTTAACGAATACTTGTCAAACGTCTAATTTCATATTGTGTAATAACAGTGACAAACTGAGATGACGTCATAAGCACCGACATCGATTGATGCCCACCGTAAATCTTTTTGACAGATAAATTTGTTTCGAAATTCTAAAATTGGTATTTTGTAACTCTAGTGGCTATCAAATAGATAAGCACCTAACTTGTCAAATAATTTTTGAAATACACTGATAAAGAGCAGTGTTTTTTGTGATTAACACTATGACCCGTCTAAAACGAATAGTATCCAAACAAAGTACCAAGGTTCAGTGAAGTGTGTTTATACATTTTAGAAGGTTAATAGTTACCAAATTAGTTAAAATTTTGTAGTACTCTGTGGTTCTAATATTGCAAAGCTAGCTAGCAAAAGGTGTATTTATTAGTTATTACTTGAAACTTCAAACGATGGCTTCTTCGATATTATTAACTCTTGCTGAAGAAGCAAGAAAGCATAATATTTTACGCATCGAGAGACGCCGTCTTCGTGATGCTAGTGATCCCTTGCAGCTCCCAGAAAGAGAATTTGTTGCCAATTTTCGATTGAGCAAGAACGGATACCGGCAGGTTCTTGAAATACTTAGTCCACATCTCCCAGTTTCTAGGAGAAAAACTGCAGTGCGCAATGAATTGAAAGTAAGTATAACACTCATTTAATCATAATCCGTAACGTCATTGCACAGCTACTTATTTCGTATAAAAATTTGAATTTATTTATCCTTTCTATTCTTTCTATTGTAGATCTTGGCAGTTCTAAACTTCTATGCTTGTGGGTCATATCAGCGTAGTGTAGGGGCATCAGTTTTAAACAGTGTGTCTCAACCTACATTTAGCAAATGTTTAACTGAGGTCACAAATGCCTTCAATAAACCGGACATCCTTTTAAAATTTATTAAGTTCCCTGGATCCTAAAGAGAAAGAGAAATTATTATGAAAGAGTAAGTTAAAAGTTTTATATTATCAAATATTATTATTATATAAAAAAATTACAATCATAAATTATGTTTTATAATTATATCATTTCACTAGGTTTATGGAGAAGTTTAGATTCCCTGGTATAATAGGGTGTATTGATGGTACACATGTGGCTTTAATTCGACCCACTGACCACGAGGAAGTATTCATTAATAGAAAAAATTATCATTCCCTCAACGTACTACTGGTAAGTAATTATGCATAAATCAAAGACTAACAATTATATTTAAATTAAACAACAAAGGTATCAAACATTTAAAATCTATTTAAGTTTATATTACTCAATAAAACATTATATTACAGATATCTGATGCAAATCTAAACATAATACATGTTGATGCATCATATGGAGGTGCATCACATGACTCTTATGTTTGGAACCAATGTGAAATTAAACAATATTTGAAAAGACTTCATGTGAATGGAGAACATTGCTGGCTACTAGGTATGTGTTAGTAATATTGTTGATAAGAATAACATATATTTTAGCTAAATGTGTTATTTTATTTATTTATAATTTATTTTTATAGGAGATTCTGGATATGCACAGCGTCCTTGGATGATGACTCCTATTTTAGGTGCATCTTCTAACACTCCGGAGGAACATTATACTTCTCAACATTGTCGAGTCAGAAACACTGTGGAACGCTGCATTGGGATTTTGAAGGCAAGGTGGCGTTGTCTGTTGGCACACAGAGTACTTCACTATAATCCAATTAAGAGTGGAAAAATAGTGAATGCATGTGTTGTTTTACACAACATAGCCAATGCTCAAAAAGCCCCAATACCTCAACTAGATCACGGCGATGTGAACAGTGATCTGCAGCTCCAGGTTGTTTCTGAAACTAGACAAATGGCAGAGTTATCAGACCGCAGTAGAGATGTCCTCGTACAACGATTATGGACAGTAAGATCCAATGTCTAAAATTTTCTTTGTTCTTTGTTTGCTTTGTTCTTATAATATTTTATAATTGAGAGTAACTTTGCAGTTAAAAACTTGTTTTATTATAATTTGCAATTTATTATTTTAGTACATTTTTTTTTAATCTAGTACTTTCTTAATATATTTTTCAAATAAACATTCATGTGTTTGAATATGCTTTTGTTTTATCTTCTAAACTTAATTAATAATTTAATTTAAGTGTTCATTTGAAATTATTTCTAGTAAAAGAAAGAATAAAGCGCATGTTTTTAAATTAATTCAAAGATAAGTACAATTTGTAAATAAATATTGTATATTTGTATGTAAGATGTAATTTTGTAAGATCCAATATCAAAATTTAAAAAGATTTAGTATTTTTATGAACATATGTTAGTTAGTCAATAATTTATAAATAAATAAATAAATAGTATGCTGTACTTGAATTCTAATTTGTTGTCATATATTAATTCTATACAAAAATGTAAATTAATGTAAAAATTAAAATAAATAAATAATTGCATACAATAAAAGAAATACATTAAATAAAAGAGATGTATATTTTTTAATAAAATGTTTATTGATTATTATTATTTCTTATTACTTCTACTAATTTCTGTATAGTTTCTCTTAATAATTGAATTTCTTTGTAAGTATTTTCTAAAATCATATTTTGGCGATCTTCAATATCCATTCGCCTCATCTCCAAGTCATAAGCCCAACGTGGCACGTTAGGGTCACGTCTAACTGAAAATTAGAAAATAATCAATACATTTAAATTAGGCCTTCAGGATATGTACTACTTACGATGTTAATATTAAATACATACTAGGCCTCGAAATTCTTGCCCTTCGTTGGCTTGTGGAGGGGAATGAAATATTTGAAGATTTTCTAAGGAGTCCTAAAAATAAAAATAAAATAGTTTATGGCTCAACTTATTGTTGATTCTAAAAAAAAAATAACCTTACTCTCTTCTCTCTGTGCTATTATATCAGAAGGTGGTGGCAATGAGGGTAATGGAGGTGAAATGTCTTCCTGGGACTCTACCTCCATTTGTAAACCTAAATTTAATGTATCGGTTGCTAAAGCAGCTTCCTCTATTATATTTGCAACAGGTGCAGCTGTCTCCTCTGTTATATTTGCAGCAGGTACAGCTGTCTCCTCTATAGATATCTATAAAATATTTTATCAAGTATTTACAAAAAAACAGCACAAATATAGTGAGTAAATTTGCAAACATTATAATTTATATATTGAGAAAAACTTATTTTTCGTAAGAGTATTTTATAATGTGTATAATATATAACTATATATTATGTTAAAGTTTAATACTAATTAAAAAAACTTGAAAGACTAACATTCACAGGTATTCGTACTTCTGGTGATCCCTCCACTACCACTTTACCGATAAGTGCCAGGACTCTCTCCTCCATTGCAGTAAGGGGAACAAATTTACTAGGTCCCCCACCAGTTGAAGAGGCATTCCTCCTTAAATCTGCAGCCTTTGTTTTGGTCCGTGCTTTAAACTCTATCCAGTACTAGGCATTCAATACAATTAGTTATAATTTCAAATTTATATCATTATAGGTAACTTTACCAACTGTTACTTCATTCCAGATAATTATATTTAAAAAAATTAATATTAAGGAAAAATAATGTAGCAAATATTAATTTATAAGATGACGAAAATACTAAAATTATTAATAAAACAACTTACTCTGCGCCATTGGTCTGGTGCTTTACTGGTTCCCTCTGCAAGAGAATTGAGCTGCATTGCCAATGACTGCCAAGCCTGTCGTGCAGCCTGATTGGCTTGTGGCCCTTGGAAACGTCCTAGAGCAATGGGAGTATGAGTTTCTGCAAACTCTACGAGTAACTCCACTTGCCTGGGGGAAACTTTTCTTGGTGCTGGCATCTAATGAGGTTTAATAAATATGAAATATTTTTTTTATGGGGAAATATTATATTTTAAGAATTATAATACAATATTTCATAATTAAATTTACTTTGTGGTCAGTAAACTAATTATAAATGCAAAAAGAAATAGAAATAAAAAAATATTTACCTTTTGCTATCTTTTAACAACAAATTGTACACTAGTCTTGTTTACTTCACGAACGAACTTGTCCCATTAAGGGCTCCCAAAAATTATTACCACTATATATAATTCTTTTTGACTCCTCTGAGTAGTTTGTTACATTACTAAGCACCATAGAACCGCTGATTGACATCGGTATATTTTTTACAATGATTATTAAATAGGGGTCGTGTTATACTCCTAAGCACCATGGTACTTATAACCGCTGATTGACATCTGTTTACACTTGACCCAACATTAGATTAACTATTTATTGTTTTTAAAATAAGATAAAAATGTTTATATTAAGGAACGTATGAGGAAAAGTTGATAATTTTAAAAACTGAATTCAATTATAATTTAATGTGTACATTTTATTATTTTTGGCTGTTATTTTGACAGGGCTTTGTATTCGTAAATAAGAAAACATAAACATTGTTGATATTCGAGTGTTCGGGACACTTAAAACATTCTAAATGAAAAAGTCACTCCAAACCTTTCAGTTAATATTGTTCTAAGTGTATTTTTTATTTGGTGGCATAAATTCGATAAGCACCAGTAATGTCACGTAATCCGATGAAAGGAACCGTAAATGGATACGCACTCATTGTAATACGCAATACCAATTTAATGACACTCTCAGTGGCCATCGATGTTCGGTTCGCAACTAGAGATCGATGGGCACTAAAACTGTCAAAGTTAGCCAATAGCCCTGCTGTTTGTTAAAATATAATTAATTATATTTTTTTAATAAAATTGATATAATTATAATCTTTTCTTTGTTTTTTTAGTAATTTATATTAAAATTCCAGCTTTAGAAAAAAAGTTGAAGTTCAACAAAAATATAATATTAATCAGACGATTATCATTCATAATCCATCATGTAATTGATCATTATTTTTTATCCCAATTTATGTAAAACTTTGAAAGTAATCCAATAAAAATAACAGTAGTAATTCTATTAATTAAATAATGACATGGATGCTTTAAAATAAAATAGAATCGAATCCTTTTTTTTCGGCATGAGATCAGAAACAATAAGAATGTTAAACTTTTCTAACTACGCATGTGGCAATTTATTTCTTTTGACATTCAGATTTAATTTTTAGGTATCTTAACTGTCACTGTCAACAACTTGTACAGGATTGTAAATTGTGATAGTGACGTGTTCTGAAATATCAATTCAATTTTCTATCCTTGGACCCTCATTTTTGTTACATTGTAATGTAAAGTATTAGTGACTATTTCAAAATAAATTAAAGAGGATTTTCAATAATGGTTGTGTTAGAAGGAGATTGTGGCGATGCCCAGCCTATAGCCACTGATGATACCTTAAAAGAAGAAACCAAGTTGAAAGATACGATATCTTTAGAAAGTATCCTTTTTTATCGGAAAAATCTGAAATTTCCAAAAAATAAAGTATTATATATTTATTTCCTTCAAGTGTTTCTCTTTTTCTCTTTCTAAGAGAAGTCTCTTAAATCATAAGGATAAAATTTTAATTAGTCTAAAAAGATAAAAAAATATTTTAATCAGAATCAAAACAGACGTTCGTCAGAATTTAAAAAAATTCTAGAAAATTTTAAAAGAATGTTATTGAAGACTTACTAACCAGTTTAATAGAAAAATGCATTATTAAGTTTTATTTTACAAACTCTACATTTAAATATTCGGACCATCTGCAATTTAGGTGGCAATTTACATTTGTTATTGTTTTCGATAATGAATTATAAGAACCGGACACTACTAATGTTGGATAAACGCAATACATAACAATATCTTTCCTATATCTTATAATAGTTTTCAAAATAATCAAGGATGCTCAACAGCAGCATGGTCTTCGCCACGGTGACTACCAACGTTACCGAGGCTATTGCTCTCGTCGCTTGAGACGGTTGCGTAAAGTGCTCAAAATTCCACAGGTTCGTGAATATTTGATGTTACAATGTACGATAATTACCATAATTACACACAAAAATAGAGATTAATAATAACATTGCTTTATATATATATAACAAGTCATTTATTTTAGGGTGATCGTCGTCACTACCGCCGGCGTGATGTTACCGCTTCCCATCTAACAGCATCTAATGCTGAATATCGTCTACTCTGCGTGCCGCTGCTGCAAGCTGAGCGCGCCTGGTCGCACGCCATGCAATTACGCCAAGAAGCGAATACCGAACCCAGGAAAAAGTTCCACCTCGTGTCTAGATTAAAAAAAGCATGTGCGCACGCGCAAATGCTTTTGCAGCTTTGTGAGGTTGTTAAATTCAATTTACTAAAAGTTTCTCTCAAATTATTATAATTTGATACTATAATATATGTGATATTCAGCAAAGCGGCACGTGCTCGGCGCGCACGCAGCTCGAGGCGAGCGCGTACGCGGCGTGGTTGCGGGGCGCGTTGCTGCTGGAGCTGCAGCAGTGGCGTGCTGCAGCGGATTGCCTGCAGCGCGCGCAGCTCGTGCTCGACAACCTGTGCAATGCGCTGCCACCAGATGAGCAGCCTGTTTATAAACAAAAGGTATTCAATCAGACTGATAGCAATTAGTATTTATTTCATAGTTATATCTTATGAAACATTGTTGTGTTTATAACGTGACTGCTTTTCACATCATATTTAATAAAATTGTCTAAGCAGAGGCTATATTAGTCATTAATATCAGTCATGACTTGACTTGGTACTAAGCTCAATATATTAGATGATGTTAATTGTGTTTTATAGAACATAATAAATATAAATATATATAAAATGTACTCATTGTGCTCATAAACCTATTCTAGGTGGACGAGTTGCACCCAAGTCTCCGTTACTGCGCGTACAACATTGGCGACGAGTCGGCGGCGGGCGACCTGCTCGCCATGCGCGGACAGGGACTCATCGACAACTTGGACACCCTCATGGCTCAAGCCAAGTGAGTTTATAAGTTTATTATTTTTAGTATGTCTAATGAATAAGTTAATAAATTCACCAAACGAATAGCAACTAGTGTGCTGTTAACAATAAAGATGTGGAAAAATGCGTATCACGAATTAACTCGTTGGCGGTCACAAATGCTTGGCACCTAAATATGAGTTAACTCGTGACCAGTCAGAAACACTTGCCCACAAACCAAGTGTTAACTATTGACCAATCAGCAACACTTCGCCACGAAAACATGAGTTAACTCGTGTCCAGTCAGAAATTCTTGGCCAAGAAAACAGGAGTTAACTCGTGTACAGTTAGAGTAGCATGGTCACAAAACCATGAGTTAACTCGTGACCAGTAAGCAATGTGTTAAGTAAATATGTTTTAGGGAGTCTCGCTCAGGTGTGCACGAGGTGGAGTGGCGCGGGCGACGCGTGTCCGTGCGTCCGGAGAAGGTGCGCTTGTTCCTGGTTTCGCTGCAGGAGTTGGACGCGTCGCAGGCGGTGCCACCGCAGCAGAGAGTCGCCGTAATCGAGAACATACTCATGGATTGCAAAGACGCCATCTCCGCGCTCAAAGATGACTTGAAGGTGAAGAATGTGGAGCAGAACGTCAACTATCTGCTGTCATATCTGATGTACCTCCGCTTGGTTAAGACGGTTGAGCGGAATAACCTTCTGGTGCAGCAGGCGGAGGAAGCTCGCAGAAATAATTCACCCATGGACGGGAAGAAAGTACGTCCACAGGATCTAACCCGTCTCTACGAGATCATTCTTCAGAATTACACCGAATTGCAGCAGTTGCCAGGATTTGAAAACGATGCTGATTATCAGAAGGAAATTGAAACAGAAATGAAAGCGTATAGAGCTTTCCGATGCTATTACATAGCTCAAGTCCTGACCGGGCTCCGACGTTTCAGAGAGGCACTCGCTATATTGGAGCGCTGCAGCATATATACAACCGAGTCGCTAGCAAGCAAATTAGAGGATAAACAACTCCTGGAAAAGCTGGAAAATTTGCTAAAAGACATTGAAAGTTGCAAGTATGAAGTTCATGCCGACTCAGTACTTGAGGACGATGATGAAGAAGAGACCAAGTATACAAAATCCTACAAGGACAAGAAGCCTCTAGTGGACCGGCTTGATGAATACCGTGAAGATTCTCAAGTACTCACAAAGAACCCTAACATCTTCAAACTGCCCCCTCCAATGGAAGCGATTCCTTGCAAGCCTTTGTTCTTTGATTTGGCTTGCAATTTTATTGAGTTCCCTAACTTGGATGATAAGACTGGGGCGGCCAATAATAAGAAGCAAGGTGCCGGTATCACTGGTCTCGTGAAAGGTTTCCTCGGATGGGGTAAAAGTGACAAGTAGTGGCTTTCAGAAATATATAATCATGGTTTAAATTTTGTTTCTTATTATCTCTTAAATCACACTGCCTTTATTGAGCGAAGCGAACGAAGCGAGCGGAGCGTTCTACTGGAGACTTTTTCACATCCTTTGTCACGAATAGGCTCGAAAACTACTTGACGGAAAATTATGAAATTTTGTGGTCAAAAAGATACACATTAGGTTCACCTAATTTTAATAGATTTTTTTTTAAATGTCATGTCGTTGAGGAACAATCGTCTAAAAACTGATATCCCATTGAAGTCAATGGGAAACGATGAGTCATTATACTGGGCTTGTTTCGCTCAATATGCAAAAGGCACCCGAGATTTCGCGAGCGCAGCGAGTCGAAATTGAGGGTCTGTTGGCGGCCCTAGTTTATAAAAATAAAATATTTTGTACATACATTTCTTGAATTTCATGTGATATTGGAAAAGAAATGTTTTTCTTATTTTTATTTAAGGATTTTTTGTAAAATAACAGATACAATGCTATTAATATTATTTATTAACGCGTCGCCGCTCACAAGCGTTCTTTATCATTTAAATAAATATATTTAGTATAACAAAAAATTAACACAAGGTAATTTATTCAATTATCGGAAAGTACAAAAATATAATTACTTTGAAACAATATATTATACAGTGTAACATTTACATAATCACATACATTTTAATGACGCTCCGTCTAAAACTAAGTTACAACGAATATTATACAATGTATAATTCAAACTATTATTTCTCATTTTTAGCACAAATCCAGCGTTTTATGTTTTAAAAGATACAAAGAGTACTTGAAAACATCTAGAAGTGACCTTCAATGGAATTGAGAAACAATGGTCCAAATTATACCATTCATTTTATCTACATCTGTGTTTAGTACCGGCAAGTAGCAAAAGAATACCAATAGCAATAACTGCTATATACAACATTCAATTAATATTTATATAAAATTTTCCATAGCCAATCTCGTTTGATTATTTGTCCTAGTCACTACCAAATATTGGAGGGGTACGAGCAAAAAAAAATTACAAAGCACCAATGTAAAAAGTTGTCAAGTTGTTGTATGTTTGTACATAAATATGTATCACTACCACATTTAAAATGGAGAAACGTGAACACTTGTTATCACAGTATTAACGAGAGAGGGGCGGCCAGTGGGCGGAGTCGTGGGCTATACGGTCCAATGGGCGTAGTAGTTGTCCGCAAGTAGAGCACACTTCCAGTTTAGAGCATATATCCTTCCCTATAACCAGTTCTTGCTGCTTGGCTATATCCGGCAGCAAAGCGACTAGATCCGGGAACACTGATTCCAATTGCGGTCCCAGAGCAGATCTGCAGTGTTGGTAGAACTCTTCGGCGCTGAGGACGCTGTCTCTGAACGCTCTGGATGCGACCTTGAAGTTTTCCACCGCAGCCGCACCCCCCAAAGCCACAGCGAATTTCTTCACTAGAGCCCGGTTTCGCTGCTCGAATTCTGGAGGCGGAATGTAAGTGTGAACAGGAGCACAGAAAGTTTGTCCAGACGAATTGGTGAATGTCATCCCATCACAGGGAGGTCGCTTCTTAAATCCTGGAGGAACACTCCCATTCAGAACTGGTCGTGGTGTCTCGGTCACGGCCCTTGGATTCAATGGCGGGTACTCTTGGAGCGCCAATGAGAAGTTATCGTTACCAGAATTTTTGGTCGTGTTAGGAGATGTATCACTTATGGTCTTCACTTTTCTGTCTGATTCCCCGCTGTTGTTGTTGTTATTAACGCTCGCCACAATGTACTCGTTTTTGATCTTGACTTCATTGACTCCGTTGACCAGATCGTAATCAAGGTTGACATCCTTCTTTATATTGGCATTCTGCTTCTTCTTCTCCTTCTTGTTTTTCGTATCAGTGTGTGTCATGTTAATGACTTGCGGTTGAGGTTGGGGCTGGGCCTTTTTTGGTTTAGATTTAGCACTCGTATTGATGGGTAAGGTTGGAAAATCCGCTACTGGGTTAAATGCAGGACTTCGAGGTTTTGCGGGAGCTTCCGCCTTTGGTTTGGATTTTTCTTTAGATTTTGAGACTGTGATCCATTGCGGCGGAGTCGAAGGCACCGAGGACGATGACAGCGCGGGAAAAGCCTCCGAATTAGCTTTCACTTTTAATTTTTTAGGCTGGTTGTTGACTTGGTTGTTTTTGAATGAGCGCAGTTCGTCGCTGTTTATCAGGGTGACCTTGAAAAGATAAACCAAATTAGGGATAGAGTAAAGTTTTTGGTTGTCTAATTGAGCTAAGTGAGTGAAGCGAGCGGAACGGTCTACTGGAGACTTTTTAACATTCTATGTCACGAATAGGCTCGAAAATTACTTGATGGAAAATTATGAAATTTTGCAATCAAAAAGACACACATTAGGTAATCGTTAAAAACAAAAAAATGAAAATTGTCATATCATTGACGAATAATCGTCAAAAAATTTATATCCCATTGAAGACAATAGGGAAAATAAATTGCGCGAAAAAATTGTTTTACAATGAAATCTCCTACATTACCGATATTGTCCACAACGATGAGTTATTAAACTGGGCTCGCTTCGCTCAATCTGCAAACGGGACCCGAGATTTCGAGAGCGCAGCGAGTAGAAATTGAGGGTCTGTTGGCGCCCCTAGTAATTGAGCGAAGCGAGCGGAGCGCTCTACTGGAGACTTTCACATTCTTTGTCACGAATAGGGTCGAAAACTATTTGACGGAAAATTATGAAATTTTGCAATCGAAAAGACACATTAATTAGGTGAGTTTAAAAATTTTTTTTTTCAAAATTGTCATGTTGAGGAATAATCGTCAAAAAACCGATATCCCATTGAAGTCAATGGGAAGCGATGAGTCATTACACTGGTCTCGCTTCGCTTAATATGCAAACGGCGCCCGAGATTTCGCGAGCGCAGCGAGTAGAAATTGAGAGTCTGTTGGCTCCCCCAGGTATTTTACCTTAGCTGGTTGCACTGTGCCGGCTCCGATGCTGGGATGGTCATCTCTAGAGTGGCCAAGGGATGGAAAGTCTTCATCAGACAGTTGCTGATGCTTCTTCTGCGGGATGGAGATCCTGTTGCCGCTGGTTTGCGTTAATCTGAAGTTACTAGCGCTGGGCTGACTGTGCAGTTGAATTGAGACACTCGGCTTGGCAGCTGTCGATTAAAATAAATAGTTGGAAATAGGTCTATAATGTAATGGAATTATAAAATATATTTTATTTCTGACTCTAAATTATACTTAAATGGACTATATGAAAGAATCAGCACCAGATTGATAACAACTTTAAAAAAATATTACGAATAAATGTACCGACTATGGCTTTTTTGGTAAATTGTTTTAGCAATTCAGATATTATCAGACTTCTGCTGGTTTCTACCAGGAGCCGTATTTAACTCCAGTCTTTTTTGAGATGAGCGTAAGCGAAGCTCTTAACCATTTGGGAGACCTTTTTTTGTGTTTAGTTGTCTCCAGAATGCGACGAGATATTTAGATAAAAATTCTCTCATGTATGTTTGAGCCGAATGCGGATGTTATAGCGAAACAGATTGAAAAGATGTTTAGCCATTCAAAAGTTATCAAGAAGAGAAGAAAGGAGAGGGGCTCAGCTTAATACCCGCCCGGCACGATTGGCGGATCCTAGTATTTCTTTGGATTGAAAGACTTCTTTATTTCTAGTTTTTTTTTTATTTCTATGCCATCTCTGTTTGGAATGAACACCTCAGCCCGTTCCTCGTCAGTTCTAGCCCAAATGTTACTACTATTTTTGATGATTCTTTGCCACGTGAAATGCAACTTTGGTACTTTTAACGGCGTTCCAGAGTAAATAATTTTCAGCTTGGGGAGTCAGGTTTGATAATTTGTTCAGTTGAGTTTGCTCTACAATGTTTTAAAGATACTATTATTAACAAATCAGATATTGGCTACAGTGATAAATAAATAAATAAATTCTTCTGAGCCGTTTTTTTAGGATCTTTGCTTTTGTCTTTTAAGTTCTGTCACCTTGTCTTAATGGGTTAGCTGCTGTTGTTTTCTATGCGGCTCTTTGTATTAGGTTTCTCAGTGTTTATTTTTCGATGTTGTCTATTGTTTTAACACCTTCTAGTTGAGATGATCGTTTATATAGTTCCAGAATGCTTCCAGGGCGCTATTTATTTGATTTTTCTGTAATGGTCGTACTTATTCTAGCAATTACTTAGCTGCTATCTAGAGAACTCCGTACACTTAGGTAATAGTTTGTCAAACATTTATATATAAAGTTTCATTTGAGTCGATAGGCCAGTAGAACAGTTCGTCTGCATTTAGGACATTTACTTTATTTTATCTATATTTCTTTTCATTTCTTTCTCCCTAGGTAACATGAATCTAAAGTCCCAGTAAATATTTTTTAAAAGTTCCTTTCACACGTGAACCTATGTCCAAAAGTTTTGAAGTAATTAACTAAATAACATCATAGAACATCTCTGTTTTGTATTTTGGAAGAATCACGTCATGAACAGTTCCATCCGGATGAGATGTTGTAATTTTTTTATGTATTGTGATCTGGATTAAGGCTTGCTTCAATACCTCAATGTTTTTATGTTCTTATAGAATTTGTATGTTATGTTTGTCTAATCTGTTTAATCTGTTTAATCAGCCCTTTGTTACCCGGGACTACTTTCAGGCCATTTCATATGAGTTTAATTATTTCCGTTGTCAGAACGTTCAAATTTGAATATCTTTATTCAAGTAAGTACTTTTGAATCGTCAATTATTATATTAAAAAAGATGTAGTCAGTCTGTGAGTATGTTACCAACTTGAAATGCTGCTCTGCTGAGAAGAGCCGGCCAGAAACTCAACAGTTGCTCTTTTTAAATTGACTGATTTTAACACTAAACCTACCAAGTACCGGTTAAATTGACCGTTCTTAAACTTTTGTAAAACTTAAACATTTTTAAACGTTATAATATCGTTATCAAACTACATAACAATACTTAGAATATGCATATAATATTTTCTTCACTTTACTACCTAGCTTAACTTATAACTTTTAATTACCGTTCAATTCGACTGCGTGCGGTAGGAAAAAGTAAAGAAGAATTGTCGGTAGGTTTAGTGTTAACATCATTGAATTTAACAATGTTAGATGTACACATTTGTTGTAGACATTGTCCTACAGTATTTAGCTTCATCTTGTAATTAAGTAATGTAGGTTGTGATTTTAGTGCATCTGCATAAGGTTTTTCTTTTAAATTTTCGTTATTGTTCCTCAAGTTATCGGACATTTTGTATATTTTATGTAATTTTGCAGTGGCGCTTTTCTTCCAGTATTCGTATTGTTATGTAAGTTTTTAATTTTTTTTAGTAGAGAGCACCACGGCAATTAAACTTGCCGCTATTAACTTATTATAAACGCAAGCAGGTAAGGTTGACATTTGGGTATTGGTTATTTCAGTTCTCACCGTACTCCCAAAACAACTACCACTTGACAAGAGAAAATATAATAATCACTAATCCATAAAACGAGGAACAAATAGCCCCTACTTTTAATAATAAAAAAATACATTCTGAATATGTTAGTTACCGTTCCTCAGCACTGCGGCAGCGGCGGCGGCGGGGGGCGGGGCGGCGCGTGGCGCAGGGGGCGGGCCGGGGCGGGTCCCGTCCAACGCGGGGAAGTTACGTTCCGTACGCGCTAGACCCTCAGAACCTACGCAAAAGTTATTCAAGATACATAAAATGAGCATGTGTTTTTATTTTATTTTATATTGTATGAATTAAAGTATACTTCTCAAGGAGCGCGGAGCGGCCATTAGTGACGCTGGAGCGAGCGGCACCGTCGATAGACGAGGGAATTGCTCGTCACTGCGCGGGTCGATGGGCACAGGAGGCGGGGCCGCCGGGGACGGATCGGGGGGGACCTCCGCACGATCCCTGATATGATAATAAATAATAATAATAATAATAATTTGTTGCTCTTCAACAAATCTAAATCCATTCTTCCTCATAACAGTGATTTTATCCATAACTCCTACTATATAAGCCTCACTACTTTGCAATTCCTTACCTGAAGATATAACAAGAGCAACCACAAAAACTTTCAAACACACACATTTTACAATCATTTTATCACAACTTACCAAGTATAAGCTAGTAGAGAATACCACTAGCCTTTTATAATAAAAAAAAAACAATAAATAAATACCTGGTATTATTTTTGACCAAAATTGTTTAACTTCTATAGCTGTTAACTGGTAGAGAATACCACTGGGGATGGTCGTGTTTCGTGAGAAAAATAAAATAAAAAGCAACACAAATTAATACCTGGTAGACCTCACTACCGGGTGCGGTGTGATATTGAACTGCAGCTCCAGGGTGCGTGCCTGTCGCGCGGCGCCGCGGGCCAGGCCCCGTCCGTGAACGGTTGCTCGGTGAGCTGGAACAGATAGACAGTTACAATAGTAAAGACAAATTTAATATACACATATGTATTTTTTC
This sequence comes from Melinaea marsaeus rileyi, assembly GCA_918358865.1. Taxonomy (NCBI): domain Eukaryota; kingdom Metazoa; phylum Arthropoda; class Insecta; order Lepidoptera; family Nymphalidae; genus Melinaea; species Melinaea marsaeus. The sequence goes on from OU911089.1 coordinate 6,607,376, forward strand.
TACTTATACCGCTCATGTATCAAATGGGTGACTATTTTAATACCATATTAATCATATCTCATTAAAAAAAAACTTTTAATTAAGTCTCCGAGTGTTCTAAGCACTAGTCTGAGAAGAACACAACAAACACAAGTATCTATATTATGATCACTGCTTTACAAACAATAATATTTCCAGAATTAGAAGTATCACAAGCCATACCTTTAAGATCAATCTCGCTCCTAAAAACAGCTGTGAGATGCTGTCCAGCACACTCCCCCTCTTCACACAGGTAGTGCTCAGTGCGAAAATGATGCGCGAGCGCTGAATGGGAGGCATAATACAGGTTCCTTCCGTCAGCGTCGCACAGGTGACAGTACAAGTGCTCCTTCCTCAAGTGACGGTACAATTCATCGGCATCCATGTATCTCTCCTCACAGAATTCACACAGGGGATGACCCCTGAATGATTAATCATTGAAATTAATTAATATTTATACACAGATAAAGTAAAATTTCATTGTATAATAATTTACCGGTGAGATGTATCGTCCAAGTCACCTTTCCGTCTGTGATGTGCCAACTCTTGCCGGGTATAACATTTTCGCTCACAGGTGAATATCTTAAATAATTTTAAAATGTCATTAAAGCATGAATTATTATTAAATATTATTTTTTTTCTAACTACGAATAAGAATTATATTATTACACTGAGAAACTGATATATATTAAAATTGCAGAATAAATTTATTTATTTATTGAGCGAAGCAAGCGGAGTGCTCTACTGGAGACTTTTTCTCATTCTTTGTCACGAATAGGTTCAAAAACTACTTGATAGAAATTATAAAATTTTGCAATCAAAAAGACACACATTAGGTGATATTTTTTTTAGGTGATGGTTTTTTTTAAATAATGTCATGTCGTTGAGGAATAATCGTCAAAAACTGATATCCCATTGAAGTCAATGGGAAACAATGAGTCATAACACTGGGCTCGCTTCGCTTAATATAAAAAATGGCACCCGAGATTTAACAAGTGCAGCAATTCAAAATTGAGGGTCTGTTGGCACCCCTAGTATCTTTTTCACTTTGAACAAATATCAGTGATTACTTGTGTATTAAATGGAAGTGTCAGGAGAGCTTATTTGCAATTTAAATATAATATTAAATAAAGCTATAAACTGCTTGAACAACAAAGTTAAGCTCATCATGGTATAGCATGTTTGGAAATTATCCAAACATGCTATAACATGATTAAGCTTTAATTCACATACAAAAGAATAATGTTATCAACTGTTTAACTGAAAGGTATTTGCATTTAACAATAAATTAGACTTTGATAAGATAAGTTTTAATAATTGAGTAGGCCATAATAAATAACATTAATATTACCTTCAGATGTTTAACGCAGAGGTCACAGTAGTGCCGCTCGTGAACTTTCCTCATGTGGTCACTGAGCATGCTGAATGTTCGAAATGGTATCTTATCACAGATCTTGCAGCAGTTTTCCAGCAGCTTTTCGTATGCTTTTTTAATTTCTTCATTACAAAATCCAATTTTAAATTGCCTCTCAAATAACCGATCTGTGAACACTTGGTTACGCAACTCCTTGTACGGCTGCACTGTATCAGTGAACACCACCTTGACAATAATTTTTTTTGGTTAAAAAAATATTTTTGTATACCTTGCCATTAATAAAAATTTAAACATTTAACATATTATTAATTGATTGTTTCATAATTAAAATATTTTATTAATATTATTGTGAAATGTTGTGTGGTTTAATTATATTATTTATAACAATTCTAACTTAATGTTTTTATAAGTTTTAATACTAATATAATAACTGTGAAATTTATATCTCTCATCGTTTCTTGTTATTGGAAGAATATAAGAAAGAACCTTCTTATATGCCCTTACCCTTGAAAGATCCTGTCGGCAGATAGGACACTCATTCTGTAGACACAGTACTCGCATCCGAGTGGAACACTCGAAGCAAACAGGATGATCACATTCACCAATTGAGAAATAAAGGACAGTTTTGAAACAAACTACGCAAGTAGTATTATCGTACACTTGAGACTCGGCCATGATTTATATGTTGATAATTCTAAAACAATTAAGTTACAGATACTTTTATTTATTATTTATGTATACCAGTTACACAGAATAGGTTTACCTACCACTGAAAAAGATGTTAGGTCACAGATGGTTCAATGAAATAGACAAACGAGCGAAAAAACCTGTGCGCAAAATTGACACCCCGATTTTTAAGTGAATATTGACAGATAGTCCACAGCTGGCATGTTGGCAGAAGATATTGGTGTTGCCTTTTTAACATGTATGTTAAATTGTTTATTATTGAAAAAGAAAAAGGAATTTAAAACTCTTTTAATTTAAAAAAGATTATTTATTTTTCTTTAACTAAGTATTAATCTTAAGATATGATATGTGCACTTTAATCTTGTCTTTAAATATTTGTAGTATAGATTCTTTTAGTTCATAACACAATTCCCTTTAAAGGCATCTAAAATATAAATACTCTGTGCAATGTTGACTAATATCAGAAGATAACGACCGTTTCTTTGAATTTTGAACTAAACTTGTTTTATTTGAAACGAATTGTCGTTTAAATAGGAGATACGTTTAAATATTCCATCGTTACCGCTGTAAATAATGTGTTTTAATTGAATATTTTGTGCAAATGATTTGCTAACAACTTATTATGTATTTCGAAGTACGTTTAATCGTTATGTGATAGATATTTAATAAGTAATTTCAAACATTAGTTCTTACCGTTTGTTTATTGTTTTATAGATAGAAAATACTCCTGAGCATTTAAAACGAGCTAAAAGAAAGGAAATAACCCTTAATAAGTCTCCAAAAGAAGAATGCCCTAGACTTATTCTGGCACCTTTCTCCAAACCCCCACAAGTTGTGTTTGATAATGTTTTAATTGGAAGAACGTGTGAAAAAATTCTAGAAGTATTTAATCCCACAAAATGTCTGCAACAGGTAAGTGTGATTAAGTTGATTAAGAAATATTTGTTATAGTTCATATATGCTAGAAAAGTGATACTGTATTAGAACTTTTGTAAGATTTGTTCCAACCAATACTTGGATATTATAGTTATAGATACTCACTCCTTTGATATTTCTTATGATGTATAAATATTCTTAAGAAGTTACTCCAGATAATTAATCTTTAAAAGATCAATCCATATTACATTAAAAATACATTTTTCTTATAATTACTTATTTTTTCAATAACACTAATTCAATTTCAATATTAAAGAAATGAGTCACAAAATGTAGTAAAAATCTACCAAAAAAGTATCTTTTAAATCTTATACGAAATTGAGAAATAATTTATTAATATCATAAAACCAAACTCTTTATTGCAAGTAGGTTTAATACAAAATACTTTTATCATCGTCAAAGTACAACCAGCTCAGACAGTTATTTGCCACTAACCTGATAAGAGCTGGTGACAGAAACTAAGCTGGCTTGTCTTGTTTCTTCAAAGCCATACTTAAGATCTGAATTACATTTATAATATATCTTGAAATAGCCTGACAGCGAGGGTCATCCTCAGGGAGCATCATGTTCTAGATATTCAGATATAAATTAATATCCATTAGCATACAAAAATGTCATAACAAGGATTTATATCATACATATTTTGCAATGGTTGCTTAACACTAAACCTACCGACCATTCTTGTATTCCTGTTCCTACCGCATACCGTCAAATTGACCGGTAATTAAAAGTTATTTTAGTATATAACACATTTAATAATGGAAATAACTAAAAGTAAAGAGTGTAGAAAATATTATATGCATATTCTAAGAATTGTCATGTAGTTTGAGAACGGTCAATTTGACCCGTACTTGGTAGGTTTAGTGTTAAATCCATATTTGCAGCCAAATATTTTGTTTACAACTAGAAATTATATAAATCTTCCAGATCAAGCTAGGCAAAGCTGTACCACCTGGACTTGTAATACATCTGCCGGGGGAATATTTAGAAGTGGAGCCACAGACAGGTTACAGTTTGACAATGATGTGGACTCCTCTGCAGCCCACAGCACTAAGAGAGACTATTCGTTTTACTAACGATGATAGGGGCAGATATGATGTTTTTGTGGTGTTAAAGTCGACAATGGTATGTGTATACCATATATTACTTGGTATATGATATATTAAGGGTAGATCATATGTATATATATATATATATATATATCAATTTTTTTTTTATTGTCAATTTGAGTTTTTTTATACATAAAAGGTATTTACTTCTAAGTTCTATAAGTTTCTAATAGCTGGCCAAGTTAAGAATATAATTTTAATTAATGTAAAATAGCTTATGTAGAAACAGACAAAGTCACTGATAACAGCTAGTATTTTTATATAAGAACTATTAAAACTTATTTTGATACATATTCATGTTGCATACTGATAAATTATTTTAATAATAAAATACATATTATTTTTCTATAGACTATAACGTTTTTTTTTACAGAATGTTAAGGGTAAGAATAACCAGCCAAAATTCAAAACGTCACCGGGTAAAATGAAAAGGAAGTCGGGCAAGAAATCCCCGGTGGCAATTTATAAAAAGAAAGTTGACATTTATAACACAACTAAAGTTAAAAAGACTTTTCAAGTTGTCGAGTCCCAGTATGAACACAAGGTTCAAAAGGACATATCCTATTACAACGATTACTCCATAGATACCAATAATAAGAAGTGTCCGTTTGATTCACCAAATAGTAACGATATGAATTTTAATACAACAGAAATATTCTCAAACATACAACGTAATAAGGATGGTATTTTACATGAGACGTACAACAAGTGTTATAGTGCAGTGGAAAGTGACAATACAAATGTGCCGTGTAATATACTGAAGCCGTCCAACAAGCAACGGTTAAACAATTCAAGTACCGATGTCTTTGATAACCTGACGTTCACACCGTTGAAGAGTATTCCATCCAAGAATGATAAATTGGATAAGGGACCAAGAATTATATTAAGTGTGAACTCTGACAGTGATTTTGACGACAGTTTGAATATAAACAGTAATAAAGAAAATGAAACTCATTCTATTATATGCATAACATCATCCAACCAGCCGACCACTTGGACTGTTAATAATATACAAACCAATGAAACACTGGTAATACAGAATAAGAAGATACCAAACACATCGTCCCCAAAAGATTTTAATAGCCCAAATTTTTCTATAAACACAGATTTTTCAAGAATAAGTGAATTATCATTCTTTCCGCAACGTTTCTCAACCGAACGGAAGATATTACCAAAATTTAGTTCTGATACCCAAGATATTATTGACGATGCCAATACAAATGCGATATTGAGTTCAGACACATACACGAAAGAGTCGCCAAATACTATAGATTATCAATACATGGATAAACAGCCGTTTCCACTCGCAAAGGAACACTCGAAAATGTGTAGACAATCTCTCTTTAAAGATCAAAGAGAATCAGAGAGACACTATCTAAGACCTGATAACATTTGGTCCAATGATTTAAGAGATCGATCTCCACCGAGATCTCTTACTCCTCCATTACAATCAATACCAGAGGAGAGTCAATCAGAAACGCAATTCTTTGATAGATCTGACAAACAAATGGCTACGTTCACAATTGATCGTACTAATTCCACAACCAGACAGAGCTGGTCGAAAAAAGCACACAGAGTTGAGCCAGAGCTGTGGAAGGTACCCATAGCGAGACCTTCAAAAGCTAAAGGAAATCAAACATTTGAAACTAAAAGAATTCAGAATGTGTCTCTCAGTCACATAGGCAATGTCTACTCCCAATCCTTCACAATAGACCCGTTTTTATCCTCAACATACTTCTACGATGAGAGAGTAGTGGAGAAGTTTGAGAAGGAATTCAAACGCTGGCTTAACTGCATCTTAACTCCTCCAGACCTGGACAGCAATGTGGAGCAAAAGATAGATGTCGGTAAGGCCTGGATTGAGAACAGGAATAAAGAAGTACCAGCCGCTCCAACGAAGGAACAAGTCTGCAATACATACCACAATAGCCATAGACTGGAGAGCTTACGACGCTCCGCTCGCAACTTGCTGTTAACTCCAGAAATATCACAAGTATCAGTGAAACTTAATATGCAGATTGAGAAAAAATTGATAGCTATCCGTAACGATAGAAATCTTCACCTGGATGTCGGGCTCCAGAAGACAATTATAGAAGTGATACTCTCATACAATCCTCTGTGGCTTCGGATTGGATTGGAAGCGATTTACGGATTAATCATACCCCTCAAATCCAACAGTGATATCGAGGGTTTAACCACATTCATAGTTCAGAGGATGTTTAAGAATCCAAATCTGAAGAATAAGAATTCGAAATCCAGAGCTCCAAATATGCTTTTACCGGCATACATGGAAGCTATTAAAAAGTACACCCTCAAGAAGTTCTTTATGCTGGTGTTCTTCTTGGATCAAGCGAAACAAAAGAAGATGATTTCCCACGATCCGTGCCTGTTCTGCAGAAACGCGATATGCAAGGAGAGCAGGGAGATCGTTATACGTTTCACGAGAGAAGTGATAGCTGGTATCGGTGATATAACTAAACATCTCCGACCACTAGGATACGTGGTTTCCCACAAGCAGTCCTTCCTGGATGAATATAAATACGCTGTTCACAACATCGCCATCGATATCAGAGATGGGGTTAGATTGACGAAAGTTATGGAAATAATTCTAATGAGACATGGCCTATTATCCCAGCTCCGGACTCCAGCTATATCTCGCCTCCAGAAGATACATAATGTGCAGGTGGCGTTAAACGCTTTGAAGGGAGCAGATTTTGTGATCACAGGAGATATCACAGCGACCGATATTGCAGATGGTCACAGAGAAAAAACATTATCCCTCCTCTGGCAACTGATACACGTTTTCCGAGCACCGTTATTCGAGAAAGCCGCAAATGTAATACAAACGTGGTGGAAGAAGAAGTACGAGGTGATTGTGGAGAAGAGGAGAGAAGAAGAGAGAATATTTGTCAAGCGTAATCATTCAGCAAGTGTTATCCAATATTGGTGGCGAAAGATCAAATATAATAGAATGGTTGAATACAAAATGCATCAAGTAACAATGGCGTCGATTGTCATACAGAAATATTGTAGAATGTGGCTATGCAGGACTCGTATGAAGAATTACAAATCAAGCGCATTAAAAATAGCCGTGTGGTACAAAAATATGAAAATAATACGTGAATCCAGAGAAATATTATATACATTAAAAAAACAGAGAGAAGAACTGCGTGAAAAGTCAGCAATAATTATCCAAGCGTTCGTCAGACGGTGGTTATGTATGAAGAATTACAAAGAGATTAAAACGAAAATTTTGCTCATTCAAAGCACAATACGCAGATATTTGGTTCAGAAATGGTATAACAGTCTTAAAAAGTCCGCTATCATTGTTCAGAAAAGGTATAAAGGAAAGATACTGATGAGAAAAGAAATGAATAAGTTTGCACAAATAAAAAAAAGTGCTATCTTCATACAAAGTTATTATCGAATGTTAAGACAAAAGAAACATTTTAATAGTTTGAAAAAATCCGTATTAAGAATAGAGAATTATTATAAATCTCTCATATTAATGAGAAATGAAAGAGAAAAATATTTAAAATTAAAAAACATTGTAATAAAAATACAAACAAATTACAAGAGTAGAAAATTACATGAAAATTACACACGCAAACGTAATCTAGTAATACTATTACAGCGAAAATTCAGAGCAAATCAAGCAATGAAGCAAGAGAGAAATAATTACACACAAATGAAAAAATCAGCAATCATACTTCAAAAACATATAAAATCATATTTAGCAATGAAACAGACTAAAACAGAATATGATAAATTACGTACAGCAACTGTAATTATTCAGAGAGTTTTCAGATGTTACCTAAAAATGAAATCCGATAGAAATAACTATAATACACTCAGAAGAGCTGTAATAAAAATTCAAATTCATTATCGAAGTATACTAACAATGCGTTTGAATAGAGATTTATATTTAAAATTGAGAGAAAATACTATAAAAATACAAAGAAAATACAGGGCTTTAATTTTAATGAGAGAATATAAAAGAAAGTATGAAGAATTAAAACAAGCAACTCTAAAAATACAAAATGTATATAGAGCATTGATCGTAATGCGTGCTGATAGATCTGAATTCCTCAGAATCAAATCAGCCTGTATAATAATTCAGAATGTCTTCAGAGCGTATATCTATAAAAAAAGAGATCGCAAAATTTACCTAAATAAAAAGAATTCGGCAATCAAAATACAAAATTGGTATCGAAATATAAAAAAAGGTTTCGAAGTAAGAAAAGAGTATCAGGAATTGAAAAAATCCTGTCTGACAATACAAAACGCCTTCAGAGCCATTATCATTACTAGAAGAGAAAGAAAAAAATATATTTTAATTAAAACATCTGCAATTAAAATTCAAAATTATTATAGAAATTATATATTAACTAAAAAAATTCGAAATGAATTCATAAAACTCAAAACAACAACCATCAAAATACAAAGAGGCTACAGAACAAAAAAAGAAAGGAAAAAATATCTTATGATTAAAAATGCAGCTCAAGTTATACAAACGTATTATAGAGGATATCTTTTAACAAAGATAATAAAGAAAGATTACTGTCAGCTTAAAGCTGCAGCTATTTGTATACAACAAAAATTCAAAGCTATTCGTTCTATGAGACGAGCTAAAACTTTATATACAAGATTTAAACAAGCTGCAATCACAATTCAAAGACAATGCAGAGGTTTGAGAGCTATGAGAGAATTAAGATACGATTACATCAAAAAACGTTCAGCAATTATTTACTTGCAGCGTAAATTCAGAGCTTATTATCAGATGAAGAAAGAGAAATGTAAATATGAAAATATATTAAACGCCTGTACAGTAATACAAACTCACTATAGATCGTATAGAGCTGGAGTGGAGCAAAGAGAGAGATATTTAATACTAAAACAGTCTGTAATCTCTATTCAATTAAGATATAGATCATTATTAATTATGAGAAAAGAGAGAAAGATCTATTTGAATCTCAAATCAGCAGTTATTTTCGTTCAAAGAAAATTCAGAGCCAAAAAACTGATGTTAGAAGAAAAGCAGAAATTTGCTAAAATACTACAATCTTGTATCAGCATTCAGAGTTATTATAGAGCATATCTGATGAAACGAAGACAAAGAGAGAAGTTTATGATACAAAAAAATGCGGCCATTTTGATACAAAAGAGATACAGGGAACTCCGGGAAACTAGACGAGTTTATAACCAGTATAAATCAATCAGACGAGTGACCATTTTTATCCAACGTCTGATAAGAGCGAAATATCATGCAAGGGAACAGGCTCGTAAAGCAGCCGTTGATAAAATTCAGACGTGGTATCAGTCTCTGAAACTTAAAAATGAGTGTCTGAAGCAATTTATAAATATAAAGACAAAAATAGTTTTAATTCAATCGTGTTTCAGAATGTATTCAGCTAGGAAAAACTATCTGAGAAAGCGAAATGCCGCCATATTTATACAAAAATATTACAAATATTACAGATTAGCTAAAACTGAAAGGGAGAATTACATTAAATTCAAAATGTCAGTCACAAAAATGCAAGCATACATACGATGCTTTATTGAGAGGAAGCGTTACTTGAAGCTGCGAGCTGTTGTTCTCATCCTGCAAGCTGTATACAGATTTAAGAAGCAAAGAGTCGTAATACAGAAGCAAAGAGAAGACTCAGCTATATGCATACAGAAGAATGTGAGGAGATTTTTGATTAGATCCTGGTTTAAAAGATATATTGGAAATGTGACTTACATCCAGAAAAAATGGCGAGGTTTACTTGTAACTAGAGCGATACGTAACGATTACTTGGAAAAGAAGATATTAATAACAAAAATACAAGCAGCAGCAAGAGGATATATTGTGAGAAAACGAATAGAAATTAAAAGAGAGGAGATGGAGAAGTTGAGAGCAGAGCAGAGAAGAAATTGGGCCGCATCCAAAATTCAGGTAAGTTTTGTTTCTCGAAGCACTTTATGTTTATTGAATTTTGACAATGTTAATAAGAAAACTTGTAGGCTTTGTTTCGGGGTGACCGAGTACGAGTGGCGGGTGATGCTCGGGCGCGTGCCCTGCGGTGGCGCTGGCGGGCTGGCGGGCTCCACTCCAATCAGGAGTCTCTCAAGGAGCGCAACGACGAGGCAATGGACGTTTTGAAGAATATGGCCGACATTGAAACCGTCATCAGAGCCTTCCGATCTCTGGGTGAGTGAAAACTACTTGATTCTATTTTATTTTATTAACATTCGCGACCGCTGACGTGAATTCACGTCACTTCAAATTCTATACCTGGGTTGCTGCAAACAAATTTTATTATTTTTACAGTATTAGCCGGTACTCGGCATTAGAAACGTAAAAAATTAGACGGACTCTGATTTGTTAATATAGGCATGAGCTGTGCTGGATAGCCAAGTAATATTTTACCATACCGAAAAGATATTAAATCAATTTTTTAACTACTTGAGTAAGTATTTGAAAACATTAACACAATGTCAATTTATAACACGTATTGAATAAAATGTAGTACGATCTCCGATCAGATTAATTACGGTGAGAATAAAGAAGAACGTGCTCAGGTGGTTTGGGCACGTCGAACGAATGAGTGATCAAAGAATGGGATTGGGAGTGGGAAAGAAACACTCCGTCTATGGGAAAATTCTTCACTGTCAATCGTATGGATTGTTTTATGGACTCCTAATTATTATGGCTTTTAGAGGTCTCTAAAACTAACCATAAACCATAATCCAGTGGATTAATAGGACGTGATGATTGTCTTCATATGATGAAGTCCTGAAAGCACTTTTCTAACCAAGATTGGGTGGATCTTGGGGCGAGTGGACTGTATGACCCGCCACCAAGTCTTGCTGAAAGAAACATTCTTAATTTTTGAACAAGGCAAAAAGAGGCTTATTCACTCCTTTATAGCTAACACCACACCAAACCTTCATTGAATCGGATAGTGCCAACGTTGTATTTTCTTGACTAATTGAGAAGTTTTTTTATAACTTTGCATAAATACGATTATATTGTTTGTTAAAATATTGCTCAATTTGAAGGATTAAAGGTTCCAGGTACTATCTTCATCTCCCAATTTAAAACATTTGGTTTGAACAGGATTTCGTTAACTTTGGTCGCCTTTTTTTGTCTGTCACAAACAGGGATGGTTTCACTGCTTAATCACTGCATCAGTAGCTAGGTACACAAACATTTGACTAATAATACCAAGCCTATGGACTATTTTTAAAATCTTATTTAACTCTACCTACTTTATGTAATGCAATCACAGCGATTCTGTTCTCTTTATCACTCTACTCCATTTTAATATTATGAAATATTTTACAAAATATCGGGGCCAATACGAAAACACAAGGTAGGATCCGCCACCGTGCGCCGAGGGAGTTGAGCTGAGCCCCCCTCCCCTTTTAAATAAAATATAATATAATATATATTTTTTTATTTACTAGTTTTTATGTGATGTTGCTTATAAGCGTATTTCAAGGTTGACGATCGTCAAGCGCGCGGAGGTTCTGATAGCGGTAAGGCTATAGATGAAACAGTTTTTTGACCATCATTTCTGAACGAAACGAGATAATTTAATTCTGTTTCTTTTTAAACCATGCCTTTTCTTCCCAAGCTCTACAGCTCTGCCAATTTCCATTCAAATCGGTTTAGTAGTTTTTATGTGATGTTGCTTCAAAAAGATGTTTCCCAGAAGGTTAAAGGGTTAATAATGATAAAACGTGTGTTTCGCAGAGCTCCTGACGGAGGTGTTCCCGATGACGTACTCCTCCAACGCCTCGGCCGTGGCGCGTCGCGTCTACGTGTACATGTCGGTCACCAACAGATCCATCTCCAGCATTGAAGTGCTCAAGTCAGCTGCCTCGGTCCTCGTCAACTTGACCAGATATAGAGGGACTGGACCCAAGATATACGCCGTGAGTTTTAATTACATGTACCTCAGAATTATCTATATATTATAACATTAAAAAGGTCAGTGTATTCAGTCCGTAAGTTACCACCAGAAGGTTCTTACAAGAGATGGACAGAAGCCACCAATTTTAATTAAAGTTTGACAATGTTTAATACATTATGATATCAAATCAGTCAACAATCCAAGATCAAAATATTTCGATCAACTAAAAACTCTTGAATATAATAAGAATTATTTAAAAGTGATTTCGCTAAAGTATTATAATTTTTTTGTTTTTCCTTTATTATTTTATTGGATGACTTAGTTTTTTTAATTGAATATTTTTTGTATTGTATGACTGTATGACTATTATTTTTCAGAGAGATCGCATTCACCCAGTCCTGAAGTTCATGTGGCGGTTCAGTAACAGTGAGACGACCCTGTTCTGCATACTGGCCACTTACCTGTGGCTCTTCTCGAAGTATGAGCAAGTTAAGAATGTACGTTTTACAATGCTTATAACTTTACTAAATATGAAATATTGACCACAATAAAGTAATAGTTGAGTTTGTTGTGTTCTTCTCAGACTAGTGTTTGGAACACTCGGAGACTTAACTATAAGTTGGACAGTCTTTAGAAGACTTATTTTAATAAATATGATATCAAAGTAGTCCTGATAGTAGTAGTGGTCATCTAGTATTGGGTGAAATGGAAAATATATAAACTAGGAGCCGCCAACCGTGCGCGGCGGGTGTTGAACTGAGCACCTCTCCTGTCTTCTTTTCTTGATAACTTTTGAATGGTTAAACATTTTTTCAATCTGTTTTCGCTATAACATCCGCGTTCGGCTCAAACACACATGAGAACATTTTTAGCTAATTATCTCGTCGCATTCTGGAGAAAACTAAACACAAAAAAGGTCTCCCAAACGGTTAAGAGTTTAGCTTACGCTCAGCTCAATAAATTCATTTTGAAATGATTTTCACACTTGGTACAATAACTGTTTTTTTATAAATAATCAAAAATTCGCAGAATAAACTGATGGTTCATTTAATAAAGTTCGTTTAGAACAACTTAATGTATTAAGAAATGGTTTATTTTTCAGGATTTGACAGAATTTCTGCACCTCCCAGAAAATCATAAAATGCTACTAAGTATAAAGGGTAACGTGAAAAGAATGAAGAGAATGACGAGCAACTCTAGAAGTAGGTTTAGTACACCGCAGCCCGCGAAGCGTGTGTCCCACACATTGAACCACTCGGTGAAAGGGGGGAGCCTGGATATGAGCGAGTGCTCCGGGAACTACCTCCCGGCCCTGGAGCCGGACTACGGTATTGCGAGGGCGGACAGACCGCGCTACTTCCAGGACGCGGAGCAGGCCGTGTCATGCCTCTTCGAAGTCTACAAACTATAGTTGTTAATTTTGTTGATAATGACGATTTAATATAATAATGTAATGTTGCTTTCATTTCTATAAGCTTGTTATAGTCATCCATTAGTTATATTTATTAAATGTGTTTAAAATTTTATGGGTTTTTATTGAGTGTAGCGAGCGGAGCGATCTATGTGAGACTTTGCATCCCATGTCCGGGGTTGGCATGAAAACGGCTTAGCCGATCTTCATGAAATTTTGCACATTTATAGCGATGGTTATTGCGATGGTTTATAAAACAAAAATTAAAAAAAAAAACTCGTGTCGAGTTGAATAGTCACCAAAAAATGTCAGTCCCATAGACTTCAATGTAAAAAAAACATTTGATACTTGATTATTCTGTATTTTTTGCATGTCGGTTTCAGCTTTAAACGTTGAATTGAAGATGGGTTACTCGCTTCGCTCAATTCGCCGAACTCTACCGAGATTTCGGCGAATTGAGCGAAGCGCGAGCGCAATGAGTCAAAATCGAGGTCCGGTTCCGCCCCTAGTTATTTCATGTATGAGTGTTTTTTTTTGCTAAAGCTACGCTAAGCAAGTAAAAAAATACACTAAATTAAAATTTAACCTATTCAGCTAATCCTTTGTGCCCTAAACTCTATTCTTTATAATCTCTCCCAAATATCTCCAAACTAAATTTATATTTCATTTTATTTTTGTCTATTTTTATTTTATGCACTCCGCTTTTCTTGCACGTTTTGGGTATACTGTAGAAAATGCTTTAGCGTTAAGTCCGCCGTTTGTACCTTTGTTACACAATAAAGAATTTAAATATATTAATTAAATATTTCAATTCTATGGACTTCCAAAATTACTAATTCTTGCAGTCTAAATTTGATTTTACTCCTATAGCCTTACAAAAACTGATTCGGCAAGTTTAAGTAGATATAAAAAAAACATCGTACATATATTTAGCCATCAAGAAAGTAGTCATTCAACAATTATGAAGCTGCTATAATGCTCAATAATATTACAATCACTGAGAATGCCTAGACAAATGTAATTAATTTGTTGTGTATGATATGGGTGGATGTACGATGAAATATTATGTACAATAAACTATTAATATGAACGTTTCACGACATTCGTTCGGGTAATTTCGAGTTTAGTTAGCAAATATTAATGTTATATAACTAAAGGCTTTTTTATAAAATTTACTTCTACTAATTAGATGTGCAAAAAATATCAGTTTATATTATTAAAAGTATATACATATTCCGTTTTATTGTTATATATATTATATAGTCTATATCAATTTACTTATCAATATTTACATTTGACAGTTGACATTGACAACTTCACAAATTGATAATTACACGGATTTTGAGTTTTGCGAAAATTATAATTTAATTTTAAAAACGATTATTTATTAATTATTTTATGAGAAGTACAAACAATGGATGAATTCGTTAATTACATATTACTCATACTTGTGATATTACCCGTGGTTCTGTTTATCAACTTGTGGGCAGGAATAGGATGGGAGCTGTTTGTTAACAACTAAAGGTTTTGTTATTAACAATGGAATAACTTTATTAAGAAGAATATGTATAACGCATATTGAAGCAGCTCATTGAACAGACCTACTAAATCGGGATACGAGAGCTTCAATAAAATACTCTGGACTATTAATCCAACCTCAAACCAAAGAAACTTAAATTATGAATAATAAACATATAGACTGTATTTTAAACTTTTATTTTATTAACATTTTATAGTCCATCTTTGTAATATATTTTGTATAATTATTAAACACAAATTATTTTAACATCACATAAATTATTCTTACATCATATGTCAATAATAGCCATTTTTCTTAATATCTATAATTATACTATTTAAGAATATTTGGCCATTTTAATACCAATGTAGCATCTTAATATCACCAATTTCCTTTATATGTACAAAACTATATTATTGAAAACTATGACTGCCTTAGTATTTATACAGCATGTTTAAAATGACTCCTGGCAATATGTGCTAAAAATTCTGTCTTAAATGCACATAATTTATATACAAAAAACTTATAACTTCACGAGTGCTTCACAATCTCAATATACATTTGATTTGCGACTAAGTTTCTAATTTCAGGATATTTTGTATATTAAAAAAATTATTTAAACATAATTATTAATGATAGGAAAGTAATAATAAATAATCTTCAAAACTTTTGTCATAAAAATATTTGACTATAAATTTAACTAAATATTTATATTTCACCGGATAACAGCAGTTCCTCCATCCCCATGTGTCCCCTGTGTCTCCACACTCTGTACCGAGCTATATCTTTACGTGTTACCATTCCGACCACCTAAATTAGGAATAATTATACATTGCATTATTATCTTATAAACAAAATTTAATTTCATGTTTATATTACACTAGCAGGTTACCCGTGCTTCGCAATGGATGGCGAAAGTGATTAAACATTTTGTCTGAATTTCCACACCACCTATTAGATTATTATTAAGATATAAAGTATTAAAAATATTTAAATTTGTTTAATATTTTTGGCAAATTTAAAGTCTAGAATGGTTTTACAGTTCTCTGTGGTTTTTCAGTGTTATATTTAAATAATGCAATTATATATTGAACGATTAGTGAAAATTTTTTATGGCTTATTCAACTATAAACATTAATGGATGCTGCTAAGTGTCTATCACTATCTCACAAATATATATATGACAAATTAACTTGTGGATTATTAATCAGATCTAATATATTGTAAAATGGAAATAGTTGATGTTACCTACGTATATACAGTAATATTTTTACACCTCAATAACTAAAAACAATATAAAAAGTGTTTAAATATAACTAAATAATCAGGTTAGCAAAAAGGCTGCATGCAACGTTGAATCAAATATAAACGAGTAGATCAAGTGAGTCATGAGGAAAACATTTATTGCAGAAAATTAGTGATGCAACTCAAGCCATGTTTTTATTCGAGTCACTCGAGTGATAAATAAAATATTATTAGTCTCTATACACTCGAGTTACTGAGTTAACTCGACGCATAGACTTAATTCTTTTGCCGCTAGATGTCACTTCACTACCCTATTTTCCTTATCTATGCCGGCCGCTTCGGGACAATTTGGAACTAAATTTATTATTAATCACCCATTCATGGAAGTTTTATTCCTGTTTTTTGGAAGATATTCTTATATTTTGTTGATTTTTATTTCGTATTACTTCATCCATGATAATGACACTCTTTTGAAATGGGTTTTTGTTTAAAATTGTTTAAAAAATCTGAGATTTTTTTACTTGAGTTGACTCAAGTGAGGTAGAAATTTACTCTAACACTAAGATATCATACCTATGAACCACAGACTAATATACCTCATTGTGATCGTTGACTATGGGCAGGTGTCTCAGCCCGAGCGCTCGGAACAGCCTGAAGAGTCGCGGGAGGGAGGCGCGGTGCGGCAGCGTGTAGGGGGACGGGTTCATGAACGGCCGGAGGTCCACCGTGCAGGACCTCTCCCACTCCGATATCTCCAGCTGATGTATATTGTTGAGATGCATTATGTATATATATATGTAAATATTGAAGTGTCCGTTTGTAATTCTAAATTAAAAGCTTTCTACTAAATGCATATGAAAGTGTACTGTTATATATAAAAAAAAAATATCTGTTCGTCTGTTCGTTCCGGCTAATCTCTGAAACTTCCTTATCGATTTTAACAGGACTTATACTGGATAGCTTATAAGGAGTAACATGATCCTTGCAAAAAAAAATTTTACGAATTGTATGTATGTTTTTCTATTATCCCCACCTCCTCAATGGCCGGGTACCTGGGGTACCCCTTCCTGAACATCTTCATGTCCACGTTGTAGTTGGACCAGGTGGTGTTGGCGTTCTCGTGGTATATCTTGTTCTGCAGCAGCACTATCAGCTGGGAGCGTAGTATGAGACCGCGTAGTCGCTTGTATGTCACTTCCGTCTGGGAGTAATGTAGGAAGAATTAACATTACTTGATTTGAATAATTGAGCGAAGCGAGCGGAGCGCTCTACTGGAGACTTTTTGACATTCTTTGTCACGATTAGGCTCGACAACTACTTGACGGAAAATTATGAAATTTTGCAATAAAAAAAATACACATTAAGTGATGGTTTTATAAAAAAATTGAAAAATGTCATGTCATTGAGGAATAATCGTCAAACAGCTGATATCCCATTGAAGTCTATGGGAAACGATGAGTCATTACACTGAGCTCGTTTCGCTCAATATGCAAACGGCGTCCGAGATTTCGCGAGCGCAACGATTCGAAATTGACGGTCTGTTGGCGTTCCTAGTATAAATATTGTTTGTGTTATATTAATAATGATAAAGAAATAGTTGAGTTTGTTGTGTTCTTCTCAGACTAGTGTTTGGAACACTCGGAGAATTAACTATAAGTTGAATTGTCTTCACAGCACTTATTTTGATGAATATTGCATCAAATAAATAAATTGACTATCTATACATATAAATAAAATTTAGGTGTCTATTTGTTGAATTTTTGTTCTTGTATCTATATATATCTCCTTATAACATATACTCTTATAACGCGGTTTCAGTCCCTCGTTTAACACGTGTTTTCCCTCATATAACGCGTTGATTTAGCATGTTATATTTGTATACTATGAAATTATACCTTTGCACATTGTGTTGTAGTAAAATAAAAATTAAATTTTAGTTAACTTCTTTCTTAATATTACATTTAAACCGCTGTTAACGAGAAAAGTTAAACCTGAATTATTTGTACATAACGCGTTATACAAGAATATTCCTACAACGCGTTTTCCTATAACGCGAAACGAATCTACCGTGTTATAGGGTGGATTACTATTTATATATATATATATGTATATATATATAGTTTTATCTCCGTCTGTCTATCTGTCTGTTGGTTCCGTCTAATCTTTGAAACTGCTGAACCGATTTTAACGAAACTTTCACTGATAGATAGCTGATATTATAAGTAACTAAAGACAGCTTTATTAAATATATTAACTCACATCATCAGCCAACGGGGGATCGACGACCGGAAATCCGTTGTAGCTGACCACCTTCAGTATCTCGACAATGTGCCCCACGTTCTCAACCGTGCGCAGCGTGAACACGGGGTGCGACATCACCTCCGACGCGTATATGTTGTGAGTGAGGGGGGGCGGCTCCCACCCCAGCAGCGGCACACCCGCCAGCTGGATGTGTATGTCGTAAATACCCTGGGGGGGAATGGAAATATATATATATTGTTACCGACTTTACGTATTAATCATAAAAATTTACATAAAATAGATTATAGACGGTATTATAAAAATGTTTAATTATATTAACTAAGTATTTCACTTGAAAATAAAATGTTCTGTAATAAATGTATTCCTAAATTGTTGGATATTTTAAGAATATGGATTTTGTTTTGACTCCAACACAACTTCACAATAAAGTCGGTAGTTTATATAAATATCGGCCATTCGTTTGGAAGCTACAGTCTGAAGTGTTTGAAATTGGAAATAAAGTGAATATTCTGTGAAAGTGTTCTTATTTCTTAATAATTGTTGAAGACAATATCCTATAAAGAAAAAATACTGATAAGTATTGAGTGAAGTGAATTATTTGGATTGGCCATTATATATATATATATATATATATATATATATATATATATATATGTTCTAAATGAATTAAAAAAAATTTATATTAAAGCAATTAAAAGTATTTTTACAGTTTTAGTTTGTGCGTGTTTCTATGTGTTTTTTCTCTACAGCCCCACTGGACATGACAGCGTCACCGGTGGAGTAAATATGTATTTATGTAGGTATTAATTGTGTACAAGATGATTTAAAATTTGTGTTGAGGTAGGGGAGAAGGGGGAGGGGGGAGATTGAGGCTACATGAATTTTTATGATTAATTCAAGTTGTGCCTACAATAGAATCTATGGTCTTGTATAAATTGTAATAAATTAATGTTTGAGTTGAGGAGGGGGGAGGGCAGATAAAATTGCCAGCAACAGCTAATATTATAATATATCTTTAATCTACCCTCAACCAGATCAGAGACAGATGGACCTCATTAAAAAGGGTGGGGGAGGGGGTCAAACAAAGTCGTCGCGTCAATGTACCTCATTAAAGAAGTCCCCGGTCCACTTGGCGACCACGAGCGTGACGATGACGGGCAGCGCGTTGGATATCTGCCCCGTGGTCTCGATGATGATGACGGTGAGCGAGATCGTCATCCGCACAACGCCGCCGAGCTGCGCCGCCGCGCCCACCAGCGCGTACTTCGCCGGGTCCACGCTCTACGACACGGTGGCTCAGTTTTAATAGCGCCTAAACGACAGATGGTCCTGGGTTCGTGGCCGAGTAGATACAATTTTCATATTATACTAAATTAATAATTTACTATATGTCTTTAACTTACAGTATTGGGCAGCATAATTTGTATAACGATAGCCAGCAGCCTCCCCCACGCTGATCCGGTCAGCAGGTTCGGTATGAAGAGGCCGCTGGAGACCGCCAGCCCGAACGTCCATGTTGACAGCAGAAAGTATATCACCACGAACATCAGCAGGGACCAGGGCTTGTACGAGCCCATGGGGTCGTGGATGAACGACCGCACCGACGCCTCGGGGGTTTGGAACCAGATGGCCGCCATCGTGTTGTACTCGCCGTCTGCGCAGAACAGCTAAAAAAAAACTGTCGGTTAACGTGAGGTTCCTGTGTGTGTGTGTGTGTGTAGATCTACAGTTGTGTGTTATATGGAAGTGCATTGCATGAGCTTGTGCTTGATCGAGCTAGCGTGCGTGTGTGTGCGTGCGTATGTGTGTGTGTATGTGTGTGTGTGTGTGCGTGCGTGCGTGTGTGTGTACGCGTGTGTGCGCGTGCGTGTGCGTATGTGTAGGTGCATGTCAGAGCATGTGTGTGTGTGTTGCTCACCTGCAGTGGCACCTTGGTGGGGTCCTCCCCCAGGGGTCGGCAGTCGTCCAAGATGAACATCATGAGAAAGCCACTGGTGGCGCTGACGGCCGCCACCAGACATGCCTCAACCACCCGCAGCCACGCCGCGCCCACGTACCTATACACGATACATTATTTTATAAACGATCCATAGTGGTACAGAGATTGCAACTAAGCGTAGTTGAAAAATCCACTCGTAGAAGTATTTGTAGTATTATTCCGGCCAGAAAATAATTATAGAAACTACCTTATACGGAACACGGCCAGCCTGTAGTTGATGTGGTTCCAGAGCGCACCAAGCAGACCCCCAACGACCCCGAACAACATGAACACCGGCACCTCGTAGAACTCGAACGGAAACGGCTCCATCTTACCGAGGTTGAGGAGACCTGAGGATTACATATCCTGTATGAACACTGCATATATCATATATTATATAGATTCATAAAAAAATCAGAAATATATATTTTTTATATAAGCTATTAATACTACTATTAGTAGTAGCAGCTACTACTGCTACTAATAGGTACTATTAGAATATATAAAGCTGATAGATATTACCTGGATAACTTAACTCTCCGGGATGTCCATGATACGTGGACAACGCGAAGTTCAAAGTAAAAGTACAGACGACAGTTCCAAAGAAAGTCCGCCATGTCAGACCCTGGTTCCAGAAACTGGTCCCTTCCTCTAGTGAGAATAAAACTCCTCCTACAATAAAAGCAACATTATTATCTTTTATCCTGAGAATAATAGGTATAAAACTCCTTCTACAATAAAAGCAACATTATTATTTTTTATACTGGGAATATAAAGTATAAAACTCCTCCTACAATAAAAGTAACATTATTATCTTTTATCCTGAGAATAATAGGTATAAAACTCCTACAATAAAAGCAACATTATTATTTTTTATACTGGGAATACAAAGTATAAAACTCCTCCTGCAATAAAAGTAACATTATTATCTTTTATCCTGAGCATAATAGGTATAAAACTCCTCCTACAATAAAAGTAACATTATTATCTTTTATCCTGAGAATAATAGGTATAAAACTCCTACAATAAAAGTAACATTATTATCTTTTATCCTGAGAATAATAGGTATAAAACTCCTCCTACAATAAAAGCAACATTATTATTTTTTATACTGACAATATAAAGTATAAAACTCCTCCTACAATAAAAGTAACATTATAATTTTTTATCATGACCTCCTTACCTATCGGAGCACCGAAGGCGGCGGAGACTCCAGCGGCGGCGCCCCCTGACACGAAGTCCCTCTTCTCGTGGTCCTCCCGGAAATACTGGAACACCTTGAAGTCCTTGTTGAAGGTGGTACTTTTCCCCTGGGATATTCCAGCGGCGACCACCGCCCCGCTGTGTATCATTGGACCTTCCTGGAATTTGTATCTTAAGTAATAATATTAATTTGTTTTTATATGTAGTAAGTTTTGTGACCACATTACATATTTTTTTTATTTTGTTAATACAGAAGTAATGGAAAGTAAAAACTAGAGGAGATTAGGAAGATATTAATATAAATGTTAAAACATATGTATATGTGTATATATATATATATATATATATATATATATATATATATATATATATAATAAAATTGAAACGTCTGTGTGTAAATCCAAATTCACAGCTGTTCAATAAGTGCACATGAATGTGTATACGGTATATTTTTTGCTGTGTGTCTGTCTGTTTGTTCTGACTAATCTCTGAAACTGCTGGACCGATTTCAACTGATCTTTCACGGGAGGATAGCTGATGTTATAATATAACTTGGGCTACCTACTCCACGAACGGAGCCATAGGCACTGCTAGCATTTATATAATATATAAGGGTTCATACCTTTCCACCGGCCAGTCCTCCAACAACCGCTGTGATGACTCCAACGGTCTTCACAAACAAGGTCTTGATCCTGACCACCCGTGGTATCTTGATGCCGTTCAAGTAACATTTCACTTGTGGTATACCACTACCAGCGGCTACCGGCTGACGAATAAAATATTAATTAACACTAAACCTACCAAGTACAGGTCAAATTGACCGTTCTTAAACTTTTGTAAAACTTTCACATTCTTAAACGTTATAATATCGTTATCAAACTACATGACAATTCTTAGAATATGCATATAATATTTTCTACATTCTTTACTTTTAGTTATTTCCATTATTACCTGCGTTATATAATAAAATAATTTTTAATTACCGTTCAATTTGACGGCATGCGAAAGAAAGAAAGAAATTCTTGTATATTTTTATATACAAGAATTGTCGGTAGGTTTAGTGTTAATTAATTTATATATTTATATATTATCCACTACATATCAGTGACCACATATGTATCAAATGGGAGTGTCAGGCCTTTGAGGACAACTTGATGATAATTTAGATATATAAATTAAAAAAACAACTTCAATGTATTAAAATAATTTGAATAATATATTATTATAATGATTATAATATCATACTTGATACAAGTATTAACTGTTTGCATTCGTTTATTGTTTGATTTGATTGTTAACTATTTATTATACTATTTAAATGATGATAATAGTGAAATGATGCGTTTAGATCTTAAGAGTATGTAAGAGTACTTAACCAATGCTCAAGGTCTAAAAGAATATTTTAAAAAAATTGAATTATACCATTTCATTTCGAATTTCATTTAGAGTTGAAGAGAAAAACGTAAAAAACTTTGTTGGTGATAGGGTTCAATGACCGCAATTTTTTGACAATTATGATTTATTTATTTTTTACATTTGATGTTCATTTTTTTACATGGTAGGGATGTGACATACAAATAATCAATTTTAAATTTAAATTTAAAGCAGACTATTAATATGTAATTTATTATTTCTAAATATTTAATTTCATTTATTAATACCGCTCCTTTGCCATACATTTACATTAAAAAAAAAAAAAAAATTTTAGAGGGAGGCAAACAAGATGGCAGGTCACATATGGTACGTGATAACCACTCATGAACTCCTGCAACATCCGAGGATTCACAAGAGCATTGCCGGCCTTGGAGATAGTGATATAATTCGTAATCTCACCTCCACATATGACACGAGTACAGATCCAATGAACACAATGCAGATGTTGGTCAGCACCCACAGCAGATATGGAATGTACAGCTTATCTAACATCACATATCTGTCCACAGCTGTGTAGCATATTTAGGAAAGTTTAGTGTATAATTTATTAAAAAAAAGTTGAATTATATATGAGCATTTTTATCTATGCTTTTTAATTCAGTATATTTAGGGAGTTTAATTGTATATGTTACTTAAAAATTACGGTTGAATTATATGTTTATTGTCTATGCTCTTCGGCTATGACATGGTTAGCGGTATTTTTTTTTTATTTATAACACTATTGCACACAATATACATCTACAAGATGAACAGTAAATTTATTGATATATATAAGTTACAAAGGCCTTATCACTTTGAGTGATCTCTTACAGGATACCTATGACTATAAGGATATTTATTTAATGTTGCAGTAGTTGGTGCATGATATAGCTATATATATATATATATACTAATTATACATATACTAATTCTATAAGATAATATAAACTATTAATTGAGCTGAGCGTAAGCAAAGATCTTAACCGTTTGGGAGACCTTTTTTGTGTTTAGTTGTCTCCAGAATGCGACGAGATAATTAGCTAAAAATTTTTTCATGTATGTTTGAGTCGAACGCGGATGTCATAGCGAAAACAGATTGAAAAGATGTTTAGCCATTCAAAAGTTATCAAGAAAAGAAGAAAGGAGATTGGCTCAGCTCAACACCAATGCGCACGGTTGGCGGATCCTAGTAATAGATAGTATAAGTAATAAAAGATCAATTTATAAAATTTGTCAGCATATGCCATAAATATGTCTAATATTTAAAAGGATACATTTCTTCAATTGTCTATATTTAATCTTCGAGAACTCCTCTATACTTATGTCTATGGTGAAGGCGATGAGAGCGGTGATGACTCCAATCAACAGCACTATGAACCACCGTGCTATATCCTTCCATATAACAAACGGATAGCCTCTCTTCCTCTCCTCGTCTAGTAGGAGATGATTTTCACATGTATCATAGTCTAAACTCTGTAAGAGAATGTTGTCTTAGTGTAACTTCATGTAGTAAACAAATTTCTATAAGCTAATTAATATTCATAGTACATAAGGACTATTTTAACAATACAACTAAACAATGATTTGTCGTACGTCAAACTTATCTCTGTTACATTCCTGTTAAAATATCAACCAATCACAAAATGACACATCAATATCATGCAATAGAAATCTCACATAATAAAATAATAATAATAACTGTCTGTCGTCAATTACATTAAAAATCATCTTAATAAATGTAATATTACCTCGTAAGCCGCTGACAGGATATTCATTGAGCCCGGCTCAATTTTTTGTATTGGTTGTCGTCTTCGAATCCCATGGCTTCCTAGTTTATCGTCTTCTGTTGTTTCCTACATTAAATTTTATATGACTGTATTAATATGCAAAATCAGTTGTAGTTATCAATATAAGTGTTGAATTAAATTAAAAACTATACGTAAACAAAAACTTTACTTTAGATAATATATTAGTGAACTTTAAGTGAATAAATTTTTGTTCATTTCTAAATCACATGGGATCAAATAAAGAAAAAGAGTAGACCTAAAAATGTATGTATGTACAAGTAAACAAAGATTGGATCTTAATATTGTAATATACAATATTTTTAATATTTACCTGCATATCACTTGATTTATTGAGTTGTATGAAAGGCGAAGTACCTTCTTCCCCATCTTCTTCCTCTCTTATTAATTGAGCTGTATCTGACGTTGAAACACTTGGAGTCTCCCCAATATTAGATGAATTATCCATTTTTTTTTTAAGTATCTAATTCGATATTGCCAAAAACAATAAACAGAAATGGACTTTATTAACATTCCATAATGACGTGTTTACTTCATATTCCTCAATAAAGAATGATTCAATTTATTTAGAACTTTTAAATAGATACCTACACAATTCCTTTACAGGCTTTTATTCATCTCCTACATGCAAAATAGAGAAGATATCATTTTATCTGCTTATTAATATTATTAAATATAAAACGTTGCATGGTATCTTTTGATCGTTTATTTTTTTAACTTATTTCACTAAGGTTGTAAGTCGTAATCCGTAAATAAATAGTTTAATAATTTACAAAAAATACACTTCTCATTTTGTTCAAGTGTCAACTGTCAAATTAGTTTTGAGTAGAACCTAGACTATAAGTCCACAAGTTATGATTCTGTCAGAGTTAGCAATGACAGCATTTCTTGCGTATTTAATTTATTTTTACAGCATATTTGATTTATTAGGAATACAGTATTGATAAAATATTGAAAGACACCAATTGATGTCTTGATTCATCTTTTAGTTTAATTATTTAATAGTATTTATTAAGTGTTATCCTAGTTTTTGTACAATATCATATTTGTATTTTTTATATATCATTACTTGATATACATTTTATAAATATAGAATAAATATTCTAAGAGTGCTTATTTACTAAATCCGATTACGACTCATCCGGTTTGTGTCCGATTCTACGAACTTATAGATAACCCAGTTAAAGGCAATGTAAAATAATATAACGACCTGGGGGCTATATGTGACACAACAACGTATAACGAGAATATTTTAATATCATCTATGGTTTTTTCAGATTCCGGGTGCATCAAGCGATATCCAAATTCAGTTCGAGTATTTTTTCTCTCAATTGAATCGGATGCAATGAGTGGGCACTAAAATATTTCTAATAATATAGAACCTTCTTATGGGTTAATTATGTACAAAATTGATCCAATGGAATCGTTAAAACAATAACCACCTATAAATATTTATACATCTTGTTCTGAATTATTTTAATTACCAAAAAATTTCATTAAACATGATGTCTTACAGTTTAAATAATAAAGATAAAGATTAACGACTAAAGATTGAGATTATCACAATATTTTCAAAAGTTGATTAAATAATTAAATGATAGCAGAAATCACTTGACAAGGTTATCATTTTATCAGTATGTCAACTGTTGAACACTAGCGCCAATCTAGTGCATACACACGCAATAATCAGCGTACCGTAAACAATGGTACATGTCTATGTGTGTGTGGCTTGCTCGCTCGTTTGGTTGACAATCGCGATGTGATGTATCCTACATCATCGCATGCTGAGTTATATTTTCAACATATCTTTTTAATTTTTGTATTAGTTAAAACATTCATTTCTAAATGTTTTCTTTCGTCGTGGTCACGTTTCTATGTTTTGATTTCTAAATATGTGTAATTTGCCGCCGAAGTTCCATTCAGTGTGTCGCCTTTGTTTATCATTCTGTGGCGATAATTGCAGTGATGTTAAACTCCCAATATTCGACCGTGATAAGGATAAATCGCGGCTTTCCGAGATGATAATGACATATTTGTCTATAATGGTAACTAATTTGTCATTATATTTTGATTAGATAGTACCTAAGATACCTTTTTCTCGTGTGAAAGTTTAGCATAAGCGTAAGAGATTGTGGATACTGATAAGCGCCATTAACTTTCTCGCGGGTGTTGAGTATTTTCGCATTGTGATATCATATTACGGCCCACGCGTTGAGTGCTCGAGCGTATGACTAATGTTGTTCGTGGAACTGATAGGCGAGGCGGGTCGCAGCACGCTGTATCAGCCGCGATCCGCGCACTGATAACAAAGGAGCTCCGAGCGCACGGAGATCTCCTCCCGTCTCATATGAACTGCCGGCCTTCTCTCCTTACATGATATACACACTACGAACATACTTTATTGTTTGTAAATAAAAACGCGAAAGATAATTAATAGATAATGTGTCTACCAATGGTGCTATTTTGAGAATTATATTTTTCTAAATATAGCATTGCATCTTAGGTATGGGGAGAACTTTGGTCCTTTCTAACTAAATAACTGTCTATAAACATAAAACAGGTTTATGGTTTTATCTTATTATCAGATTGCCTTAAGATGAATCACTCTATGTGTTTATTTCAAAAGATTTAGCCACATCATCTATTAAGATATGTTGTGAAATATATATGTATTATTATATTAATGTATTTGTAGGTCTCATCTGAGGATATGCTGCCGCAGGTGGTATGTGGGAGCTGTGCACACAAATTAGATGAATTTCACACATTCAGAGAACTAACACACAAGTCCGAGAGACTCTTGGAACAATTTGTCCAATATGCTAATTCATTATCAGGTCCAAAAGAGGTGGGTATTTAAATATATTTATTATCATAACAGCTAGTACCTAATTTTACAAACACTATACTAATATAGACATATTTTACATATATATATATAACTTTTTACATATACATTCCTTATAAATTTTATGCGTAACTAGATTCGTGGATAATATTAATGTAACGAATGGGTTCGGTCCTAAAATTCTTTTTATAGAAAGCTTTCATTAGGTTAACGAGTAGTCCACATAGCATTCCTGTGCCAACCACGGCAGATACTCCGAGGATGCTCCATAATACATGCTTCGGTTTTAAATCTTTTATTGAGAAACTTGGTTTCGGTGAAAATGTTGTGTCAAAGGACGGACATAGGGGTATAGAGAAATTTGTGACGAGTGTCCCACTAAATCTCATTGGTGCCGTACAACTAAAATATATATATAAATTTGATTAAAAATTTTAAACAAACCATATAAATATATTCTTAAATCCACAACTGTTTAGTTCTTCATTTTAAGTGTTACTTACTAAGGTACATCCCCAGGTCGGAATTTACTTCCCGCCCCTTGTCTATTAACAATGTCTGCTAGATCACAGTCACACAACCAATTGTTACCCGTCATTCCCAGAACGTCTAACTTGCTCCATGGCAAGAGGTCCGTTGCGAGCTCACTCAGATTGTTCTCATCAAGGTATACCTGTTAATAAAAAGGACATTCCATTTAAAACATATGAAACAACATTCTGTATATGGAACAAGGAATAAAATTAAATATGGCTTCATTATAAGG
The DNA here is from genome assembly GCA_918358865.1 of Melinaea marsaeus rileyi. Lineage (NCBI taxonomy): Eukaryota > Metazoa > Arthropoda > Insecta > Lepidoptera > Nymphalidae > Melinaea > Melinaea marsaeus. The sequence continues at coordinate 6,635,852 of OU911089.1, forward strand.
GAAAGTTGTCATTGCATTATCATTAATTATCTGTGGGTTAATGCAAAAAGTATTTAACAAATGAACATAGATAAAACAAAAATTTTACTTTTTTTTTTATGGATCGGAAAAAGTTTTTACAGTCATTTAAAAATATGATAAATTGTGCAATCATCCGTTATCAAAACATGTAACAAAGTGATTGATCAGCTGACCTGGTTATTTGCTTGACATGTTAGAAAATATAACTGGGTCAAACCAAAATGCATTTATAGCTTCTATGAAGTACTCATCACCATAATAATATATTATTACGAAGTTTTTTTTTTTTTGACTTCTGTATATCGATTATCAGAATTATGAAATGTTTATTTTTATAAAATAAGAATATATTTGAATAATATTGTTGTTTATGGAAAGGAATGATTGAATATGAATTGATGAGTTACAATTTCTAAACATTGCGTGCCTAATTAGTATTAAATGAATGACAAATGGAATTATGGATGTTGACACGTTATTTTTTTTTTCTTAATTACAATAACACAACACGTAAATGTCAGATCATCCGGTCTTTCATCAGACGTTCAATTTTTTATACGGTTTTACCCAAAATCCAAGAGATCAAGTGCGTTTAAAACAAATATTGTATCGATGCGTCATAGATTATGCTTATTTTTTTTAACGTCACAGTTTATATTACTTTTTTGTTGTGTTTGAATTCTGACTTTTTTTTAAATTACAATAACACCTTAATGTCAGATCATCCGGTCTTTCATCAGACGTTATTTTTTTTTTACCCAAAATCGAAGGATTAAGTGCGTTTAAAACAAATATTATATCTATTTGCATAGATTATATATATATTTTTGAATATAAAACCTGTACCTCCTTCAACGTCCACTTGTCTCTGATGGCGCGAAAGGCGTTGTGACTTATGTATCGTAAGTTTGGATTGTGACACAGGTGCAATACACGCAGGCTCTTCAGCGGCGTGAACGTGCTGCGTTTCACTTCTTCCAAGTTGACGTTTTCACCAACTTCTAATTCGACTAGATTTGACAGACCTATAAATAAAAAATGGACGTAAATATTAAATATTTTTAAGCTATAAATTATATGATTTATGTTATGACGATTTCTAATATGTTCATTTTTACGTTTTCTAAGATTTCTCCTATTTTTTTTTTTTTTAATTTAATTCTCTCCGTGAACACGTTTATTGAATCAAATCAAACTCGTGTTTGAAATGAATCGGAAAAATCTATATATATAAATAAAATTAAGTGTCTGTTTGTATCCAAATTAATAGCTTCTCACTAAAGACATATGAGAGTATATACATATAAGATAATTTTTGAGTCTGTCATTTTGTTTGCTGGTCTCATGGACCGATTTTAGCAGGACTTTCACTTTCAGATAGCTGATGTTATAAAGAAATTAGACTATATTTATTTTGAAAACAAATTCAGCGTGAACAAAGTCACGGGAATAATTAATAGTTGATATATTTTTCTGTATCAACTATATAAGTAATATTAAATTTTTACATTGCGTATAATAAATTTCACAATATATATATATATATAAATCCCGTGTCACGATGTTCGTTCGTGCTAATCTTCAAAATCACTGAACCGATTTCGATGATAGATAGATATTGTTTGGTCCAATTTAAAAGATAGATATTTATCTCGATTAATAATTCAGTTTTTTTTATACATAAAGGGTTTAATTCACTTCCAAGTTCTACAAGTATCCAATAGATGGCGTTGTTAATAATAACATGTAATTGTTAAAATAGTACACGAAGTAGTCAATAGCTAATATTTGTCTAATAGTAGAGGAAGATTGATTTACTAATTCGTTAACTAGGATCCGAGCCGACTCCGAGACTCCCGAGAGGGAGTTGAGCTGAGTCCCCTCAGTTTTTAGACCATAATTTCTGAACGGAATGAGATATTTTAATTCTGTTTTTTTTTGAAAACACGCCCACTCTCAAGTTCTACAGCCCTGCCAATTTTCATTCAAATCGGTTAAGTAGTTTTTATGTATGTTGCTTCAAAAAGAAGTTTTCCAAACGGTTAAGAGATTCGCTTACGCTCAGCTCAATACCTACATAGGTATTAAATGATTTCTGCATACCCTATAAAACTTTAACTTAACTAGGGGCGCCAACAAACCCTCAATTTCGACTTGCTGCGCTCGCGAAATCTCGGGAGCTTCGGTAGTTTTCGAGCCAATTCGTGACAAAGAGTGTAAAAAGTCTCCAGTAAAACGCTCCGCTCACTTCGTTCGCTTCGCTCAATAATATCATATTTTTTTTGGTTAAATTTCCTTAAATATTACACAATAATGTGAAATTTACAGTCATCTAAGCGATTTCGCTCAAAAAAAATTTAATAGTCATTGTAAATCTATGCATATTATAAATAAAATTGGTGTCTGTTTGTATTAAATTAGGAGCTTTTCACTAAATACATGTGAAAGTATGGTACTTACATATATATATTGTTTGTCTGTTTGTTCCGGTTAATCTCTGAAACGGCTGGACCAATTTTAACTGAACTTTCACCGGCGGATAGCGGGTGTTATAAGGGGTAACTTGGTTTTTATTTTATAAAACATTCCGCGAACGAAGCCATGGGCACAGCTAGTATAATAAAAGTTATTCCGCCATTATTATTTATCCGTGCTGATTACAACAATAAAAGAATCGTGATAACTAATCATTTCATCTTATTACATTTATTATATTATTACATTCATAATAAAATGATTCATTGGCAACATTTAAATGTAATTACATTTATTTCATTTGTTAAATCCTATATAATTATAATTTTGTTTCGTTTCTAAAGAATGTATTGCTGTTTTGATTTAAATGAATTTCATATGAATAAATATTTCTATGAACCCCCCCCCCCCCCCCCCCTTTGGTTTGCTATCCCCACTATTTCTTATACGCATAAGTTAATATGAATTTATATACACGTTTCCCCCTCTTTCGTATTGCTATTTCACCATTTCTTGGCAACGCATGTCAATGTTCAAATGTCAATTTCTAAAATCATCAAATGTATTTGACTCGAAGCCGCCATTACATCATCAAATCTATCAAGATCAACTCACATCGCATAATGTAAAGGCTGTTAGTGAGGTGTTAGCGAGCTTGTGATTGGTGGAAACTAAACCGCCATTTTGGAATTTTGGAACGCTTAAAATTTAATATTCGAACTATTATACATTCTAGCTATATTTAAATAATTTGTGAAGTATAGTTGTCCAAACTCTCATTCTCTAATATTCATTCATTCATTCTCTTATCTGGCAATCCAATCCAATCCAATACAAAACAATAAAACGAATCTTACCAACAAAGCTATCGTCATTCAACTCGACGAGTGGATTGTTGTTGAAGGTCAGATACTGTAGGGTGCTCCCGACTAGGCTCAAACTCTCCGGTACAGTGAGAAATAGATTCCCGGAGAGATCTATCTGCTTCAGGCTCACGAGACCCCTAAAGGCGTCTATTGGTATACTGTCGATATCAGTCTTTGCCAGATCCAATACCTGAAATATAATTTATTATAGTATTTCTTACTTTTTTCTATCTATAGTTGTTTCTGTCTATTGTTTTACAGCAATAAACTATCTATCTATCTGTCTAATTATTATATCTAAATAGGGTTGTTATCCCAATCCTCAATCTCAATTGAACTTTCCCAGCTATTTTAAAAAGGTTATATTTTTTCTTATTAGTATTGTCATTTTTTTTATTAAATAATACTTAAAAATATCAGCCATTATTATTAATATCTAACAACAATAATATCTTAAATTTATACGTATATTTTTATTTTTGTAAAAAAAAATGTTGCATAAAAAATTCGACAGAATAGCTTTATCAAATTAATATAAATTGTTGTATTATAAATATTTTTATTTTATTAACCACAAATAGAATGTTAATTTATCATGCGGGTTAATTTCAGTTAGAGGTTACGGTAACCCAGAGGTTGCAGATTCGATATTAAAAAATATATATATATGCCCATATAATTATTGAAAATTACGGTACAAGATTAAAAAAAACAATCATTTTGTTTTCCCTATAACAGCACAGATTATCACTATAAGAGCACAGAATTGTTAAATTATATTGAGTTGGTTATATGACGTAAATGTCTTATAATTGTTATAAAAATAAATAAAATATATATTAGAATATAATTATTTACGCATTTTTTCGTTTTTGTTTAAATATATAACTTAGTTTTCGTAACTTTTATTATTATTTTTGCACACAAAAGGCAAGGATTTTAGTCTAGAAATTATTAGTTTATAATTTTTTGATAATAATATTATGAAAGGAAGTGCTGCCATCTCTTATCAATATATCTAATTAAATCTTTATAACGCACATTACCAAAAGCAATAAAAGCGCTGTACATTTATTGTTATTTACATTACCTCGAATCTTGTAGCACTTGACAGAGCTGGAATACTGAATATAAACGTATGACACTTAGAGCGCTTTACATGTATTGTTATTTACATTACATCTACATTTAAAGCACTTGACAGTGCTGGAATACTGAATATAAACTAAGGGCACTCAAAGCGCTTTACATATATTGTTATTTACATTACCTCCAATTTTGTAGCACTCGACAGCGCTAGAATGGTCACGTGGTCTAGGATCTCTATGGGATTGTTGTTTAAATATAAGCGCGTCAAATTCGGTGTATAATGGAAGAGATATCTGTCCAATGAGTGTATCTTATTATATCCCAAATTAAGTGTCTCTAATGAAATGCTGCCGTATTTACCATCATTATACGGTCCTTGGAATATTTCACTCCGGAGAACGTCACCTGAAAATGTTATTAAGTTATAACCTAACTTTAATATTTGTGTTTCGTATCAAAAGTGTTTTTATTAAGATTCTCGTTTGTTGAGCGAAGCGAGCGGAGCGTTCTACTGGAGATTTTTTCACATTCTTTATCACGAATAGGCTCGAAAACGAATTGAAATTTTGCAATCAAAAAGACACATTGGGTGATGGTTTTAAAAAAAATTGAATAATGTCATGTTGAGGAATAATCGTCAAAAAACTGATATCCCATTGTAATTAATGAGAAACGATAAGTCCATTACACTGGGCTCGCTTCACTCAATATGCAAACGGCACCCGAGATTTCTCGAGCGCAGCAATTCACTATTGAAGTCAATGGGATACGATGATTCATTACACTGCTTCTCGGCTCGCTTCGCTCAATACGCAAACGGCACCCGAGATTTCGCGAGCGCAGCAATTCACTATCACTTTATTATTACTTAAAGGAAAATAAACGCTTCTTGATAACATTCAGTGTAAGTTATATGTTTTATAAGTACCTGATAGGTGGTTGTTACTCAAATCAAGATATACCAAATGGTTAATGTTTTTAAATGCGTTATCCTCAATCTCTGTTATTCTGTTTGACTTGAAGCTGACCGCTATCCTGTTACCGGGTACGTTATCCAGTTCGGTAATATTTGTAATACTATTATTGAAGAAGGTAATAAGGACATGTCCTGTAATTATAAAAGAAAAAATATTAACTCTATTTTTATTGCGTATTTAAAATAATAACAGATTATCGAAATTAAATATATATATAAAAATCCGTCATGTTTGTCTGAAACGATTTTAATAAAATTTTGTAAATATCCATTGTTTGTTCCAACTTAAAATATATAATAATTTTTTATTTAGAATTTGATGTTTTTTTTCACATCGTGTTTAATTCACTTCTAAGTTCGACATATTCCCAATAGATGGCAGTATTAATAATATTTTAACTGATGTAAAATATTTTATATAGCGGCAGACAAAATCGCTGACAACTTCTAGTATATATATATATATATATTAATATTTAATTATTTTTGTAATTAACTTTCCTCTCATAATGTAATTATTATATCTTGATTATTAATAAAACAAACTCGTTGTGTAACTAAGACATCTAATCACTGTATACACAATACGCACAAACAGACAGTCTTACCTTTGTCGTTGATATTATTTATTTGATTCGGCCATTTTGGTATCGTTTCTATATACCGTCTCGAACAATTTAATGTTAGATTATTTACATCTTGAATATGAATTTCACATTCGTTTTTTATATCAGCTGAGTTTATAGTTGAAAATAACACACACACCACTGTTGCCTGTAATTTAAATTATATATATATAGATATATATATGTATGTATGTATGTTGATATATATTGTTTAACTTACACGTATTATTAAATACATTTTAATTATAAAAAGCACAGCTCAAACACCTTCAGTTTTCCAAATGATGGTTTAATCTTATCAGCGCTCTGATAACTTATCAGTCTAGCTCTTCATTGGTTGATTACTATCTGATTAATATAATGGAGCAGCCATTGTTTATATTATATATTTTATAGGATATCCTGAATATAACGGCGGATAAATTGGAAGAAATTATAAAATCACTCAGCGATAACGAATATGAGAATAAGTATTCGGAAATAGGTTCCCCTGACTCCACCGAGGAGATGAAGAACTTGGAGAGTCGTCAGGCAGCGGTCACACTGCTTCAGATAAAGAACTACGATCCAACTAAATACGCGGTTAAGACTGAGGACAGCTCCCACATAATGTTCAATAGCGTACCGAGTTTACCTCCTTCTGATAGAGCGAGAGAGGTTATGCACTGCAATGCCGTCATAGATATAATAAGCAAGGCTGTGGCGGTTGCGCAGCGCGAGAATGAATCTCAGAATTTTCAGCCGAATTATGGCGTTATGAACACTTTACCACCTGGCTCCAGTGATACGTATGCCCAGGATTATGGGGATGATCAATACCAGTATGCAGCACCCCACAGCATCACAAGTCCGGGGAGTACGGATGAGCATGATAATAAGGAAATGGATCTGTCCTTATACGGTTCAATCAAAAGTGAGGCAATAGATCAAACAGAGCAATGCGACCGTGAAGCCACCAAGTATCAACAGAGGACGACAACGAAGTCCACGGGCTTCGCCGACGAATATAAGCAGCACGTCTTCGGGAGGAAGAAAACGGAGAGTTCCCCAGTGTACGAGGAGTGCAGCCAGAGCAGCAGCGGCTCGGACCCTGACAGGCTGCAGATGGACATCTCGGAAGTATCGCAGGTAATGTTATTATTATTTATTCATTCATATATCTATACATATTAATAAAATTGTAGTGTCTGTTTGTAAATCCATTTTTTTTTTCATTTATTGAATATACTTACATTAAAAAAAAGTTTTCTCTGTCCATATGTCTGTTTGTTCGGGTTAATCTCTGAAATACCAATTTTAACAGGACTCTCACTGACTGATAGCTTTAATATAAAAAAAAAACAGAGTCGCAGGACACAGCTAGTATTAAATAAAAATATAATTTACATAGCAATTATTATTCATATTAAATATAATGGATACACGAATCTTCGTGACGTACTTTACAATTGATAAATGATACTTATTACGTAAAATATTATTATTCATACATCCAAGGTTTTATTTAGAACTAAATAATATTAAAAGTAAACATTTAACACTAAACCTACCAAGTACCGGTCAAATTGACCGTTCTTAAACTTTTGTAAAACTTACACATTTTCAAACGTTATAATATCGTTATCAAACTACATGACAATTCTTAGAATATGCATATAATATTGTCTTCACTCTTTACTTTTAGTTATTTCCATTATTACCTGCGTCATATTATAAAATAACTTTTAATTACCGGTCAATTTGACCGCGTGCGGTAGGAACAGGTATACAAGAATTGTCGGTAGGTTTAGTGTTAATATGTTATAAATAAATAAATATGTAAATTAAATATACAAATAATTGTAAGAAAGTAAAGAAACCTTAAAATATATTATATTTAATATCGTTATAATAATTTAATACGAGCATTTGACTTATTTCAAATATATTTATTTATTTATTTATTTATCTTCACGCCATATCCCTTGCGGGGTAGCCAGAGACGACGGAGCGCCAAACGCTACGGTCCCTGCATACCTCTTTCGCCTCAGCCACAGACATCAACCTCTTCATACATGCCCTCCGGGGGGTCCTCATGCTTTTCACATGACCTTCCTCCAGTATCGTAGCTACTATGTTTTCGAAGGTCACCCGAGGCCTCCCCCTAAAATATATTTGCAAAATTCTATAAAAATAATGTTTTTAACAAAATAAGCCGGGTACAGAATTTGAGATGACGTGAATTCGATACAGCGGCAACCAGGAATAGAATTTGAAATGTGAATTCACGTCAGCGACAACCAGGTATAGAATTTGTAATGACGTGAATTCACGTCAGTGGCAACAGAAATAGAATCAGAAATCACGTGAATTCAATACAGCGGCAACCAGGAATAGAATTTACAATTATGTGAATTCACGTATATTTTTATTTTTTATATCTGAAGTATATCTCTTGTTCAAACGCTCCAATCTCTTTTGTACTATATGAGAAATATTATATATGATGTCTATGACAAATCTGTCTGTGTATAAGAAAATCAATACATTAGAAATTTTATACACAAAAATGCGAATAACGCTACTTTCACGGATTCCATAATTGGTTCGGATCAATCGTAATCCACGCGACGGACGGTCGATAGATATATATATATGGAATATATAATTCTATTCCTCATTGCCGCTGTATTGAATTCACGTCATTTCTAGTTCTATTTATGTTGCCACTGACATGAATTCACGTCATTACAAAATTCTATACCTGGTTGTCGCTGACGTGAATTCACATTTCAAATTCTATTCCTGGTTGCCGCTGTATTGAATTCACGTCTTCTCAAATTCTGTACCTGGTTTATTTGTTAAAAACATTATTTTTATAGAATTTTGCATACATATATATACCACGTTCTGTTGGTTTGTGTACGCCTCAAAAAAAACGAAAATTACTGCAATGATTCAGTTCAAACTTTGATACTATATACGTTTCGTTTCAGAGATGATTATTATATATATTATATTATCTTATCTATAAAAATATTTATTCTTGAACGAAGCGTTCGGACAAAGATTTAAAAATAGAACGTATTTGCAATTAGGTAAAACAATTTTGATTTTAAATATGGAACGTATTTTCAATGATTTTGTAATTGGAACGTTTTGAACAATTGTATTTAAATTTGTTTTTTTTTTTTGTTTTGATGTTTTTAAAACAACAACTATTTCCCATCATGGAGCGTATAATATAAAAAAAAAATATTTTGTATATGTGCAACGAACAAACAGTATACATTCAATTTTATCAAGTTATTGTATTGATACAGGACGATCCCGAAGAGACGCAGTCGGTACCATCAGCCCAGTCCTCCCCCAAGCCGCCGCACGAGAACGAGACGGACAAGGAGTCGCTATGGCAGGCGCTGCACAAACAGAATGGTAATATATACTAGGGGCGCCAAGAAACCCTCAATTTCGACTTGCTGCGCTCGCGAAATCTCGGGTGCCGTTTGCATATTGAGTGAAGCGAGCCGAGTGTATTTACTCATCGTTTCCCATTGACTTCAATGAGATATCAGTTTTTTGACATGATATTTAAAATTTTTTCTTATTTTTTTTTTTACATTTTTTAAATTTTTTTTTTTAAAAAACCATCACCTAATTTGTGTCTTTTTGTTTGCAAAGTTTCATAATTTTCCGTCAAGTAGTTTTCGAGCCAATTCATGACAAAGAATTCAAAAAGTCTTCAGTAAAACGCTTCGCTCAATAATATATATAGATATATATATATATATATATATATATATATATATATATATATATATATATATATATATATATTAAGCTATTCTGTTCATATGATAGACAGACAATAATAACATATGACAACAAAAATTAATTTTATAATTATTCAAACATTCAGGTCGCGGTGGTGAAGCCACCCAGCTGCTCCGACGTCTCATAAACAGCAAGCACCTGGGAATGACGGTGTCACCGCTCCGCGCCGCCCCCTCCCCGCAGCCGCCCGCCCACCCCGCTCCCCCCACGCACACGCACAACGGAACCGTCTCACCGGTTAGTGTATGCACACACGCGCACGCACACATGCGTACATTCACGCACACAAACACACACGCACACACACACACAACGGAACCGTCTCACCGGTTAGTGCACGCACACACACACACACACACACACACACACACACACACACACACACACACACACACACACATACGAACAGCGGAACCGTCTCACCGGTTAGTATACGCACACACCAACACACGTACACACACAAACGCACTTAAACACACAAACGCACTTACACACACACACACACAACGGAACCGTCTCACCGGTTAGTGTATGCACACACACATACGCACATTTTAACATGACTCACTGACGGATAGCTGTTATAAGTAACTTAGATTTTATTAAAAAAAATTCGCGATCGAAGTCGCAGGGCACACCTAGTATATAATACTTTCCATATTCGTGACGTCACAGTTAGTGTGTCTAAACACTAACTCTACTTATCGAGTACTATTTATTAGTTATTGTCATATAATACAAGCGCCTGTTATTGTAAAGGAGTCGTGATATATATATATGTATATAAATCCGTGTCACTATGTCTGTTTGTGCTAATCTTTGAAACACTGAACCGATTTTAGTGAAACTTTGTAGATATCGTTTGGTCCAACTTGAAAGATAGGATAATTTTTATCTCTAATAATAATCTTTATTTTTTTTTAATTCACTACTTAATTGTATAAGTTTCCGATAGATCGCGCTGTTAATTTAAAAATTTAATTAATGTTTACAAAGCAGATGAAGTCGCCTACAACAACTAGTATATAACAAAGATACTATGATAATAGAGGATAAACATTATTATATATATATGAAATGCAAAACACGACGCTCTCCTCCGACCTTCGTGTCGAGGAAGTTATATTTCTCTAACATTGTAGTCTCGGAAATAATAAGGATGTTGTGCTGGAAACAAACAAACAATTAGATATATATATATATATATATATATATATATATATATATATATATATATATATACTCTTTACTGTACCCCAAAAGAAAAAAATAACAAGAAACAAAATAATGAAAATAATAATAAAACAAAAATTTAACGTAACATATTCAAATAATGTTAATTTTTTAAATCTTTTTTTTTAATCTATTCTCTTGCATAGCTTGTGTTATAATGACTTGGCTTACTTTTATTAAAAAATAATAAAAAATATTTTATTTGTTGTATTTTAAAATTTGCTAATTTCTTTGTCATGAATAAATTTTTTACCAAAAATATTAATAATTATGAAATATTCTTCTTGAAAAATTGAATTTTTTTTATAATAATAAATATTTTAATTACGAGATATTATAATTTTATCTAATTGATTTTAAATGCTACCTGTTTATAATTTTTTCAAAACAAAACAAATATATTCATTAACTAAATGTATACATTAAAAAAACCAAGGGTCTTAGTAAGTAATGGAACCAAAAATTATAGATTTTTTGTCTGTTTGTCTGTGCGTTTTTTTTTCCAATAAATGAAATGTCCCAATTTACGTTTGCAAAAAAAATATTACTAAGGATTTTTTTTAAACCTTAAATAACTATGTAATTACAGTCTAAGTTTAGGATGAAAACAATTTAATAAAATTACTACACATCTTATGTTTTAAGCACTGTTTCGCTGTTTAGTAAATGTATTTCATTGTGTCTTAAAACTAGATAAATGTATAATTGAATTGAAAAGAATTCAGTTAGCAAATTTAATTTAATAATTGTATGGACACATATGTTGTTTGTTGGATTTACTAAAAATATTTTCATAATAATAATATTATTTTAAATCTGTTAAACAGAACGGTGAGTGGTCGAGTCCGACGCGCGGGGGGGTCGCGGGTGGGGGTACGGCCAGAAGGAAGCAGAGCTGCCCCGCTCGCGCGCAGCCCGCGCTCGACCCGCCCGGGTGGAGCAACGAACAGGTGGGGGGATTACTTATGACTAGATTGATTATTTTTTCAAATAAACCTTAAGTATGGTATAAGGTTGTCTGCAAGTAATAAGACCATCTTACTGTATACACACTTTTTTTTACATTGTGGTTGCAATAAAGTATATTACTATTATAATATAATGTACAGCAGGAGAGCCCGGAGAGTGCGTCGACTGGTGGGGCTGGAGGCGGAGGGGCGGGGGGTGCGCGGTGCGGGGCGCGGGTGGAGCTCGCCTGCAGCAACTGCGGCACCCACACAACAACCATATGGCGTCGCGACGCCCGCGGTGAGATGGTGTGCAACGCGTGCGGGCTGTACTACAAGCTGCACGGCGTGCCGCGACCCAGCGCCATGAGGAGGGACACCATACACACGAGGCGACGGCGACCACGACACGACGCGAAGCACGCAAGGAACAGTCAGTACATTAACATTGTTAATGATATATATATGATCTATATATGACGTTTATTTAATTCGTCGCACCAAAGGCGGCCTTAATGTTACAAATTCTCTATGGACGATTTTAGGGTGTATGCGAGTGTAAGTGCAAAAAAAGCTAAAAGATAAATACACATAATATAATAATAAATACAGTACATTCGAATATAGTAACATATTAATGTACTTCTATAATTCGTAGAATCTCGGAGGAGCGGCGGCGGTGATGGTGGTGGTGTGGTGGGCAGCAGCGAGGGGGAGGCGCCCCGCAGTGGTGGAGGCGGGGTAGGGGGAGGGGGAGGATCCGGTGGCGGGGCGGAGGGTGCCGAAGAGGCCGTGCTGGCGGCGCTGCGGCGACAGCTGCAGCCCCACCTTCTGGCCGCGCTGCACGCACACACGCCCCGCGAACACACACACACACACCGGACACAGGTACGGACGGACAGATTTAACTGTGTTGGAACGAGACAGCAACACGAAATGAACATTTTCGATACTTTTTTTTATCTGATAGAATCTTAGCTAAGTAATACAGTATTTTGGGGGGGGAAGTGGAGTGTCAATGTTTGTCATGTTTGGTGACTCTGTCAAAGTTAATATGAAGGTTAATACCACACTATTATTATTATACTAAAAAATGTGATATATTTAAATTTAAAATTTATCAAAATATATTCTGCAAAGGTCACTGACCAATAACATATCACCCCAGGGTCGCAGCATGCCGGAGTACGAGGAGGCTCCCCTCAACCTGGTGGCCAGTCACGGCGCCGCGGAGGAGACCCGCTGATACACTCACACACGCACTCACCGGGGGTCGGATTAAACCGGTCGTACCTCGGTACAGGAGCAGATAGCGTTACAACTATGTTATACTGAAATCATATTTTTCTACGGCGACCTACGACATGTACATGTACGAGCAATAATTAATTGTACTAAATAACTCTTAGGATCTACGTTTAATTTAAATATGGCTTTCCAATGACACCCTGTGTCACAATGAGTCTCAGTGAAGATCTGATCAGTGTAATGTGTACGTACTTTTTATTTAGGGGGTGGGTCGGGGAGGGGGGTTCGAGCTCCCCCACAGTAGTGCCTATAGGATAGGTATATGTAACGGTACCAATAAAAGAGATTCGTATATTTTCCCCTACATTGTGATATAATATGAATTATGGATGTTATGAAGTGTATGGTGTATTTTTTTATTTTTTTTTTGTTTGTTTTTAATGGGCGTTATATCTGACGGTTGACAGATTATTAAACTCCATTTTCGATTGTTGATAGTATCTGTGTGAAAAACTTGCCTTAATGCTCTCTCGATGAAATTATATTAACGGTTACCTTACGCTGGAGCAAGTATTCGTGTAGATTTAAGATACTGTACATTTTTTTTTATTATTATTATTATTATAACAATAATTATTATTATTATTTACATAGTCTTAACGACGATTCGTAAATTAATAGTTATTTATTTCGGTCAGTATTTAAAATGTAAGTATTTTTTTTTTTCATTGATGTGTGATGAAAAGCAAGATGGAGTCGGTCGGTCGGTCGGTCGGTGTTGGTGAATTTGAGCAATAATTTGAATTTAGTGGCAAATTTCATCGCTACATCGCGCCACACTCGATGTATTTAGTATTAATTAAGGATATATGAAATATGCCGCTGGTAACACTGTAACCAAAACGTTGTGGCATTATTTTATTTACACACCTCACTGTGGTCAGTTTTTTGTTTTTTTTTTTGTGTAAATTTCTTTCAAGGCATTTACGATATATCTATTATTATTATTATTATTATTAGCTGTGTTTATTTCATTTGTATTTTAAACGCGATCACCGTCCTCACTTAATATCTACTTAATTTAGTATTAATTAATTTATTTAACCCAACGGGCCAGTAACCAAGTCTATGAGACATGTGATATGTTAAAACGGTGGTTAAATACGTAATTGCAGCTAACACACACATACACAAACACACACATATATATATTGTATTATTGAAAAGCTTTAAAAATTGAGATTATTTATCAGTGATATTGTGGTTTCGCTCGGCATGGCTTCATGATCTTTGATCTATAATTACCTTGACAATAATAGGCTCTCTATAAACTACAGCTCTCTCTCTGTATTATGGATCTGAACATTTTAAATGTTTAATATTAAGATTAATATAGATATTAATTATTGAATTGTTTGAGTGATTTTTTTTTGTATTAATTAGTTGAGTGTTGTCGGTAGTACAGTATTATTTTCTTATTATTATTATTATAATTATTATTATTTTGTACATTTCTTAGCTATGTTGATAGTTGATATTCAACGTCTTAGTGATTGGTAGAATCTAAACCTCATAGCAATATTTAATATTTATACAAAATAAAAAAAATTAAATTTTCTTCTCAATTACTAATAACTAATAAGGCAGCCGATAATACTTTATTTATTGTAAGTTTATTTTATAATTGTGTCGATTGTGCGTGCGTGCGTACGTGCGTGCGCGCGTCCGTGCGTCCGCGTCCGTTGTCAGGATACAATTAAATTTAATTTTCATTATTGATCAAAAAACACATTGTCTTAAGTGAATTGCTAATAAGACTGAATGGTAACATGAATGGTTTGTTGTATGGAGTTGATTTTCATGTGATTTATTGATATTATCTAAAAGCAATATATTGTGATAGTTTGAAGTGATCAATTACTAAAATCTATACCCGCATAATGTGAATTAATAATTGTCAATTAATTACACGTTAAATCTCAGTTACTTGGTTGTTTTGTATGTATGGAAGTGGTTTTTTTTTTATTTTATTATATTCGTCCGTTACTCGTTTAGAACAATTCCATTATTAATTAGTTTACCGATGTACTACTACTAACAAGAAAGAGATTCCTCCAATAGTTGTAATCCTCTGAGCCATGGACCATTGTTTATTCTTCATAGCGACCGCCAAGTGACGGGTCAAGTTTGTATAATATAATGTGACTTACGCAGGGATGGATACTTAAATTATTAAATTTTAACTGATATATTGGCTATGTAGTGAGTAGAATATTTTTTTACAAATAAAATATAGCAGCTATATTTGATTTTGTTTTATTTTTCACTTAATATATATGTATTTAATTAATTTTTTATATTGTATAACTAAGTGACGGTTATGAGGGCTCTCTTTCTGGCCTGTGCGTTTCTGGAGCGTCTGTCGCGCGTCTGTCTTGCGACTGTCGCGTCGCGGAACAGCTGTTCCCCCGCCGAAGACTCCGCCTCGCGCCGCGCCCACTGCAGCGCGTGCAGGTTGAACCCCACCATGTCCTGGAATATATATTAAATTATTGGAGCAATGAAATTAAAATTACTACGGAATGATAGAATTCTTGAGGATAAGATTACTTACGTGTTACATAAGGTTAAAAAAAGATCAATATTTTTTATTATAAGAATCAAAATTAAATATATTTATATTAAATGTTCAAAACGGTTATACTGATTTTGGCGACTCTTTTTGTTGTATTGGTAATAGTCACGAAAGTATCGAAAATGTCGATAAATTCGCCATGGATATATGAAAAATACATTCGTATATAGTTCATTTCGAGTGTAAAAACGCTGCTTTTTAATTCCACCGACCCGTATCTCCGCGACCCTCATGGCGGCCCTCGCCTGTATCTGTGTGAGGTGTTTGAGCAGCGCGGGCTGCGCCAGCGCCGGCGTCACGCGCACCAGGAACAGCGCGGCGCGACACACCGCCTCGCTCCACGACCGCTCCAGCAGAGCCGCCAGCCGCGGCACCAGCGACGACGACGCGCCCAGCGGCAGCAGCAGCAGCGCCTCTTCTAACTCACTGGGGATTAACAACCATTATAAATCATTTCTACTAATATATATGTCGGAGAAACATCGTTTTGGCCGTAATTTTCGGACATTATGTGGTCTTTGTGCGGGCATCATGCAAACAAAACTCGATGTAGAAATTATGAGAACACTTTTATTCTGTTTCTGTAACACCACAAGCACTGTAATTCAGATTATAGAAATACGAAGCGGAGAGACAGTTTCGTGTGTTGCCCTGTCGAGCGTCTGAACACAAAACAGCTTGTTCGGGCACGCACGACTCCATCAAGGCGCGTCGGAAGTCAAACAGTCGTTTTGCGTCTTTCCGCTCGTTGAAAGTTAAACGGATGCGACATATATATAAATATTGTGTTTCTTGTTAGTTTTCCATGTACCTTTTGGTAACATGCACACACACGTACACGTACGCACACGTTCACGTACGCACACGTTCACGTACGCACACGTTCACGCACGCACACGTTCACGCACTCAAGCACGCTATATAAATATACAGCCTTACCTGGCGCGTATCCTACAAATAGTATCCCGTAGGAAGTCCTCTGAGTTAGTGCAGTTATAGGCCGCCATTAACAAGGGCGGCGCCACCGGCTGACCGCGGGCCTCGAGCACTAATTGCTCATACTCCGCACAGACAGACAGACATTCTACTATCGAATCAGCCTGAAAGTGATCACAATTTAAACATATATATCATTAATCAATCATCATTAGGTGATGTAATACTTACGGCTTTTTCTGCCCCTATAGTTTTTCTAGTTGGCATCACTAGTCCTGGCAGTCCAGGTACGGGAGCCTAATTTACAAAAAACAGATAAGTATCAGTTATATTAACTATTTGTCAATTTAAACGGGCCTTATTAACAAAAAAACAGATATTAACTATTTGTCAATTTAAAAAACATGTCATTTGTAAAAATTTATTAATTGATATACCCTATCCCCTGTGGCGAGCTCCTCCTGCTCCTCGTCACCCAGCACCAGCGGCTCCTCTGAGCGCGTGGCGAGCCGCAGGGCTCCGTCCGCGCCACACGACGCCACGTGCAGCCCACCCGCGCCCACGCACACGCACGCACACCCACCCGTGTGTCCCTACGTACGCACACACACACACACATGTATATCATAAATTATTCAAGACAAGAAATTTATTAGAAAATATTTTGGAAAATATAATATATGCATAGAAATATAAGAATCCGGTCATCTGACAATCCGATCCGGCCTTTGACCTCCGGGTTTCATACACGGTCAAGGGCAATAGTGATAGTGAAATATTATTGTTTTATTTAAATAGGAAAATCTGTCAACAAATTAACAGATGAGCACTCACATCCAAAGTAATGATATTATCGTAGGTATCCCCATCCCACTGCTTGATCTTTCCGTCCTTAGATCCAGTGAAGAACTGATGAGTCCCGGGTACGAATTGCACGCTAGTGATGGAGTCGTTGTGGGCGAAGATCGACCTGTGGCAGTCACCGAAGTCCAGGCCCCAGATCTTAACGTTGCGGTCAGCCGAGCCCGTGGCTATGAGAGTGCAGTCCGGACTGATGTCCATCGATAGGACTGGTAACTTGTGCCCGTAGAGGGAGAGGTAAAACTGCGGGCATAGACAATTTAGAGAGAGAGAAAGAACTGAAGGCATAGTCTATTTTATTTAATATACATTGTAGTGAAACTTCTTTAGAATCAACTCGATGTAACGAAAAATTCGTCACGATAGAGATACAAATATATAAATGTATAGGAGAGAACGAGATAGAAGACATATTGCTCGCCTGAACTTCAAACGTCATTCAAATAATTTAATATCTTTCCTATATATATATATATATATATATATATATATATATATATATATATACTGTACTGCTGTTGCCTGCGACTTCTTCTGTTAGTGCAAACTATTTTACAAGATTTCAATGTATTTCAACGCCATATATTAAAAACTTTAAAAACTTAGCATAAAATAAAACCCTTTAAATATAGAAAAACAATAGCAGAAAAAAAAAATTATATGAAGATTATAGAGATAAAGTGAAAGTAAAGTCAAGATTTTCAAACGGACATCGCGGCTAAATTTTTATATATAAATAAATATAAACAAAAACGAGTAGTGGTAGAAAATTGCTCTAAATTATTAATTATTCTTATACTTTCCACTTTGAATCAATAGCACTGATCACTTGTGTATCAAATGAACTTACATTTGACTTTAATACCATAATCATCAAAATACAACATTCAATAAAGACACTCCAATATATAATAAGGCTAAGTGTTCCAAACGCCCTGCTCTTAGAATATATATAAAAATATATAGTATTTATATTATTAATACACACACATGTTTATATATATATATATATATTTAATTATATATATTTCACTTAATACTAGTTTTATTAGAGAATGCCAACAAGCATTAAGTTTAAGTTCGCCTTATGTAAAATACAATAAAGGGTAAATAAATAAATAATAGTCACCTTAAAAGTGTCGTAGAAGAATATCTTAACGGTGGAGTCGAGCAAGGCGACCGCTATGAACCGCCCGTTGGCACTCACGCGCACCGACGTCACCGCCTCCTCCAGCGACAACGTGCGCGTGTGCAGCACCGACAGCACCTGGTGGAGGATATTATAATATATATATGGCATTTGGGCTTTAAGCATGGCCTAAAGAATAATGACAAGTCCGCTGAGTTCCTGTGGCAAGGGCAAACTTGCTGTGGCAAGGGCAAACTTGCTGTGGCAATTGCAAACTTAATGTGGTAAATTCAAACTTTATGTGGCAAACGCAAACTTGCTGTGGCAAACGCAAACTTGCTGTGGCAAATGTTAACTTGCTGTGGCAAACTTCCCAAGCTGGTGGTAGTTTTATAAAAAATGTTTTGTATAAAGTTGACTTTGAATAAAGATTTTTTTAATTTTTTCACAACTACTTTTATTTTTATTATTTTTTTAATGTTCATAAAAATATTTAAATTCCAAATTTATAAAGTTTACTAGTCATAGCTCAGGACTCTGTTAACTGAAAGACCGTTTGAAATATTTGTAAAAATATTTTAAATTAGATGATATATCCAAAAATACTAACTTTTTTTTTTTAAATATATGTTTAAGTAATCCACAATAATATATATTAATTATAATTAAAAGTACCTTCGCCTTCGAGTCGCCGGATGGATCTGGTATCAGTTCGAACTGCCACAACTTGACGGTCTTATCACTGCCGCCCGTGTAACAGCCGCGCTGGAATAAAACACCTTATTTCATAACAGTTAAGAGTCAATGTTGCATAAATGCTAGAAGTTATAGCAAAAAGTTAAAAATTGTATCTGTTTGTAATTTGTACTAAGATTGCAGATAGTGTAGAGAGTAAGGAGCTGTCAGCAGCAGCAGCAGCAGCAGGTGTGTAAATAATTGTACTAGGAGTGCATATATTGTAAGAAGGTGTTACCAGGTCTGATGTGAGTCCAACGCAGGAGCAGGCGGCGGTGTGCGCGGGCACTTGCTCCAGAACGGTGGCAGCGGCCACGTCCAGCAACAGCAGGGCTCCGTCCGAGCACGCCACCAGCGCGTGGCGGTCCCCAGGCGCCATGCACGCGCTCACCGGACGACTCCCCGGGAGGGGTATGGTGCGGAGACACGCCTGGCTGGTTCTGTTATTATTGTCATATTTTAATTTATAAAGACCTCATTCAAGCTGAACTGATCGCAGTAGTTGGTCCTTCAACAAACAATAACAAAACCACCATTATTTCTATTAATATAGCGGACCAGAATATTATAAGATATACATTCGCTTCACCCGACCCATAAACAATAGTGGACGTCACATTGGCCTACCGTTCACTATAACCCATAGACAAATAGTGGCAGTCGCCATTAGCGGAGTGTTCCCCCTTTTTTTTTTTTTTATCCTTTGAAAAATCCGTTACGGATACCCGCCGACCACGAAGGTGATGGTCGGAGGGTTATGTGGGACTACCCGGCAGCATCGAGCACGCTGCCATTTTTAAGGCTACCCACTAAAAAACCAACGGATGCCCTCAACGCCTTAATGGGACGCCATGGGATCGCTTGCACACTCACCGTGGCGCCCCGGCGGTACTCCCCCATGTAAGGGTGCTCCAAGCAACTTAGAGCACCCTCACGACGTAGGCCTGGACTAGGTGAGAGAGGTCACCCTCCCCTCCCACCAAGGCACTACAACTGGGGAAGGAAGCGGCGGGCGTACTCCCGCCTCCTTCTTCCCAGCCTTCCCCTACGGAGTGGGTCAGCGGTGGAGGCCTGCTCCCTGACCCGCTCCGCGGCCTCCTTCGCGGCGATGACTTGCTCGCAGAAGGAGGCCATTGCGACCCAACACCTCTCGCTGTCGATCATTGCGCCTATGAGGCGCGGCAGCGAGAGGTCCTCGCCCAACACGGCCACCAGCTCAGCACGCTGGTGGTCCCAGGCTACGCACTCTGCCAAGGTGTGGCGAGCCGTGTCTACGGCCTCGTCACAGTGGTGGCAGGATGGGGTCGCCTCCCTTTGTGCGATCTTGTGCAGATACTCACCGAAGCGCCCATGCCCCGTGAGCATCTGCACAAGACGGAACGTAAGCGTTCCATGCCGCCGGTTGATCCAACGATCAAGGTGGGGACGGATCGCCCCCACAGTCGTCAGTCCGGCGGCAGGGGACCCTAGGTCCCTCAAGGAGTGTTCCCCCCTACTCATAGACAAAAGTTTACGTCACATTGGCTGACCGTTCATTCCTACCGATAGACAAATAACGGACGTCTCCATTAACGGACCGTTCACTCTTACCCATAAACAATTAATGGAAGTCATATTGACGGAACGTTCCCTCCCAGTTATAGACAATAATACACCTGGTCTTATGAGATACCATCTTACCCATAGATAAAGTGGACGATACTTTGGAGAACCGTTCGCTCTTACCCATAGACAAATAGTTGACTCCTACTCATGGAGGTCGCATGGACATTACAAAATACCACAATATCTCCAAGTACCTGTTCCAGAGCTTGACGCAGTCGTCTGACGCGGACAGCACGGCCAGGTTGTCTGAGGACAGCGCCACGCAGCGCACCTCCCGCCGGTGACCCGCCTGCGTCACCTGCTTCAAGCACCGCACTGCACAAACGACTTACTTGGTCACTTCTATACGTCTATACATACTTACAACACCAATATATATATATATATATATATATATATATAGCTACTAACTCAGAATGCTCTAAAATTCACCAGCTCTTTAATGAAATTTAACAACTAATACATTATAATATAAAATGAATTAATCAACAAACAAATGTAAATATTATATAGATTTTCTGTCTAGCCCGGAATCCAATCCGTAATCCTTGACTGTGAAAGCAAGCTGTACCTTCATTTCCCTCAGAGAGGTCCAAGCTGTGCAGCTCCACTGTGTTTGAGGTCAAAGTGACCCCCACTCGCACCTCCCCCGTGGTTCCAACCAGCAGTGTACTAGACTTGACCTTCGCTGATAGCTTTAAAGAACTGAGCCTTCTAACTTCATCAGATAGAGTGAGTACTTCGGCTACTTCTGTTGCTTCTATGTCCATTTCACCGCTCTCTTTGAGTTTACTAGTTAGAAAAAAATACATACATATATATTTATATATATTTTTTTAATACAGATAAATAAAATTGAAGTGTCAGTTTGTATTTCTATATTAATTGTCATTAAATACCTATGAAATATATGGCATTTACAAAACATTTTTTTTTAATTTTTGTCCATCTGTTTGTTCTGACTAATCTCTGAAACGGCTGGACCGATTTTAACAAAACTTTTACTAGCAGATAGCTCATGTTATAAAGCTACTTTTATTTAGAAAAACACACTAAAACAAACAGAGTCGTGGGCACACCTAGTATACAAAAACAATACCTCATTTTTTTCCTCTGTTTCTTGACTCGTTTATTCATCCTGACTTTGGCCTCCTCATCAGAACAGAACGCAAACAGCTCTAGAAGGGAGTCTGTTCCAAAGCAAGCCAGCACCGTCTGTCCAAGATCTGTAGTGAGACCCACCACCCTGCCTTTACCACCACGGATGAGAGTACCCACTTGGTGACACTGGAGCACCTGGAATCATTAATTAACATTTAAATAAAACTTATTATATTTATACTATAACCAACATTCACATTAAATCAAGAATCCCTAATAGGTAATGGTAATGGGTAATTGAGCTGAGCGTAGGCGAAGCTCTTAACCGTTTGGGAATCAATATTATGTCGCCTCATCACATTTTACTACACAGTCGATCTTCATCAAAATTGTCATTGCTGTAGCTCTTGTTGACGGGCTTCTACAGAAAAAAACTGGTTAATAAAATCTTGATTTGATCAAAAGTTATAGTCGAAAAACTGAATCCCCGTAGACTTAAGCTTAACTGTTCTCGCATGGCTTGCCGATCGTCTTCCTCAAAAAGAGCTAAGTCGCTTCATCACATGAAAACTACAGTAGCGATTTTAGTCAAATTTGGCACGAATGTAGAACTAATAAATAAGCATCTAAAGAAAAAAACAGAATGAAAATAGCTTGATTTAATCAAAAGCCATAAAGAAAAAACCAAGAGGCTCGTGATTATGTCGCTCGTAGTCTAACTTTCATGGCGACAATTTTTTTCAAATAATTGTTTATTATTGTTATTAAATATTTTTTTCTTTTATACTTTTATAATAGATTGGCGGATCCTAGTGGTAATGGTATATATATATTATATATATATATATATATATATATATATATATACAAAATAAAAAAATCATCACAAGAGTAGGACAGCAATATGCTACTTATATAATGCTGTCTCCGTCACTCTCGAAATTTAGTTTTATCACTTATATTATGTTTTATACAAATAATTATATTTCAATATTACACTTACGGAGCTGTCTTCACTTGAGTCGGCATCCTCCAACTTAACAATTTCCATTTGTTGTGTTATTTTATCTTCTTCTTTAATTTTGTCGTTCCAATTCAATTTAAAAACACGTAATTCATGATCCATACTACCCGTTACTAAGTATCTCTCTTCCTTTAGAAGTACTGCCGACCACACCTACAATTTATTATAATATTAATTAAATTAATGATTGATACTATGTATCTTAATTAAAAGTAAATTACTATTAAAAGTAAGTGATGCATTCATTCATAACATCAACCAGTAACAGAATTTTATACCATCTTTTTATTTATTTATTATATTGTATTATTACTTTCCACTTTGAATGAACATCAGTGATCAAATGGAAGTATCAGGACTATTTTGATACCATACTTATCATAGCAAATGTATAAAGACACTCTTCAACTTTAAATTAAGACTACAGTCTACATATGCACCCTGAGACTAACCAAACAACAAACTCAGCTGAGTATTTCTTTATCACTGTTTCAAAACATCAATACTATATATAATCAATACTCTATAAATATATATATGTTAATAAACAGTATATAGTAGGGGCGCCAACGGACCCCCAATTTCGACTCGCTGCCCTCGCGAAATCTCGTGTGCCGTTTGCATATTGAGCGAAGCGAGCCCAGTGTAATGACTCATTGTTTCCCATTCATTGACTTCAATGGGATATCAATTTTTTAACATGACATTTTTCCATATTTTTTTTTTGACGACATTTTTCAATATATTTTTTTTTAAACCATCACCTTTGTCTTTTTGATTGCAAAATTTTAATAATTTTCCGTCAAGCAATTTTCGAGCCCATTCGTGACAAAGAATGTAGAGTCTC
Source organism: Melinaea marsaeus rileyi (assembly GCA_918358865.1). Lineage (NCBI taxonomy): Eukaryota > Metazoa > Arthropoda > Insecta > Lepidoptera > Nymphalidae > Melinaea > Melinaea marsaeus. The sequence continues at coordinate 6,660,019 of OU911089.1, forward strand.
CAATAACACGCTCTGCTCACATTATTTGCTTCGCTCAATTATAAAATTATTAAGGATTATACATTCGTATTTTTACCTCCGCTTGATGACCACCAAGAGTTTTAAAGCAGTGTTTTGTTTCAATATCCCAAAACTTAACAAATGTATCCTTGGACGAGCTGACGATACAATTCTTTCCATTGAGAAATAACACACTGGTTATTATTCCCTTGTGTCCACTGAACCTCGCCAAACCAGTCTCTGAGACCACATCCCAGAGGATCACTTCAGTGTCCTTAAAAGTGTGAGTATAAAGACATTATAATACTCCCAAAAATAATTATAACAATGAATATTTAATATAATACCAAGACTACCTTTGATCCAGATACTATCCGAGTGCCTGCTTCGTCATATTGCAGACAAGTGACTGCTGATTTGTGTCCAGCAAACACACACACAACTTCATTGTTTGTCAACTCAAACACATTAATGTTTCCGTCCACATATCCCACTGCTAAGTGGTTGCCGGTGGGACTTGCTGCTATTTGTGATACCATCACATTTTCGCCTGGTATAACTTGAGCCTAAAAATATTAATCTTAAATATGTGCATGATGTTGTTATGCTTCTATAATATTTTCTTAGCCATGTAAATATAATATAGAATTTTCTTTTTTCTAATTATATATATATATAAACTAAATATTTTATAAGAGCAATCTCTTGGTCTAATATTTACATTAAATTCTTAATTGTAGACAAAGCCTCTATCTAAACTCTGGCTTAATATTTTCTACAAATCGAGACTAAAATGTATCGTATTTTATAAACGATTTGAACACTAGTTTATTAGTATTTTATAAAGAGTACCTTTTCCCCAAGTCTCATGTCCCATATAATAACATGTTCGCATGCTCCTACTGCTATATATCTTCCACTTACTCCGTTAAGAGCCACATGAGTGCTATTACAATCGGGACTGGCTATAACGTTAAAGGTACCACTCGGTACATACCGTAGATATTGTTTAGTCAAACCCATTTTATTAAATTGTAACTTAAATCAAATAGTAATATCTCAAGTCTCAATGTTATAACCAATAATCACAATTCAAAACACATTGTATTGTTATGACTTTTGTAAAAATGACACATGTGAATTGTGACACAAATGAACAAAGATACCGACATATAACAGACGGATATTTTTGCAAGTTTCTATATAACCTTGCCGCCTAAACAACGTTTCTATGTTTACTTTAAATTAACTAATGTACCGCAACAATCGTCATGATCTTGTATTAAAATAACCACTAGCCACGAACGACTATATAAAAAGAAAACTTTATTCAATATGAATAAATAATTTGTTACTCTTTACTTTATAACTTTACTTTTAAACGATATTAATTTGATTACACTTTTACGTTTTATAAGGTTTCTTTCATAATTACATCTAGTTAGTAGTGATGAGTGGATAGAGACAGGACAAGGCAATTAACTTTATACAATACAAATATTTGACAAGGCAATTAACTTTATGAAATACAATTTGCTTTATCTGTAACATTTTTGTAATCTGTGAACTGTATGTATAACCTACGTTCCACTTTGTGTTTTCTACTTCGTTTTTTATTGGAGTTTCCGTGGTGCGGTTTCGTTGATAAATTAAATGAATCGTATCTCTCCAATTTGAATGTTATATTGAACGTGTTTATTGTAAATTTAAAATTTTGCACTTCTAATTAAAAGTAACCTTATATATATTAAACATAACAGAGCCGTAAATCAAGATTGCCATCAGGTTATTATGTTACTCAACAAAACCAGGTTTATTTGTTTTTCTTGTTGAACCAACGTGCCATCCCTTTATAATATAAAAAAAAATTGAGGTTGAAAGAAAAATTCATAATAAGAATAAATGCTTTCAGATTGGTGGGATTTACAAATAGCTCGCGAAAGGGCAATATGGAGAGCAATACCACGTCAGACGTAGTAATTTTAAGTGGCAATTCGCACCCCGAACTTGCTGACCTTATTGCGAAGTAATTATATCTTAAAAGGGGTTAATGTTTTTGACCCATTTATTGAAATATTCACAACAATTGAAGTGTAAAGTAACTATAATAATTATTTCAGCCGGTTGGGCGTACGTAAAGGAGGATGTTCAGTTTATCATAAGACAAATAGAGAAACAATGGTTGAGATTGCAGATTCAATACGGGGCAAAAACATATACATAGTACAGACAGGGACAAAGTAAGGCCGGTTAGGTTTGCTTTCTACATATGTGTTGGTTAAATAATAGTTTAAGGGAATAAAAACATATATTTTCGCCTTGTATCTAACTTAATTTTTAATAAATAAAAAAAGAAACTAAATTTTCTTAAGATAATATTTTACTGTGTAATCACCAAAATCTTATACAGATGATCCGATGATAATTCTTGACTAAAACTATTAATAAAAAATATAACTTATAATTTTTTTAAGGGATACAAACAGGTTTGATTTCCGGGCGATGAGTGAGTTTTTATGAAGATCATTGATTGAAGTTTGTTTTTTACTATGAATCCAATTTGTTCCTAATAATTTAATAACATCCTCAAACTTTTATCAATATTATGTAAATAGGAATTCCTGGTATATAATATTCGTACCGTTTCATAATAAGATAATATATTTTAACTATATTGAATATTCTGAAAAAAAAAATCTAATTTCAAGCTTTTTTTTATTTTGATTACATATTTTGTTTAGACGTCATGATAATAGGACATTCAATGGGTACATTGGGTTACAATTTCCACATTAACATCAAATAACATTTAAACGCTGCAGCTCCCTAAACTGGCTTCTGGTCTTGGTCATCCATATTTTTGGTGTGGAGTGTGTTCCTGGATTTACAAAGATAGAATATAAAATATTATCGCTTCTACTAGATAATGTAGCTTCATAATCTTATTGAAGCATTCTCAGTGCGTTTTATCCTTTATAGCATGGTTCATTAGTGGATTAAATTTCAATGCTTGTCCATTTTTGCAATATCAATCCATATCACTTCATTAAGCATGTTCATTACTTGCAGGGACGTTAACAATAATATAATGGAGCTATTGATTATGGCGTATGCTTGTAAGACTTCATCGGCAAGTTCGATTGTCGGTGTCATACCATACTTACCGTACAGCAAGCAGTGTAAAATGAGGAAACGTGGTTGTATTGTTACTAAACTATTAGCGAAGATGATGTGCAAGTCGGGTCTCTCACACATAATAACAATGGATTTACATCAGAAAGAAATACAGGGGTTCTTTGATTGTCCCGTCGATAACTTGAGGGCATCACCATTTCTATTACAATACATTCAAGAGAGTGTAAGTTTTGTAGTGTTACTATAAGTATAAATAATTAATTAATAATTATTATATAGTGTATTTTCATACTGAAGGGACTTAAATATTTGTTATATGAATGTTATATAGAGGTTAAATTTGTCTAATTTGTATGAATAAGGTAATAGAGTGATTGTTAATTTTTACTCTCAACTTCACTATTATAGCAAATAATATTCACTAAAGTTATATTTTGTATTAACTCTTGTGGTCAGTTCTATGGAATTATGATAACATCGTTACACACTATGTTATCAAGAACAAATATTTGTTTAAATTTATAAATGAAATAAAAATTTGTAGATTCCAGATTACCGCAACTCTGTAATAGTAGCTCGTAACCCGGGGTCGGCTAAGAAGGCTACGTCGTACGCTGAGCGACTGCGGCTCGCCATCGCCGTCATACACGGGGAGCAGAAGGAGGCGGAGAGCGACGAGGTCGACGGGAGATACTCGCCACCTTGCATGCCGAGGTAACTTTCATAGTCAGGGCCGGACTTAGGGGCTCCCAGGGGTACCCACAATAAAGATAAGCCACATACTGCCTTGCATGAACAGGCATACCAATAAGATAACCAGGGCCGAACTTAGGGGACTGCCCAGGGGTACCCATAGTAAAGATAAACAAAATATCCAAACTTACGTGATTTACCAGACATGTTTTATCGCATTTTACTTAGGACAATATTTTTATGAGTAACAAATTACTAAATTCTTTATAGAAATAATTTTATTTGCGACAAAAAAAATTTAAAAGATGATCAGAAAAAAAATATGTTTATTTATTTAGAAAATAGTTAATAAATAGAGCTCTCCACTACTTTGTTGCTACCGGACTTTTAAACTTCAAAATCCGGCCCTAGTTATAACCATAATAATCTCAAACAATTTTACCTAAAGTGGTATTTCAGTCAGATTAATATTTATGTGTATGGGAAAGGGAAGTATGGAAACATTGTTGTATTATTTCAGTGTAGACCGATCACGCACAATGGATGTGTCGGTAGGAGTGCCCGTGCACCCCGCCAAGGAGAAGCCTCCAATAAATGTTGTGGGTGATGTCGGAGGCAGAATTGCTATTATGGTGGTATGTATTGCATGTAATATATATTAGTTTACTTTAGATTGTTAATACAATTAAATGGTTTTTCAGGATGACATGATCGATGATGTCCAGTCATTTGTAGCTGCAGCGGAAGTATTGAAAGAGTGCGGAGCTTACAAGATATATGTGCTGGCAACGCACGGCCTGTTATCATCGGATGCTCCCCGTCTGATAGAGGACTCTCCGATCGATGAGGTGGTGGTGACAAATACCGTTCCGCACGAGCTGCAGAAGATGCAATGCAACAAGATCAAGACGATTGACATATCAGTACTACTCAGCGAAGCGATCAGACGTATTCATAATAAGGAATCCATGTCATATCTCTTCAAAAACGTTACGCTGGAAGATTAATATGAATATTTTTCTGTTTTACCATATTGTATAAATAGTATTAAACTTAGGTTATTATATTAGTATTATTTTATCTCACTGTCACTTTGTGGTTATAATTTTTGTTAATGCAATTAGGCTTTAGATGAAGTTATAGTATGACACGGTTACGAAAGGAACAAATTAGTCAATACACTGTTTAGGAATATATAAAATATTTTATAGTTTAGTAGCGTTTTGTTTTATTAAGTGTTATTCACACGACAGCTATACACACACATCACTATTTTCTTTATTCTGTTTTTATTTCAAATTCATGCACATCACTATTTCCTTGGTTTTGTTTTTATATTTCAAATTCTGATTAAACATAATTGATCTGCCGGTGACTGATAACGTACTGTGATTGTGTACTTTTGTTACAAAAAATATAAAGCCTAAAGTCCAAAGCTTTTATAATAAATATGGTGTTCTGTATAAATTATACTTAAATATACTATACTGTTAATAATGTAAACAATTATCAATAAATATTTTTGTGGTCTATTCTTTTTTTTTTTACAATCCAATTAAATTAAATTATACAGGAAAAGTTAGTGGTAAGAGACGGGGAGGCCTCAAGTGATCTTTGACAACAGTATCTATGATACTTTAGGAAGGTCACCTAAAAAGCATGAGGACCCCCGGAGAGCATGTATGAAGAGGTTGATGTCTGTGGTCGAGGCGAAAGAGGTGTGCAGGGACCGTAGCGTTTGGCGCTCCGTCGTCTCTGGCTACCCCGCAAGGGATATGACGTGAACCTAAATAAATATACAATTAAGGATTATAGCTGTATGAAACAATCCATCAGATTGTTTTTTTAAGGAAAGATTTATATTCGTTTATTATATATGAGATGTAATTCGTTTCTTAGCTGTGCTAAATAATTGCAGGAATATAAATGATTAGGTCTGGATATCATCTTTCATCATCTAAAAGGCTTTAATGATATTCATTCAAAAAAGTATACTCTGCGAAGTAAATGATAAATATCTATGCAAAATTGACACCGTAATTTCCAGCCTACCTCTAATCAATGAGCTTGTACGACCCGGGAAGTTCTACCATATAAAAAAAAATCGTGAGAAACTGATTACATTACCTATACTTTTCGTATGGTAAGTAGAAAGTTGGTTGAAAAAACTACATCCCCAGTCCCTTAACTTCCGTATATCTTATTCTTCTTTATCCGTTCCTATTCTTCAGATATCTTAATATATAAAACACAAATACACTCACTGACTGACTCGCTGACTCATTCATCGCTCTACAGCCCAAACCGTAATACCTAAAAACCTGAAATTTGGATACAAGACTCCTGACATATTGAATAGGTGCAATAAGAAAGGATTTTACAAAGGTCCAAACCGTTCCAAAGTTACAGCTAACAAACTGCAAAGTTTACCCCTGCTCCCTCTCTTCTCCCATTGCATTGCAGTAGAAATTAAAATTGTTTGTCCTCTCACTATGTTTATTCGTAGGATTAGGGTTCCGTAACTCACGTACAGTTTGTGATTATTTGTGATTATTTTTTATTTACCTACATACAGTATGTGATTATTTGTGATTATTTTCATTTTACACACATACAGTTTGTGATTATTTATAATTATTTTCAATTTACCCACATATATTTTAAGATTATTTGTGATTATTTTCAATTTACCCATATACAATTTGTGATTATTTTCAATTTACCCACATATACTTTAAGATTATTTGTGATTATTATCAATTTACCCACATGCAATTTGTAATTATTTTTTATTTACCTATATACAGTATGTGATTATTTGTGATTATTTTCATTTTACCCACATATACTTTAAGATCATTTGTGATTATTTTCAATTTACCCACATACAATTTGTGATTATTTTTTATTTACCTACATACAGTATGTGATTATTTGTGATTATTTTCATTTTACCTACATACAGTTTGTGATTATTTATAATTATTTTCAATTTACCCACATATACTTTAAGATTAGTTGTAATTATTTTCAATTTACCCACATACAATTTGTGATTATTTTCAATTTACCTACATACAGTATATGATTATTTGTGATTATTTTCATTTTAGCCACATACAATTTGTGATTCTTTGTTGTTATTTGCCCAGCAAAGCGGGCGGGAATCAGCTAGTAACAAATAATATTCAATTTATATTTCATCAGAAATTTAAAAATCAATATTTTATTTCTATTTGAAACAAAATATTGTATAAGTTATAAAACGTAGCACTTTTTGGATTAGAATCATAATATTGAATAGTTCTTTACAGGGAATGCAACGGAACTTTTCTTAAAAATAATAATTCATATAGTCTGTATTAAAATTTTAGACATCATGTCAGTGGTATCAAGTGTCAACAGTCGTCTCACGTCCGTCAAACGAGTATTATATATGCAATAAATATATATTTATATAATTATTTGGATAATTATATGATATAAAAAATAATACATAAGTAATAAATAATAATAATTAGGTTATAAATAATTGTATGTATGTGGTGGACAACAATTGCAACAGATTTACCAAAATATAACCTTTTAAGAGATAAGTAAATCAATTTTAAAATCTGGTTTATAACATAATAATATGAAGATTTTTAAGAAATTGGTTCCGCTACCATATAACTATTTATGGCAGTGTGGTAAAAGGTTTAGTAGCAGCAGAAATATACTAAAACTCAATGAGAGGGGAATGTATCAGGACATATTTCCAAAATCTGCAGCGTAAGTATTATTTTTATGTTTTAAATTAATTTATCATGAGATTTTATGATTATTGACGTTTAGAGGCATGGTATTTACAGAAATGAAATATTAAACACATTAAATGGGTCTCCACAATGTGTTTATGCAGGATTCGATCCGACTGCTGAAAGCTTACACGTGGGAAACCTTCTAGTTATAATTAACTTGCTACATTGGCAGCATGGAGGCCACAATGTTATAGCTTTGGTATGTACAATAAATAAGATTTATATGTAACTTGATATTTACCATATTCTTTAAATTAATAATAATAATAATAGTTGGGAGGGGCTACAGGACACATAGGAGATCCTAGCGGAAGAAGTACAGACAGGATAGCATTACAGGAAAAGATTCTTAAAAAAAAAATTTTTGGAATTAAAAATAATCTAGAAACAGTGTTCGAAAATCATAAAAAATATATTTGGTCAGAAGACGAGGATAAGCTGAAACCAGTTAGGTAATTAAATAAAATAAGATTTTATAATTTTAATTTAACATTTGCTAAGTTAATATTCCTATTTCAGAATAGTCAATAACGAGGAATTTATTATTATTATTATTACGGCTATATATGCCGATTGAATTATGATGACAACGATAGTAATCATCATAAGTCAATCGACGTCCACTGCTGGACATAAGCCTCCCCCAACGATCTCCAAAACGGACGGTCTTGTGCACTTGACGTCCAACGGCGCCCTGCAACCTTTACAAGGTCGTCCGTCCACCGAGTGGGGGGCCGACCCACGCTGCGCCTTCCCGTACGTGGTCTCCACTCTAGAACCTTACGGCCCCAACGGCCATCGGTTCGTCGAGCTATGTGTCCTGCCCATTGCCACTTCAATTTGCTAATAACGAGGAATGGTACAAAAAAATAGATTCAATAAAATTCGTAAGCGAAATCGAAAGAAATTTCAGAATGGGTACAATGTTGTTAAAACAGAGCGTACAAAATAGGATAAACTCTGAAGTTGGTATGAGTTTCACTGAGTTCTCGTATCAAATCTTTCAATCGTACGACTGGCTGCATTTATTGAATGAATATGATTGTAGGTTTCAGGTAATGTAATTTTTGATACAATACTAATATATTTATTAAATCAATGAAAATATGTCTGTTCATTAGATAGGTGGTAGTGACCAAATGGGTAACATCAGTGCGGGTCATGAGCTCATCAGTCGGACGGCTAAAAAGAATGCTTATGGTTTGTAACATTTTTATTTTTTATTCTTTGCACTCAGTCATTCCGTGGACTAAGCAATTATATACTTCCAATTAACAAATTTTGATAACTTTTATATGAGAAGTCTTAATAATATTACATATGTATGATACTTATTCTGAAACAGTATTAAATGTTTTTAAATAAAAAATACAATGTTAATGAAAATGTTTTTTCGTAATAAGTGATAATTGTTGATTAATAAGGTGAAAATTGTTGACTGTCAAAGGTAATGCAGTTTTAATTATAAATATTTTTTTCACCTTGTTAAAATTACTAGACCATCTTTACTCCTTAATAACAAATTATTTGATATAACGAATATCTTCTAATTTCCTTAAGACGCGTTTTAGGATTGTATATATAATGTGACATAATATATGTTTTTATAGAGGAAGGTCTGGAAAGAGCGAAAAAAGCAACAGAAGCTATATTCAGTAAAGATGTCAAGTCGCTGATGACGCTGACATCGGTGGAGTTGGAGCAAGTGTTCGACGGTGCATCCATCGTGCACTTGTTGTTGTCACCCGGCATCACTGTCATGGAACTCGGAATGAAAGCGAAATGTTTTCCAACGCAGAGTAAGTGTTTATAAGAAATAAGAGCAACGCCGTCTAGTGTAAATTAAGCATACCGCTATTATTAACCAATTTAAAATAAGAGCAATGCCATTTAGCGTAAGGAAAGTAAAATATAACCAACGCCATCTAGCTCAACGAATGTGAAATAAGAGTAGTTCCATCTAGCGTAAGGAAAGTAAAATATAACCAATGCCATCTAGCGCAACGAATGTGAAATATAATCAACGCCATCTAGCGTAAGGAAAGTAAAATATAACCAACGCCATCTAGCGCAACGAATGTGAAATAAGAGCAATGCCATCTAGCGTAAGGAAAGTAAAATATAACCAACGCCATCTAGCGCAACGAATGTGAAATGAGAGCAATGCCATCTAGCGTAAGGATAGTCTAATATAACCAACGCCATCTAGCGCAACGAAAGTGAAATAAGAGCAATGCTATCTAGCGTAAGGAAAGTAAAATATAACCAACGCCATCTAGCGCAACGAATATGAAATAAGAGCAATGTCGATAACTTGAGGGCATCACCATTTCTATTACAATATATTCATAGAGAATGTAAGTTTTGTAGTGTTACTATAAGTATAAATAATTAATTAATAATTATTATATAGTGTAATTTCATACTGAAGGGACTTAGTAAATATTTGTTTTATAGAGGTTAAGTTTGTCTAATTTGTTTTAATAAGGTAGTACAATTAATGTTAATTTTATTACTCTTAACTTCATATAGATATACTTTGCTTAATAGCAAACAATATTAACTAAAGCTATATTTTGTATTAACTCTTGTGGCCAGTTCTATGGAATGTTATAACATCGTTACACACTATGTTATCGGGGTACAAATATTTGTTTAAATTTATAAATTAAATAAAAATTTGTAGATTCCAGATTACCGCAACTCTGTAATAGTAACTCGTAACCCGGGGTCGGCTAAGAAGGCTACGTCGTACGCTGAGCGACTGCGGCTCGCCATCGCCGTTACACACAGGGAGCAGAAGGAGGCGGAGAGCGACGAGGTCGACGGGAGATACTCGCCGCCTTGCATGCCGAGGTAACTCATAGTCAGGGCCGGACTTAGGGGCTCCCAGGGGTACCCACAATAAAGATAAGCCACATACTGCCTTGCATGAACAGGCATACCAATAAGATAACCAGGGCCGGACTTAGGGGACTGCCCAGGGGTACCCATAGTAAAGGTAAACAAAATATCCAAACTTACGTGATTTACCAGACATGTTTTTATGACAATATTTTTATGAGTAACAAATTACCACATTCTTTATAGAAATAATTTTATTTGCGACAAAAAAAATTTAAAAGATGATCAGAAAAAAAATTGTTTATTTATTTAGAAAATAGTTAGTAAATAGAGCTCTCCACTACTTTGTTGCTACCGGGCTTTTAAACTTCAAAATCCGGCCCTGGTTATAACCATAAGAATCTCAAACAATTTTACATAAAGTGGTATTTCAGTCAGATTAATAATTATGTGTAGTAGAAGGGAAGTATGGAAACATTGTTGTATTATTTCAGTGTAGACCGATCACGCACAATGGATGTGTCGGTAGGAGTGCCCGTGCACCCCGCCAAGGAGAAGCCTCCAATAAATGTTGTGGGTGATGTCGGAGGCAGAATTGCTATTATGGTGGTAAGTATTGCATGTAATATATATTAGTTTACTTTAGATTGTTAATATAATTACATGGTTTTTCAGGATGACATGATCGATGATGTCCAGTCATTTGTAGCTGCAGCGGAAGTATTGAAAGAGTGCGGAGCTTACAAGATATATGTGCTGGCAACGCACGGCCTGTTATCATCGGATGCTCCCCGTCTGATAGAAGACTCTCCGATCGATGAGGTGGTGGTGACAAATACCGTTCCGCACGAGCTGCAGAAGATGCAATGCAACAAGATCAAGACGATTGACATATCAGTACTACTCAGCGAAGCGATCAGACGTATTCATAATAAGGAATCCATGTCATATCTCTTCAAAAATGTTACACTTGAAGATTAGTATGAGTATTTTTCCGTTTTACCATATTGTATAAATAGTATTAAACTTAGATTATTATATAAGTATTATTTTATCTCACTGTCACTTTGTGGTTATAATTTTTGTTAATGCAATTAGGCTTTAGATGAAGTTATAGTATGACACGGTTATGAAAGGAACAAATTAGTCAATACACTGTCTAGGATTATATAAAATATTTTTATATAGTTTAGTAGCGTTTTGTTTTATTAAGTGTTATTCACACGACAGCTATATCATGCACATCACTATTTTCTTGATTCTGTTCTCATTTCAAATTCATGCACATCACTATTCCCTTGGTTTTGTTTTTATATTTCAAATTCTGATTAAACATAATTGATCTGCCGGTGACTGATAATGTACTGTGATTGTGTACTTTTGTTACAAAAAATATAAAGCCTAAAGTCCAAAGCTTTTATAATAAATATGGTGTTCTGTAACTTGAAAATATTGTATAAATTATACTTAAATATACTATACTGTTAATAATGTAAACAATTATCAATAAATATTTTTGTGGTCTATTCGTTTTTTTTTTTACAATGATCCAATTAAATTAAATTATACAGGAAAAGTTAGTGGTAAGAGACGGGGAGGCCTCGAGTGATCTTTGAAAACAATATCTATGATACTGGAGGAAGGTCACGTAAAAAGAAAGAGGACCCCCGGAGGGCGTGTATGAAGAGGTTGATGTCTGTGGCCGAGGCGAAAGAGGTATGCAGGGACCGTAGCGTTTGGCGCTCCGTCGTCTCTGGCTACCCCGCAAGGGATATGGCGTGAAGATAAATAAATAAATAAATATACAATTAAATATTACAGCTATATGAAACAATCCATCAGATTGTTTTTTTAACGAAAGATTTATATTCGTTTATTATATATGAGATGTAATCCGTTTCTTAGCTGTGCTATGAAACGGCCTATTATAAGGCTTTAATGATATTCATTCAAAAAGGTATACTCTGCGAAGTAAATGATAAATATCTTTGCAAAATTAACATCGTAATTTCCAGCCCACTTGTAATCAATGAGCTTGTACGACCCGGGAAGTTCTTTCATATAAAAAAATTGTATGAAACTGATTACATTACCTATACTTTTCGTTTGGTAAGTAGAAAGTTGGATGAAAAAACTACATCCCCAGTCCCTTAACTTCCGTATATCTTATTCTTCTATATCCGTTCCTATTCTTCAGATATCTTAATATATAAAACACAAGAACAATTACTGACTGACTCACTGACTCATTCATCGCTCTACAGCCCAAACCGTAATATCTAGAATGCTGAAATTTGGATACAAGACTCCTGAAAATTTGAATAGGTGCGATAAAAAAGGATTTTGCAAAGGTTCAAATCGTTCCAAAGTTACAGCTAACAAACTGCAAACTTTAACCCTGCTCCCTCTCTTCTCCTATTGCATTGCAGTAGAAATTAAAATTATTTGTCCTGTAACTATGTATATTTGTAGGATTAGGGTTCCGTAACTCACATACAGTTTGTGATTATTTGTGATTATTTTCTGTTTACCTACATACAGTATGCGATTATTTGTGATTATTTTCAATTTACCCACATACAGTTTGCAATTATTTGTGATTATTTTCTACTTACCTACATACAGTATGTGATTATTTGTGATTATTTTCATTTTACCCACATATAGTTTAAGGTTAATTGTGATTATTTTCAATTTACCCACATACAGTTTTGCGATTATTTGTGATTATTTTCTATTTACCTACATATAGTATGTGATTATTTGCATTTTACCCACATACAGTTTGTGATTATTTTCAATTTACCCACATACAGTTTGTGATTGTTAGTTGTTATTTTCCCAGCAAAGCGGGCGGGAATCAGCTAGTAACAAATAATATTCAAATTATATTACATCATATATTTAAAAATCAATATTTTATTTCTATTTGAAACAAGATATTGTATAAGTTATAAAACGTAACACTTTTTGGAATAGAATCATCAATCACGGAACTTTTCCTAAAAATAATAATTCATATAGTCTGTATTAAAATTTTAGACCTCATGTCAGTGGTATCAAGTGTCAACAAGTCAACAGTCGTCTCGTCTGCCAAACGAGTAGTATATATGCAATAAATATATATTTATACAATTATTTGGATAATTATATGATATAAAAAATAATATATACGTAATAAATAGTAATAATCAGGTTATAAATATTTGTATGTATGTTGTGGACAACAATTGCAACAGATTTACCAAAATATAACCTTTTAAGAGATTAAGTAAATCAATTTTAAAATCTGGTTTATGACATAATAATATGAAGATTTTTAAAAAATCGGTTCCACTACCATATAACTATTTATGGCAGTGTGGTAAAAGGTTTAGTAGCAGCAGAAATCTACTAAAACTCAATGAGAGGGGAATGTATCAGGACATGTTTCCAAAATCTGCAGCGTAAGTTTAATTTAGCGTTAAATTTATGTTTTAAATTAATTTATCAACAGATTTTATGATTATTATTATTAGAGGCACGGTATTTACAGAAATGAAATATTAAACACATTAAATGGGTCTCCACAATGTGTGTATGCAGGATTTGATCCGACTGCTGAAAGCTTACATGTGGGAAACCTTCTAGTTATAATTAACTTGCTACATTGGCAGCGCGGAGGACACAATGTTATAGCTTTGGTATGTACAATAAATAAGATTTATATGTAACTTAATATTTACCACATTCTTTAAATTAATAATACTAATAATAATAGTTGGGAGGGGCTACAGGACACATAGGAGATCCTAGCGGAAGAAGTACAGACAGGATAGCATTACAGGAAAAGATTCTTAAAAAAAATATTTTTGGAATTAAAAAAAATCTAGAAACAGTGTTCGAAAATCATAAAAAGTATATTTGGTCAGAAGACGAGGATAAGCTGAAACCAGTAAGGTAATTAAATAAAATAAGATTTTATAATTATAATTGAACACTTGCTTAGTTAATATAACTGTTTCAGAATAGTCAATAACGAGGAATGGTACAAAAAAATTTATTCAATAAAATTTGTAAGTGAAGTCGGAAGAAATTTCCGAATGGGTACAATGTTGTTAAAACAAAGCGTACAAAATAGGATAAACTCGGAAGTTGGGATGAGTTTCACTGAGTTCTCGTATCAAATCTTTCAATCATACGACTGGCTGCATTTATTGAATGAATATGATTGTAGATTTCAGGTAATATAATTTTTTGATTAAAATACAATTATTTTATGAAATCAATTAATGTATGTTTGTTCATTAGATAGGTGGTAGTGACCAAATGGGTAACATCAGTGCGGGTCATGAGCTCATCAGTCGGACGGCCAAAAAGAATGTTTATGGTTTGTAACATTTTTATTTTTTTATTCTTTGCACTCACGGTCATTGACTAAGCAACTCATGTACTAAGCAACTCATGTACTAAGCAACTCATGTACTAAGCAACTCATGTACTAAGCAACTCATGTACTAAGCAACTCATGGACTAAGCAGCTCATGGACTAAGCAACTCATGTACTAAGCAACGACTTATAGTGTGTCCTGTTAAGATATGCATCCATTTAAGAGGATACTTTCAGAAAATGATCAACTATAATGAAATTTATATTATATAAGAATATATAAATATATATATATATACAGCATGCATTGAATTGTTTGAAAAAATGATTTGCTATATTAAAACATTTGGGAAAGTCACCTCTGGATGAGTTAAAGTTTTATAAATATAATAAATATTTAATAACATATTATTCCAGGTTTAACATTACCATTAGTGACAACAGAGGAAGGTGATAAGTTTGGCAAGTAGGCCGGCAATGCCATGTGGCTGGACCCAAGCAAGACAAGTCCATACAGCCTATACCAATTCTTCATTAGAACTAAAGACACAGATGTGGAGAGATTGTTAAAACTGTTCACATTCTACAGCTTAGGAGAAATAAGGGATATAATGTACAAACACAAACAGCATCCCGAGCAGAGGTACCCTCAACAGTGCTTGTCGGAACAGTTAGTGACGTTGGTTCATGGAGGTTTGTGAATTAATATATATAAGCGATTTACCACTGACTCATCATGATATCTCAAAAACTGTCTGTCCGATTAACTTACAA
Organism: Melinaea marsaeus rileyi; assembly: GCA_918358865.1. NCBI lineage: Eukaryota > Metazoa > Arthropoda > Insecta > Lepidoptera > Nymphalidae > Melinaea > Melinaea marsaeus. Next base: position 6,675,634 of record OU911089.1, read on the forward strand.
TTTTACATAATTACTTTTGTGCCGTAAACATCCACTAAGAACGGATTTTAGTGCATTCCTATCCAAAAGGATTTTAACCGTTTGCATTTCACTAAGTTTTAAACCTGTAGGAGCTATACACTTAACGCAGGGTAAGAGTTACCATAGCAACGGTTACGATGACAACGGATAATATGACAAAGGTTACCATAGCCACCTAAGTTCACATCCAAATTAATAGTTTGCTCAGCGAAGCGGGAGGGAATAAGCTAGTATTAATACATAGGTTTACCTATTTAACAAAATTTTTCGAAATGCCCAAGAACTGCCCACAAGAGTTGACACAAATTAGCTTTATAAGAATACAATTGTTGAAAACCTTATTATAATGAATTTTAAATCACTGCAAAATATTAATGGAAAGTATGTTTGCTTAACTTCCAATTTACAAATTTTGCTAACTTATAACTTTTATACGTTCAGTACAAGCTTAGACTTATTCTGAAAGAGTATTAAATATTTTTAAATAAAAAAATACAATGTTTATAAAATTGTTTTTCTTTTATTATTAGTGAAAATCATTCACTGTCAAAGATAAAGCACCCTTAATTACTAATATTTTTTTTACCTTGTTAAAATTACTAGACTATCTTAATTCTGTATAACAAATTATTTGATATAACGAATATATTTGAATTTCCTTCAGGATCGTTTTAGCATTGTATATATAATGTGACATAATATATGTTTTTATAGAGGAAGGTCTGGAAAGAGCGAAAAAAGCAACAGAAGCTATATTCAGTAAAGATGTCAAGTCGCTGATGACGCTGACATCGGTGGAGTTGGAGCAAGTGTTCGACGGTGCATCCATCGTGCACTTGTTGTTGTCACCCGGCATCACTGTCATGGAACTCGGAATGAAAGCGAAATGTTTTCCAACACAGAGTAAGTGTTTATAAGAAGTAAGAGCAACGCCGTCTAGTGTAAATTAAGCATACCGCTATTTAGTAACCAATTTAAAATAAGAGCAATGCCATCTAGCGTAAGGAAAGTAAAATATAACCAACGCCATCTAGTTCAACGAATGTGAAATAAGAGTAGTGCCATCTAGCGTAAGGAAAGTATAATATAACCAACGCCATCTAGCGCAACGAATGTGAAATATAATCAACGCCATCTAGCGTAAGGAAAGTAAAATATAACCAACGCCATCTAGCGCAACGAATGTGAAATGAGAGCAATGCCATCTAGCGTAAGGAAAGTAAAATATAACCAACGCCTTCTAGCGCAACGAATATGAAATAAGAGCAATGTCGATAACTTGAGAGCATCACCATTTCTATTACAATATATTCAAGAGAGTGTAAGTTTTGTAGTGTTACTATAAGTATAAATAATTGATTAATAATTATTATATAGTGTAATTTCATACTGAAGGGACTTAAATATTTGTTATATGAATGTTATATAGTGGTTAAATTTGTCTAATTTGTATGAATAAGGTAATAGAGTGATTGTTCATTTTTACTCTCAACTTCATTATAGCAAATAATATTCACTAAAGCTATATTTTGTATTAACTCTTGTAGCCAGTTCTATGGAATTATGATAACATTGTTACACACTATGTTATCGGGGTACAAATATTTGTTTAAATTTATAAATTAAATAAAAAATTTGTAGATTCCAGATTACCGCAACTCTGTAATAGTAGCTCGTAACCCGGGGTCTGCTAAGAAGGCTACGTCGTACGCTGAGCGACTGCGGCTCGCCAGAATGAGGCGGAGAGCGACGAGGTCGACGGGAGATACTCGCCACCTTGCATGCCGAGGTAACTTTCATAGTCAGGGCCGGACTTAGGGGCTCCCAGGGGCACCCACAAAAGAGATAAACAACATACTCATCGCCTTGCATGCCCATGGACACCAATAAGATAACCAGGGCCTGACTTAGAGGACTCCCCAGGGGTACCCAAATTAGAGATAAACATACTCACCTCATAACATGCCGAGATACCAGTCATACCCTGGGCTGAACTTAGGGGACTCCCCAGGGGTACCCACAATAGAGATAAACAAAATACTCATCGCCTTGCATGCCGAGGTATACCAGTTATACTCAGAGGACATCCAGGGGTACGGATAGATAAACAATATATCCAAACTTTGACGTTCTTCTTCTCAGACATGTTTTATCGCATTTTACTTTGAATAATATTGTTATTACTTTAACAAATTACTACACCCTTTATTGAAAAAAAAATATTATACATAATGCTGACATAAATTTTTAAAAGATTGGCAGACAAAAATTATTCATTTATTTTGAAAATTTTTAATAATTAGAGGTCTGGCTCCTTTGTTACCCCTGGGCTTCCGAACTTCAAAATCCTGCCCTGGTTATAACCATAATAATCTCAAACATTTTTACCTAAAGTGGTATTTCAGTCAGATTAATATTTATGTGTATGGGAGAGGAAGTATGGAAACATTGTTGTATTATTTCAGTGTAGACCGATCACGCACAATGGATGTGTCGGTAGGAGTGCCCGTGCACCCCGCCAAGGAGAAGCCTCCAATAAATGTTTTTGGTGATGTCGGAGGCAGAATTGCTATTATGGTGGTATGTATTGCATATATTATATATTAGTTTACTTCAGATTGTTAATACAATTACATGGTTTTTCAGGATGACATGATCGATGATGTCCAGTCATTTGTAGCTGCAGCGGAAGTATTGAAAGAGCGCGGAGCTTACAAGATATATGTGCTGGCAACGCACGGCCTGTTATCATCGGATGCTCCCCGTCTGATAGAAGACTCTCCGATCGATGAGGTGGTGGTGACTAATACCGTTCCGCACGAGCTGCAGAAGATGCAATGCAACAAGATCAAGACGATTGACATATCAGTACTACTCAGCGAAGCGATCAGACGTATTCATAATAAGGAATCCATGTCATATCTCTTCAAAAATGTTACATTGGAAGATTAGTATGAATATTTTTCCGTTTTACCATATTGTATAAATAGTATTAAACTTAGGTTATTATATTAGTATTATTTTATCTCACTGTTACTTTGTGGTTATAATTTTTGTTAATGCAATTAGGCTTTAGATGAAGTTATAGTATGACACGGTTATGAAAGGAACAAATTAGTCAATACACTGTTTAGGAATATATTAAATATTTTATAGTTTAGTAGCGTTTTGTTTTATTAAGTGTTATTCACACGACAGCTATATCATGCACATCACTGTTTTCTTGATTCTGTTTTCATTACAAATTTTGTTTAAACATAATTGATCTGCCGGTGACTGATAACGTACTGTGATTGTGTACTTTTGTTACAAAAAATATAAAGCCTAAAGTCCAAAGCTTTTATAATAAATATGGTGTTCTGTAACTTGAAAATATTGTATAAATTAGACTTAAATATACTATACTGTTAATAATGTAAACAATTATCAATAAATATTTTTGTGGTCTATTAGTTTTTTTTTTACAATCCAATTAAATTAAATTGTACAGGAAAAGTGAGTGGTAAGAGAGACGGGGGGCTTCGAGTGACCTTCGGAAACAGTATCTATGAGATACTTTAGGAAGGTCACCTAAAAAGCATGAGGACCCCCCGGAGGGCATGTATGAAGAGGTTGATGTCTGTGGCCGAGGCGAAAGAGGTATGCAGGGACCGTAGCGTTTGGCGCTCCGTCGTCTCTGGCTACCCCGCAAGGGATATGGCGTGAACCTAAATAAATATACAATTAAAGATTACAGCTGTATGAAACAATCCATCAGATTGTTTTTTTAAGGAAAGATTTATATTCGTTTATTATATATGAGATGTAATTAGTTTCTTAGCTGTGCTAAAAAATTGCAGGAATATAAATGATTAGGTCTGGACATCATCTTTCATCATCTAAAAGGCTTTAATGATATTCATTCAAAAAAGTATACTCTGCAAAGTAAATGATAAATATCTTTGCAAAATTAACATCGTAATTTCCAGCCTACCTGTAATCAATGAGCTTGTACGACCCGGGAAGTTCTACCATACAAAAAAAATCGTGTGAAACTGATTACATTACCTATACTTTTCGTATGATACGTAGAAAGTTGGATGAAAAAACTACATCCCCAGTCCCTTAACTTCCGTATATCTTATTCTTCTTTATCCGTTCCTATTCTTCAGATATCTTAATATATAAAACACAAGAACACTCATTGACTGACTCACTGACTCATTCATCGCTCTACAGCCCAAACCGTAATACCTACCTAGAAAGCTGAAATTTGGACACAAGACTCCTGACATATTGAATAGGTGCAATAAGAAAGGATTTTGCAAAGTTCCAAATCGTTCCAAAGTTACAGCTAAAAAACTACAAAGTTTACCCTCCGCTCCCTCTCTTCTTCCATTCCATTGCAGTAGAAATTAAAATTATTTGTCCTCTCACTATGTTTATTCGTAGGATTAGGGTTCCGTAACTCACATACAGTTTGTGATTATTTGTAATTATTTTCGGTTTACCTACCTACAGTATGTGATTATTTTCTATTTACCTACATACAGTATGTGATTATTTTCATTTTACCCACGTACAGTTTGTGATTATTTTCAATTTACCCACATATATTTTAAGATTATTTGTGATTATTTTCAATTTACCCACATATAGTTTAAGATAATTTGTGATTATTTTCAATTTACCCACATACAGTATGTGATTATTTTCATTTTACCCACGTACAGTTTGTGATTATTTTCAATTTACCCACATATAGTTTAAGATAATTTGTGATTATTTTCAATTTACCCACATACAATTTGTGATTATTTTCAATTTACCTACATACAGTATATGATTATTTGTGATTATTTTCATTTTACCCACATACAATTTGTGATTCTTTGTTGTTATTTGCCCAGCAAAACGGGCGGGAATCAGCTAGTAACAAATAATATTCAATTTATATTTCAATAGATATTTAAAAATCAATATTTTATTTCTATATGAAACAAGATATTGGATAAGTTATAAAACGTAACACTTTTTGAAATAGAATCATAATATGCAATAGTTCTTAAGAGTGAATGCAATGGAACTTTACCTATAAATAATAATTCATGTCGTCTGTATTTAAATTTTAGACATCATGTCAGTGGTATCAAGTGTCAACAGTCGTCTCACTTCTGTCAAACGAGTATTATATATGCAATAAATATATATTTATATAATTATTTGTATAATTATATGATATAAAAAATAATACATAAGTAATAAATAATAATAATCAAGTTATAAATATTTGTATGTATGTGGTGGACAACAATTGCACCAGATTTACCAAAATATAACCTTTTAAGACCTTAAGTAAATCAATTTTAAAATCTGGTTTATAACATAATAATATGAAGATTTTTAAGAAATTGGTTCCATTACCATATAACTATTTATGGCAGTGTGGTAAAAGGTTTAGTAGCAGCAGAAATATACTAAAACTCAATGAGAGGGGAATGTATCAGGACATTTTTCCAAAATCGGCAGCGTAAGTATTATTTTTATGTTTTAAATTAATTTATCATCAGATTTTATGATTATTAACGTTTAGAGGCACGGTATTTACAGAAATGAAATATTAAACACATTAAACGGGTCTCCACAATGTGTGTATGCAGGATTTGATCCGACTGCTGAAAGCTTACATGTCGGAAACCTTCTAGTTATAATTAACTTGCTACATTGGCAGCGTGGAGGACACAATGTTATAGCTTTGGTATGTACAATAAATAAGATTTATATGTAACTTAATATTTACCACATTCTTTAAATTAATAATACTGATAATAATAGTTGGGAGGGGCTACAGGACACATAGGAGATCCTAGCGGAAGAAGTACAGACAGGATAGCATTACAGGAAAAGATTCTTAAAAAAAATATTTTTGGAATTAAAAATAATCTAGAGACAGTGTTTGAATATCATAAAAAGTATATTTGGTCAGAAGACGAGGATAAGCTGAAACCAGTTAGGTAATTAAATAAAATAAGATTTTATAATTTTAATGGAACACTTGCTAAGTTAATATTCCTATTTCAGAATACTCAATAACGAGGAATGGTACAAAAAAATTGATTCAATAAAATTTGTAAGTGATATCGGAAGAAATTTCAGAATGGGTACAATGTTGTTAAAACAAAGCGTACAAAATAGGATAAACTCTGAAGTTGGTATGAGTTTCACTGAGTTCTCGTATCAAATATTTCAATCGTACAACTGGCTGCATTTATTGTACGAATATGATTGTAGGTTTCAGGTAATATAATTTTTGATACAATGCAATATATTTATGAAATCAATTAATGTATGTTTGTTCATTAGATAGGTGGTAGTGACCAAATGGGTAACATCAGTGCTGGTCATGAACTCATCAGTCGGACGGCCAAAAAGAATGTTTATGGTTTGTAACATTTTTATTTTTTTATTCTTTGCATACACGGTCATTGACTAAGCAACTCATGGACTAAGCAACTCATGTACTAAGCAACTCATGGACTAAGCAACTCATGGACTAAGCAACTCATGTACTAAGCAACTCATGGACTAAGCAATGACTCATAGTGTGTCCTGTTAAGATATGCATCCATTTAAGAGGATAATTTGAGAAAATGATCAACTATAATGAAATTTATATTATATATGAATATATAAAAATATATATATATATATATACAGCATGCATAGAATTTTTGGAAAAAAATATTTGCTGTATTAAAACATTTGAGCGAGTCACCTCTGAATGAGTTGACGTTTTATAAATATAATAAATATTTAATAACATATATTATTCCAGGTTTAACATACCATTAGTGACAACGGAGGAAGGTGATAAGTTTGGCAAGTCGGCCGGCAATGCCATGTGGCTAGACCCAAGCAAGACGAGTCCATACGGCCTATACCAATTCTTCATTAGAACAAAAGACACAGATGTGGAGAGATTGTTGAAACTGTTCACATTCTACAGTTTAGGAGAAATAAGGGATATAATGTACAAACACAAACAGCATCCCGAGCAGAGGTACCCTCAACAGTGCTTGTCGGAACAGTTAGTGACGTTGGTTCATGGAGGTTTGTGAATTCAATATATATAATCGATTTACCACTCACTGACTCATCATAATATCTCAGAAACTATCTGTCCAATTAACTTACAATTTTACATAGTTACTTTTGTGCCGTAAATGTCCACTAAGAACGGATTTTAGTGCATTCCTATCCAAAAGGATTTCAACTTTTTGCATTTCACCAAGTTTTAAGTATGTAGGAGCTATACATTTAACGCGGGGCTAAGAGTTACCATAGCAACGGTTACGATGACAACGGATAATATGACAAAGGTTACCATAGCAACCTAAGCTTACATCCAAATTAATAGTGTACCCAGCGAAGCGGGAGGGAATAAGCTAGTCTTAATATATAGGTATATCAAATTCAACAAATTTTTCGAAATTCTCAAGAACTGCCCCCAAGAGTTGACACAAATATAGCTTTATAAGAATACAATTGTCAAAAATATTTTTTTAACGAATTTAAATTACTGCAAAATATTAATTGAAAGTATTATATACTTCCAATTAACAAATTTTGATAACTTATAACTTTTATATGAGAAGTCTTAATAATATTACATATATACGAGACTTATTCTGAAACAGTATTAAATGTTTTTAAAATAAAAAATACAATGTTAATGAAAATGTTTTTTCGTAATAAGTGATAATTGTTGACTAATAAAGTGAAAATTGTTGACTGTCAAAGATTATTATATATATAGAATTATTAATATTTTTTTCACCTTGTTAAAATTACTAGACCATCTTTACTCCTTAATAACAAATTATTTGATATAACGAATATCTTCTAATTTCCTTAAGATTCGTTTCAGCATTGTATATATTATGTGACATAATATATATGTTTTTTTAGAGGAGGGTCTGGAAAGAGCGAAAAAAGCAACGGAAGCTATATTCAGTAAGGATATAGCTTCCGTAGGAGTCAAGTCGCTGATGACGCTGACATCGGTGGAGTTGGAGCAAGTCTTCGACGGTGCATCCATCGTGCACTTGTTGTTGTCACCCGGCATCACTGTCATGGAACTCGGAATGAAAGCGAAATGTTTTCAAAAGAAAAGTTTTTGAAAGAGCAACGCCGTCTAGTGTAAATTAAGAATACCGCCATCTAGCGTAACCAATGAAAAATAAGAGTAATGCCATCTAGCGTAAGAAAATTAAATATATCCAGCGCCATCTAGCGCAACGAATGTGAAATAAGAGCAATGCCATCTAGCGTAAGGAAAGTAAAATATAACCAACGCCATCTAGCGCAACGAATATGAAATAAGAGCAATGTCGAAAACTTGAGGGCATCACCATTTCTATTACAATATATTCAAGAGAATGTAAGTTATGTAGTGTTACTATAAGTATAAATAATTAATTAATAATTATTATATAGTGTAATATCATACTGAAGGGACTTAGTAAATATTTGTTTTATAGAGGTTAAGTTTGTCTAATTTGTTTTAATAAGGTAGTACAATTAATGTTAATTTTATTACTCTTAACTTCATATAGATATACTTTGCTTAACAATATTAACTAAAGCTATATTTTGTATTAACTCTTGTGGCCAGTTCTATGGAATGTGATAACATCGTTACACACTATGTTATCGGGGTACAAATATTTGTTTAAATTTATAAATTGAATAAAAATTTGTAGATTCCAGATTACCGCAACTCTGTAATAGGAGCTCGTAACCCGGGGTCGGCTAAGAAGGCTACGTCATACGCTGAGCGACTGCGGCTCGCCATCGCCGTCATACACGGGGAGCAGAAGGAGGCGGAGAGCGACGAGGTCGACGGGAGATACTCGCCGCCTTGCATGCCGAGGTAACTCATAGTCAGGGCCGGACTTAGGGGACTGCCCAGGGGTACCCATAGTAAAGGTAAACAAAATATCCAAACTTACGTGATTTACCAGACATGTTTTTATGACAATATTTTTATGAGTAACAAATTACTACATTCTTTATAGAAATAATTTTATTTGCGACAAAAAAAATTTAAAAGATGATCAGAAAAAAAATTGTTTATTTATTTAGAAAATAGTTAGTAAATAGAGCTCTCCACTACTTTGTTGCTACCGGGCTTTTAAACTTCAAAATCCGGCCCTGGTTATAACCATAAGAATCTCAAACAATTTTACATAAAGTGGTATTTCAGTCAGATTAATAATTATGTGTAGTAGAAGGGAAGTATGGAAACATTGTTGTATTATTTCAGTGTAGACCGATCACGCACAATGGATGTGTCGGTAGGAGTGCCCGTGCACCCCGCCAAGGAGAAGCCTCCAATAAATGTTGTGGGTGATGTCGGAGGCAGAATTGCTATTATGGTGGTAAGTATCACATGTAATATATATTAGTTTACTTTAGATTGTTAATATAATTACATGGTTTTTCAGGATGACATGATCGATGATGTCCAGTCATTTGTAGCTGCAGCGGAAGTATTGAAAGAGTGCGGAGCTTACAAGATATATGTGCTGGCAACGCACGGCCTGTTATCATCGGATGCTCCCCGTCTGATAGAGGACTCTCCGATCGATGAGGTGGTGGTGACAAATACCGTTCCGCACGAGCTGCAGAAGATGCAATGCAACAAGATCAAGACGATTGACATATCAGTACTACTCAGCGAAGCGATCAGACGTATTCATAATAAGGAATCCATGGCATATCTCTTCAAAAATGTTACACTTGAAGATTAGTATGAGTATTTTTCCGTTTTACCATATTGTATAAATAGTATTAAACTTAGATTATTATATAAGTATTATTTTATCTCACTGTCACTTTGTGGTTATAATTTTTGTTAATGCAATTAGGCTTTAGATGAAGTTATAGTATGACACGGTTATGAAAGGAACAAATTAGTCAATACACTGTCTAGGATTATATAAAATATTTTTATATAGTTTAGTAGCGTTTTGTTTTATTAAGTGTTATTCACACGACAGCTATATCATGCACATCACTGTTTTCTTGATTCTGTTTTCATTACAAATTTTGTTTAAACATAATTGATCTGCCAGTGACTGATAACGTACTGTGATTGTGTACTTTTGTTACAAAAAATATAAAGCCTAAAGTCCAAAGCTTTTATAATAAATATGGTGTTCTGTATAAATTATACTTAAATATACTATACTGTTAATAATGTAAACAATTATCAATAAATATTTTTGTGGTCTATTCGTTTTTTTTTTACAATGATCCAATTAAATTAAATTATACAGGAAAAGTTAGTGGTAAGAGACGGGGAGGCCTCGAGTGATCTTTGAAAACAATATCTATGATACTGGAGGAAGGTCACGTAAAAAGAAAGAGGACCCCCGGAGGGCGTGTATGAAGAGGTTGATGTCTGTGGCCGAGGCGAAAGAGGTATGCAGGGACCGTAGCGTTTGGCGCTCCGTCGTCTCTTGCTACCCCGCAAGGGATATGGCGTGAAGATAAATAAATAAATAAATATACAATTAAATATTACAGCTATATGAAACAATCCATCAGATTGTTTTTTTAACGAAAGATTTATATTCGTTTATTATATATGAGATGTAATTCGTTTCTTAACTGTGCTATGAAACGGCCTATTATAAGGCTTTAATGATATTCATTCAAAAAGGTATACTCTGCGAAGTAAATGATAAATATCTTTGCAAAATTAACATCGTAATTTCCAGCCCACTTGTAATCAATGAGCTTGTACGACCCGGGAAGTTCTTTCATATAAAAAAATTGTATGAAACTGATTACATTACCTATACTTTTCGTTTGGTAAGTAGAAAGTTGGATGAAAAAACTACATCCCCAGTCCCTTAACTTCCGTATATCTTATTATTCTTTATCCGTTCCTATTCTTCAGATATCTTAATATATAAAACACAAGAACAATTACTGACTGACTCACTGACTCATTCATCGCTCTACAGCCCAAACCGTAATATCTAGAATGCTGAAATTTGGATACAAGACTCCTGAAAATTTGAATAGGTGCAATAAGAAAGGATTTTGCAAAGTTCCAAATCGTTCCAAAGTTACAGCTAAAAAACTACAAAGTTTACCCTCCGCTCCCTCTCTTCTTCCATTCCATTGCAGTAGAAATTAAAATTATTTGTCCTCTCACTATGTTTATTCGTAGGATTAGGGTTCCGTAACTCACATACAGTTTGTGATTATTTGTAATTATTTTCGGTTTACCTACCTACAGTATGTGATTATTTTCTATTTACCTACATACAGTGTGTGATTATTTTCATTTTACCCACGTACAGTTTGTGATTATTTTCAATTTACCCACATATATTTTAAGATTATTTGTGATTATTTTCAATTTACCCACATATAGTTTAAGATAATTTGTGATTATTTTCAATTTACCCACATATAGTTTAAGATAATTTGTGATTATTTTCAATTTACCCACATACAGTATGTGATTATTTTCATTTTACCCACGTACAGTTTGTGATTATTTTCAATTTACCCACATATAGTTTAAGATAATTTGTGATTATTTTCATTTTACCCACATACAAATTGTGATTGTTTGTTGTTATTTGCCCAGCAAAGCGGGCGGGAATCAGCTAGTAGCAAATGATATTCAATTTATATTTCATCAGTTATTTAATAATCAAACTTTATTTCTATTTGAAGAAAGATATTGAATAAGCTATAAAACGTAGCGTTTTTTGGAATGGAATCATAATATTCAATAGTTCTTTACAGTGAATGCAACGGAACTTTACCTATAAATAATAATTCATGTAGTCTGTATTAAAATTTTAGACATCATGTCAGTGGTATCAAGTGTCAACAGTCGTACCACGTCCGTCAAACGAGTATTATATATGCAATAAATATATATTTATTCAATTATTTGTATAATTATATGATATAAAAAATAATATATAAGTAATAAATAATAATAATAAGGTTATAAATATTTATATGTATGTGTTGGACAACAATTGCAACAGATTTACCAAAATATAACCTTTTAAATAGATTAAGTAAATCAATTTTAAAATCTGGTTTATAACATAATAATATGAAGATTTTTAAGAAATTGGTTCCACTGCCATATAACTATTTATGGCAGTGTGGTAAAAGGTTTAGTAGCAGCAGAAATATACTAAAACTCAATGAGAGGGGAATGTATCAGGACATTTTTCCAAAATCTGCAGCCTAAGTATTATTTTTGTTTTAAATTAATTTATCAACAGATTTTATGATTATGAACGTTTAGAAGCACGGTATTTACAGAAATGAAATATTAGACACATTAAATGGGTCTCCACAATGTGTGTACGCAGGATTTGATCCGACTGCTGAAACACACAAACAAGCTTACATGTGGGAAACCTTCTAGTTATAATAAACTTGCTACATTGGCATCGTGGAGGACACAATGTTATAGCTTTGGTATGTACATCAATAAATAAGATTTATATGTAACTTGATATTTACCATATCCTTTAAATTAATAATACTAATAATAATAGTTGGGAGGGGCTACAGGACACATAGGAGATCCTAGCGGAAGAAGTACAGACAGGATAACATTACAGGAAAAGATTCTTAAAAAAAATATTTTTGGAATTAAAAATAATCTAGAAACAGTGTTCGAAAATCATAAAAAGTATATTTGGTCAGAAGACGAGGATAAGCTGAAACCAGTTAGGTAATTAAATAAAATAAAATTTTATAATTTTAATTTAACATTTGCTAAGTTAATATTCCTATTTCAGAATAGTCAATAACAAGGAATGGTACAAAAAAATAGATTCAATAAAATTCGTAAGTGATATCGGAAGAAATTTCCGAATTTTTCAGAATTTTTGGAATAAAATATTTGCTGTATTAAAACATTTGAGCGAGTCACCTCTATATGAGTTAATGTTTTATAAATAAACAAATATTTAATAATATATATATATTATTCCAGGTTTAACATTACCATTAGTGACAACGGAGGAAGGTGATAAGTTTGGCAAATCGGCCGGCAATGCCATGTGGCTAGACCCAAGCAAGACGAGTCCATACAGCCTTTACCAATTCTTCATTAGAACTAAAGACACAGATGTGGAGAGATTGTTAAAACTGTTCACATTCTACAGTTTAGGAGAAATAAGGGATATAATGTACAAACACAAACAGCATCCCGAGCAGAGGTACCCTCAACAGTGCTTGTCGGAACAGTTAGTGACGTTGGTTCATGGAGGTTTGTGAATTCAATATATATATAAGTGATTTATCACTCACTGACTCATCATGATATCTCAAAAACTGTCTGTCCGATTAACTTACAATTTTACATAATTACTTTTGTGCCGTAAACATCCACTAAGAACGGATTTTAGTGCATTCCTATCCAAAAGGATTTTAACCGTTTGCATTTCACTAAGTTTCAAACCTGTAGGAGCTATACACTTAACGCAGGGTAAGAGTTACCATAGCAACGGTTACGATGACAGCGGATAATATGACAAAGGTTACCATAGCCACCTAAGTTCACATCCAAATTAATAGTTTGCTCAGCGAAGCGGGAGGGAATAAGCTAGTATTAATACATAGGTTTACCTATTTAACAAAATTTTTCGAAATGCCCAAGAACTGCCCACAAGAGTTGACACAAATTAGCTTTATAAGAATACAATTGTTGAAAACCTTATTATAATGAATTTTAAATCACTGCAAAATATTAATGGAAAGTATGTTTGCTTAACTTCCAATTTACAAATTTTGCTAACTTATAACTTTTATACGTTCAGTACAAGCTTAGACTTATTCTGAAAGAGTATTAAATATTTTTAAATAAAAAAATACAATGTTTATAAAATTGTTTTTCTTTTATTATTAGTGAAAATCATTCACTGTCAAAGATAAGGCACCCTTAATTAATAATATTTTTTTTACCTTGTTAAAATTACTAGACTATCTTAATTCTGTGTAACAAATTATTTGATATAACGAATATATTTGAATTTCCTTCAGGATCGTTTTAGCATTGTATATATAATGTGACATAATATATGTTTTTATAGAGGAAGGTCTGGAAAGAGCGAAAAAAGCAACAGAAGTTATATTCAGTAAAGATGTCAAGTCGCTGATGACGCTGACATCGGTGGAGTTGGAGCAAGTGTTCGACGGTGCATCCATCGTGCACTTGTTGTTGTCACCCGGCATCACTGTCATGGAACTCGGAATGAAAGCGAAATGTTTTCCAACGCAGAGTAAGTGTTTATAAGAAATAAGAGCAACGCCGTCTAGTGTAAATTAAGCATCCCGCTATTTAGTAACCAATTTAAAATAAGAGCAATGCCATCTAGCGTAAGGAAAGTAAAATATAACCAACGCCATCTAGCTCAACGAATGTGAAATAAGAGTAGTGCCATCTAGCGTAAGGAAAGTAAAATATAACCAACGCCATCTAGCGCAACGAATATGAAATAAGAGCAATGTCGATAACTTGAGAGCATCACCATTTCTATTACAATATATTCAAGAGAGTGTAAGTTTTGTAGTGTTACTATAAGTATAAATAATTGATTAATAATTATTATATAGTGTAATTTCATACTGAAGGGACTTAAATATTTGTTATATGAATGTTATATAGTGGTTAAATTTGTCTAATTTGTATGAATAAGGTAATAGAGTGATTGTTAATTTTTACTCTCAACTTCACTATTATAGCAAATAATATTCACTAAAGCTATATTTTGTATTAACTCTTGTAGCCAGTTCTATGGAATTATGATAACATTGTTACACACTATGTTATCGGGGTACAAATATTTGTTTAAATTTATAAATTAAATAAAAAATTTGTAGATTCCAGATTACCGCAACTCTGTAATAGTAGCTCGTAACCCGGGGTCTGCTAAGAAGGCTACGTTGTACGCTGAGCGACTGCGGCTCGCCAGACGGAGGCGGAGAGCGACGAGGTCGACGGGAGATACTCGCCACCTTGCATGCCGAGGTAACTTTCATAGTCAGGGCCGGACTTAGGGGCTCCCAGGGGCACCCACAAAAGAGATAAACAACATACTCATCGCCTTGCATGCCCATGGACACCAATAAGATAACCAGGGCCTGACTTAGAGGACTCCCCAGGGGTACCCAAATTAGAGATAAACATACTCACCTCATAACATGCCGAGATACCAATCATACCCTGGGCTGAACTTAGGGGACTCCCCAGGGGTACCCACAATAGAGATAAACAAAATACTCATCGCCTTGCATGCCGAGGTATACCAGTTATACTCAGAGGACATCCAGGGGTACGGATAGATAAACAATATATCCAAACTTTGACGTTCTTCTTCTCAGACATGTTTTATCGCATTTTACTTTGAATAATATTGTTATTACTTTAACAAATTACTACACCCTTTATTGAAAAAAAAATATTATACATAATGCTGACATAAATTTTTAAAAGATTGGCAGACAAAAATTATTCATTTATTTTGAAAATTTTTAATAATTAGAGGTCTGGCTCCTTTGTTACCCCTGGGCTTCCGAACTTCAAAATCCTGCCCTGGTTATAACCATAATAATCTCAAACATTTTTACCTAAAGTGGTATTTCAGTCAGATTAATATTTATGTGTATGGGAGAGGAAGTGTGGAAACATTGTTGTATTATTTCAGTGTAGACCGATCACGCACAATGGATGTGTCGGTAGGAGTGCCCGTGCACCCCGCCAAGGAGAAGCCTCCAATAAATGTAGTGGGTGATGTCGGAGGCAGAATTGCTATTATGGTGGTATGTATTGCATATATTATATATTAGTTTACTTCAGATTGTTAATACAATTACATGGTTTTTCAGGATGACATGATCGATGATGTCATATCGATCGATCGATCGATGATACAAGATATATGTGCTGGCAACGCACGGCCTGTTATCATCGGATGCTCCCCGTCTGATAGAAGACTCTCCGATCAATGAGGTGGTGGTGACTAATACCGTTCCGCACGAGCTGCAGAAGATGCAATGCAACAAGATCAAGACGATTGACATATCAGTTCTACTCAGCGAAGCGATCAGACGTATTCATAATAAGGAATCCATGTCATATCTCTTCAAAAATGTTACATTGGAAGATTAGTATGAATATTTTTCCGTTTTACCATATTGTATAAATAGTATTAAACTTAGGTTATTATATTAGTATTATTTTATCTCACTGTCACTTTGTGGTTATAATTTTTGTTAATGCAATTAGGCTTTAGATGAAGTTATAGTATGACACGGTTATGAAAGGAACAAATTAGTCAATACACTGTTTAGGAATATATAAAATATTATTTTATAGTTTAGTAGCGTTTTGTTTTATTAAGTGTTATTCACACGACAGCTATATCATGCACATCACTGTTTTCTTGATTCTGTTTTCATTACAAATTTTGTTTAAACATAATTGATCTGCCGGTGACTGATAACGTACTGTGATTGTGTACTTTTGTTACAAAAAATATAAAGCCTAAAGTCCAAAGCTTTTATAATAAATATGGTGTTCTGTAACTTGAAAATATTGTATAAATTATACTTAAATATACTATACTGTTAATAATGTAAACAATTATCAATAAATATTTTTGTGGTCTATTAGTTTTTTTTTTACAATCCAATTAAATTAAATTGTACAGGAAAAGTGAGTGGTAAGAGAGACGGGGGGCTTCGAGTGACCTTCGGAAACAGTATCTATGAGATACTTTAGGAAGGTCACCTAAAAAGCATGAGGACCCCCCGGAGGGCATGTATGAAGAGGTTGATGTCTGTGGCCGAGGCGAAAGAGGTATGCAGGGACCGTAGCGTTTGGCGCTCCGTCGTCTCTGGCTACCCCGCAAGGGATATGGCGTGAACCTAAATAAATATACAATTAAAGATTACAGCTGTATGAAACAATCCATCAGATTGTTTTTTTAAGGAAAGATTTATATTCGTTTATTATATATGAGATGTAATTAGTTTCTTAGCTGTGCTAAAAAATTGCAGGAATATAAATGATTAGGTCTGGACATCATCTTTCATCATCTAAAAGGCTTTAATGATATTCATTCAAAAAAGTATACTCTGCAAAGTAAATGATAAATATCTTTGCAAAATTAACATCGTAATTTCCAGCCTACCTGTAATCAATGAGCTTGTACGACCCGGGAAGTTCTACCATACAAAAAAAATCGTGTGAAACTGATTACATTACCTATACTTTTCGTATGATACGTAGAAAGTTGGATGAAAAAACTACATCCCCAGTCCCTTAACTTCCGTATATCTTATTCTTCTTTATCCGTTCCTATTCTTCAGATATCTTAATATATAAAACACAAGAACACTCATTGACTGACTCACTGACACATTCATCGCTCTACAGCCCAAACCGTAATACCTACCTAGAAAGCTGAAATTTGGACACAAGACTCCTGACATATTGAATAGGTGCAATAAGAAAGGATTTTGCAAAGTTCCAAATCGTTCCAAAGTTACAGCTAAAAAACTACAAAGTTTACCCTCCGCTCCCTCTCTTCTTCCATTCCATTGCAGTAGAAATTAAAATTATTTGTCCTCTCACTATGTTTATTCGTAGGATTAGGGTTCCGTAACTCACATACAGTTTGTGATTATTTGTAATTATTTTCGGTTTACCTACCTACAGTATGTGATTATTTTCTATTTACCTACATACAGTATGTGATTATTTTCATTTTACCCACGTACAGTTTGTGATTATTTTCAATTTACCCACATATATTTTAAGATTATTTGTGATTACTTTCAATTTACCCACATATAGTTTAAGATAATTTGTGATTATTTTCAATTTACCCACATACAGTATGTGATTATTTTCATTTTACCCACGTACAGTTTGTGATTATTTTCAATTTACCCACATATAGTTTAAGATAATTTGTGATTATTTTCAATTTACCCACATACAATTTGTGATTATTTTCAATTTACCTACATACAGTATATGATTATTTGTGATTATTTTCATTTTACCCACATACAATTTGTGATTCTTTGTTGTTATTTGCCCAGCAAAACGGGCGGGAATCAGCTAGTAACAAATAATATTCAATTTATATTTCAATAGATATTTAAAAATCAATATTTTATTTCTATATGAAACAAGATATTGGATAAGTTATAAAACGTAACACTTTTTGAAATAGAATCATAATATGCAATAGTTCTTAAGAGTGAATGCAATGGAACTTTACCTATAAATAATAATTCATGTCGTCTGTATTTAAATTTTAGACATCATGTCAGTGGTATCAAGTGTCAACAGTCGTCTCACTTCTGTCAAACGAGTATTATATA
Organism: Melinaea marsaeus rileyi; assembly: GCA_918358865.1. Lineage (NCBI taxonomy): Eukaryota > Metazoa > Arthropoda > Insecta > Lepidoptera > Nymphalidae > Melinaea > Melinaea marsaeus. The sequence goes on from OU911089.1 coordinate 6,694,084, forward strand.
TGCAATAAATATATATTTATATAATTATTTGTATAATTATATGATATAAAAAATAATACATAAGTAATAAATAATAATAATCAAGTTATAAATATTTGTATGTATGTGGTGGACAACAATTGCACCAGATTTACCAAAATATAACCTTTTAAGACCTTAAGTAAATCAATTTTAAAATCTGGTTTATAACATAATAATATGAAGATTTTTAAGAAATTGGTTCCATTACCATATAACTATTTATGGCAGTGTGGTAAAAGGTTTAGTAGCAGCAGAAATATACTAAAACTCAATGAGAGGGGAATGTATCAGGACATTTTTCCAAAATCGGCAGCGTAAGTATTATTTTTATGTTTTAAATTAATTTATCATCAGATTTTATGATTATTAACGTTTAGAGGCACGGTATTTACAGAAATGAAATATTAAACACATTAAACGGGTCTCCACAATGTGTGTATGCAGGATTTGATCCGACTGCTGAAAGCTTACATGTCGGAAACCTTCTAGTTATAATTAACTTGCTACATTGGCAGCGTGGAGGACACAATGTTATAGCTTTGGTATGTACAATAAATAAGATTTATATGTAACTTAATATTTACCACATTCTTTAAATTAATAATACTGATAATAATAGTTGGGAGGGGCTACAGGACACATAGGAGATCCTAGCGGAAGAAGTACAGACAGGATAGCATTACAGGAAAAGATTCTTAAAAAAAATATTTTTGGAATTAAAAATAATCTAGAGACAGTGTTTGAAAATCATAAAAAGTATATTTGGTCAGAAGACGAGGATAAGCTGAAACCAGTTAGGTAATTAAATAAAATAAGATTTTATAATTTTAATGGAACACTTGCTAAGTTAATATTCCTATTTCAGAATACTCAATAACGAGGAATGGTACAAAAAAATTGATTCAATAAAATTTGTAAGTGATATCGGAAGAAATTTCAGAATGGGTACAATGTTGTTAAAACAAAGCGTACAAAATAGGATAAACTCTGAAGTTGGTATGAGTTTCACTGAGTTCTCGTATCAAATATTTCAATCGTACAACTGGCTGCATTTATTGTACGAATATGATTGTAGGTTTCAGGTAATATAATTTTTGATACAATGCAATATATTTATGAAATCAATTAATGTATGTTTGTTCATTAGATAGGTGGTAGTGACCAAATGGGTAACATCAGTGCTGGTCATGAACTCATCAGTCGGACGGCCAAAAAGAATGTTTATGGTTTGTAACATTTTTATTTTTTTATTCTTTGCATACACGGTCATTGACTAAGCAACTCATGGACTAAGCAACTCATGTACTAAGCAACTCATGGACTAAGCAACTCATGGACTAAGCAACTCATGTACTAAGCAACTCATGGACTAAGCAATGACTCATAGTGTGTCCTGTTAAGATATGCATCCATTTAAGAGGATAATTTGAGAAAATGATCAACTATAATGAAATTTATATTATATATGAATATATAAAAATATATATATATATATATACAGCATGCATAGAATTTTTGGAAAAAAATATTTGCTGTATTAAAACATTTGAGCGAGTCACCTCTGAATGAGTTGACGTTTTATAAATATAATAAATATTTAATAACATATATTATTCCAGGTTTAACATACCATTAGTGACAACGGAGGAAGGTGATAAGTTTGGCAAGTCGGCCGGCAATGCCATGTGGCTAGACCCAAGCAAGACGAGTCCATACGGCCTATACCAATTCTTCATTAGAACAAAAGACACAGATGTGGAGAGATTGTTGAAACTGTTCACATTCTACAGTTTAGGAGAAATAAGGGATATAATGTACAAACACAAACAGCATCCCGAGCAGAGGTACCCTCAACAGTGCTTGTCGGAACAGTTAGTGACGTTGGTTCATGGAGGTTTGTGAATTCAATATATATAATCGATTTACCACTCACTGACTCATCATAATATCTCAGAAACTATCTGTCCAATTAACTTACAATTTTACATAGTTACTTTTGTGCCGTAAATGTCCACTAAGAACGGATTTTAGTGCATTCCTATCCAAAAGGATTTCAACTTTTTGCATTTCACCAAGTTTTAAGTATGTAGGAGCTATACATTTAACGCGGGGCTAAGAGTTACCATAGCAACGGTTACGATGACAACGGATAATATGACAAAGGTTACCATAGCAACCTAAGCTTACATCCAAATTAATAGTGTACCCAGCGAAGCGGGAGGGAATAAGCTAGTCTTAATATATAGGTATATCAAATTCAACAAATTTTTCGAAATTCTCAAGAACTGCCCCCAAGAGTTGACACAAATATAGCTTTATAAGAATACAATTGTCAAAAATATTTTTTTAACGAATTTAAATTACTGCAAAATATTAATTGAAAGTATTATATACTTCCAATTAACAAATTTTGATAACTTATAACTTTTATATGAGAAGTCTTAATAATATTACATATATACGAGACTTATTCTGAAACAGTATTAAATGTTTTTAAAATAAAAAATACAATGTTAATGAAAATGTTTTTTCGTAATAAGTGATAATTGTTGACTAATAAAGTGAAAATTGTTGACTGTCAAAGATTATTATATATATAGAATTATTAATATTTTTTTCACCTTGTTAAAATTACTAGACCATCTTTACTCCTTAATAACAAATTATTTGATATAACGAATATCTTCTAATTTCCTTAAGATTCGTTTCAGCATTGTATATATTATGTGACATAATATATATGTTTTTTTAGAGGAGGGTCTGGAAAGAGCGAAAAAAGCAACGGAAGCTATATTCAGTAAGGATATAGCTTCCGTAGGAGTCAAGTCGCTGATGACGCTGACATCGGTGGAGTTGGAGCAAGTCTTCGACGGTGCATCCATCGTGCACTTGTTGTTGTCACCCGGCATTACTGTCATGGAACTCGGAATGAAAGCGAAATGTTTTCAAAAGAAAAGTTTTTGAAAGAGCAACGCCGTCTAGTGTAAATTAAGAATACCGCCATCTAGCGTAACCAATGAAAAATAAGAGTAATGCCATCTAGCGTAAGAAAATTAAATATATCCAGCGCCATCTAGCGCAACGAATGTGAAATAAGAGCAATGCCATCTAGCGTAAGGAAAGTAAAATATAACCAACGCCATCTAGCGCAACGAATATGAAATAAGAGCAATGTCGATAACTTGAGGGCATCACCATTTCTATTACAATATATTCAAGAGAATGTAAGTTATGTAGTGTTACTATAAGTATAAATAATTAATTAATAATTATTATATAGTGTAATATCATACTGAAGGGACTTAGTAAATATTTGTTTTATAGAGGTTAAGTTTGTCTAATTTGTTTTAATAAGGTAGTACAATTAATGTTAATTTTATTACTCTTAACTTCATATAGATATACTTTGCTTAACAATATTAACTAAAGCTATATTTTGTATTAACTCTTGTGGCCAGTTCTATGGAATGTGATAACATCGTTACACACTATGTTATCGGGGTACAAATATTTGTTTAAATTTATAAATTGAATAAAAATTTGTAGATTCCAGATTACCGCAACTCTGTAATAGGAGCTCGTAACCCGGGGTCGGCTAAGAAGGCTACGTCATACGCTGAGCGACTGCGGCTCGCCATCGCCGTCATACACGGGGAGCAGAAGGAGGCGGAGAGCGACGAGGTCGACGGGAGATACTCGCCGCCTTGCATGCCGAGGTAACTCATAGTCAGGGCCGGACTTAGGGGACTGCCCAGGGGTACCCATAGTAAAGGTAAACAAAATATCCAAACTTACGTGATTTACCAGACATGTTTTTATGACAATATTTTTATGAGTAACAAATTACTACATTCTTTATAGAAATAATTTTATTTGCGACAAAAAAAATTTAAAAGATGATCAGAAAAAAAATTGTTTATTTATTTAGAAAATAGTTAGTAAATAGAGCTCTCCACTACTTTGTTGCTACCGGGCTTTTAAACTTCAAAATCCGGCCCTGGTTATAACCATAAGAATCTCAAACAATTTTACATAAAGTGGTATTTCAGTCAGATTAATAATTATGTGTAGTTGAAGGGAAGTATGGAAACATTGTTGTATTATTTCAGTGTAGACCGATCACGCACAATGGATGTGTCGGTAGGAGTGCCCGTGCACCCCGCCAAGGAGAAGCCTCCAATAAATGTTGTGGGTGATGTCGGAGGCAGAATTGCTATTATGGTGGTAAGTATTACATGTAATATATATTAGTTTACTTTAGATTGTTAATATAATTACATGGTTTTTCAGGATGACATGATCGATGATGTCCAGTCATTTGTAGCTGCAGCGGAAGTATTGAAAGAGTGCGGAGCTTACAAGATATATGTGCTGGCAACGCACGGCCTGTTATCATCGGATGCTCCCCGTCTGATAGAGGACTCTCCGATCGATGAGGTGGTGGTGACAAATACCGTTCCGCACGAGCTGCAGAAGATGCAATGCAACAAGATCAAGACGATTGACATATCAGTACTACTCAGCGAAGCGATCAGACGTATTCATAATAAGGAATCCATGTCATATCTCTTCAAAAATGTTACACTTGAAGATTAGTATGAGTATTTTTCCGTTTTACCATATTGTATAAATAGTATTAAACTTAGATTATTATATAAGTATTATTTTATCTCACTGTCACTTTGTGGTTATAATTTTTGTTAATGCAATTAGGCTTTAGATGAAGTTATAGTATGACACGGTTATGAAAGGAACAAATTAGTCAATACACTGTCTAGGATTATATAAAATATTTTTATATAGTTTAGTAGCGTTTTGTTTTATTAAGTGTTATTCACACGACAGCTATATCATGCACATCACTGTTTTCTTGATTCTGTTTTCATTACAAATTTTGTTTAAACATAATTGATCTGCCAGTGACTGATAACGTACTGTGATTGTGTACTTTTGTTACAAAAAAATATAAAGCCTAAAGTCCAAAGCTTTTATAATAAATATGGTGTTCTGTATAAATTATACTTAAATATACTATACTGTTAATAATGTAAACAATTATCAATAAATATTTTTGTGGTCTATTCGTTTTTTTTTTACAATGATCCAATTAAATTAAATTATACAGGAAAAGTTAGTGGTAAGAGACGGGGAGGCCTCGAGTGATCTTTGAAAACAATATCTATGATACTGGAGGAAGGTCACGTAAAAAGATAGAGGACCCCCGGAGGGCGTGTATGAAGAGGTTGATGTCTGTGGCCGAGGCGAAAGAGGTATGCAGGGACCGTAGCGTTTGGCGCTCCGTCGTCTCTGGCTACCCCGCAAGGGATATGGCGTGAAGATAAATAAATAAATAAATATACAATTAAATATTACAGCTATATGAAACAATCTATCAGATTGTTTTTTTAACGAAAGATTTATATTCGTTTATTATATATGAGATGTAATTCGTTTCTTAACTGTGCTATGAAACGGCCTATTATAAGGCTTTAATGATATTCATTCAAAAAGGTATACTCTGCGAAGTAAATGATAAATATCTTTGCAAAATTAACATCGTAATTTCCAGCCCACTTGTAATCAATGAGCTTGTACGACCCGGGAAGTTCTTTCATATAAAAAAATTGTATGAAACTGATTACATTACCTATACTTTTCGTTTGGTAAGTAGAAAGTTGGATGAAAAAACTACATCCCCAGTCCCTTAACTTCCGTATATCTTATTATTCTTTATCCGTTCCTATTCTTCAGATATCTTAATATATAAAACACAAGAACAATTACTGACTGACTCACTGACTCATTCATCGCTCTACAGCCCAAACCGTAATATCTAGAATGCTGAAATTTGGATACAAGACTCCTGAAAATTTGAATAGGTGCAATAAGAAAGGATTTTGCAAAGTTCCAAATCGTTCCAAAGTTACAGCTAAAAAACTACAAAGTTTACCCTCCGCTCCCTCTCTTCTTCCATTCCATTGCAGTAGAAATTAAAATTATTTGTCCTCTCACTATGTTTATTCGTAGGATTAGGGTTCCGTAACTCACATACAGTTTGTGATTATTTGTAATTATTTTCGGTTTACCTACCTACAGTATGTGATTATTTTCTATTTACCTACATACAGTATGTGATTATTTTCATTTTACCCACGTACAGTTTGTGATTATTTTCAATTTACCCACATATATTTTAAGATTATTTGTGATTATTTTCAATTTACCCACATATAGTTTAAGATAATTTGTGATTATTTTCAATTTACCCACATATAGTTTAAGATAATTTGTGATTATTTTCAATTTACCCACATACAGTATGTGATTATTTTCATTTTACCCACGTACAGTTTGTGATCATTTTCAATTTACCCACATATAGTTTAAGATAATTTGTGATTATTTTCATTTTACCCACATACAAATTGTGATTGTTTGTTGTTATTTGCCCAGCAAAGCGGGCGGGAATCAGCTAGTAGCAAATGATATTCAATTTATATTTCATCAGTTATTTAATAATCATACTTTATTTCTATTTTAAGAAAGATATTGAATAAGCTATAAAACGTAGCGTTTTTTGGAATGGAATCATAATATTCAATAGTTCTTTACAGTGAATGCAACGGAACTTTACCTATAAATAATAATTCATCTTCTTCTTCTTCTTTAGTAGATGGCTTTTAGTTGTGCCAAAACAGCACAGAATATTTTGCCAATGTCAAGTAGAATGAAAATATAACGACGGGTGTTGTAGATGTACCAGTGCAGTTTGATAATTAACATTCGTTGTAACTTGAATTATTATAATTTTTGTTATTATTTTAGTCCATAACCTAAAACAACACAAACAGAAATGTTATTATACCATATACCGAGTTTTATTAAAATATATACTTATAACAGATAAAATATTTAAGTATAGATAATAGGCAAATTTATTTACAATTTAATATTGTTGCATCTAATAAATCTACATAAAATTGGACAAAACGGACTAAATACAAACATCAACAAGCACTCAACATTTATAGGACGGGGAATTTTAGGAGGAAGGATATCATACACATGATGTAGAAGTTTAGGACAAGAAAAAAAAATATGGGACACATTACCCTCGTCTATGCCACATTCACAAAGTGAATGATCCCGTACCTTTATTTTAGCTAAATGAAGGGGAGTACAAGAATGACCAAGGCGCAAACGGCAAATAGTGGAAATAACCCATCGATCAGCATATTTACAAAAGGAAAACCAAGGTCTTGTTGGGATATCTGGTTGTAAGGAAGCATAGTACCTTCCTTTCACCAACTTATTGGTGTTCCACTGGGTTGACCAGGATTTAAATAATTGGGTTTTGGAGAGGGAAAATAAATCTTGAGGAAAAATTTCGGAGTATTCAGAAGATCCCGTAGAAATGGCCGCTTTAGCACACGAGTCGACTGTCTCATTGCCCGTAATTCCTGCGTGGCTTGGAATCCAAACAAGTGAGACATGCAATCCTTTTTGGGAACACAATAAAAGAGCCTCTTTCAATTTAAAAACAATAGGGGAAGCCGGTCTACCACGGAATGGATTTTTTTTGAGTGCCTGCAGGCAGCTAAGAGAGTCAGTAAAGATTACGGTTTGTGCAAAATTATGAGAACATGAAAAACGGACAGCTTCAAGAAGGGCAATAGTTTCACCAGTAAAAACTGATGATTCAGGTGGGCATTTAAACTGAAGGGTAATTTTGAAAGAAGGGATCCAACAAGCAGCACCAACACATCCGGCAGCAGAAAGTTTAGAAGCATCTGTATATATATGCGTAAAATCTGACCATTTTTCGTGACATAAATATTTAAATTTGCAATTTGTATCAGGAGCTTCTTTCTCAAGACCGAGATTTGTAATAATTTTTGGATTAAACGAAAGGGCCTGATATGAGGTACAAAAGAGGGGGTTTAAAGAAAAGGTGGAAAGAGGATGAGACATATTGGAGAATTTACTAAAGCTATCCATGAGAAATGAGCGGCTGCGTGGATTTGAAACTTGGAGTTTAATTAAACGGGAAAGTAAGGGGTGGGATGACAGTTGCAAACATTTTATTACAAATCGATCACACAAGTACCGCCTTCTAAGTTGTAATGGGGGATCTACACATTCTACCTGGAGAGCATTTATTGGAGATGATTTCATAGCCCCTAAAATAATTCGGAGGCACTTATACTGAATTTTGTTAATTTTTTCGGAGGCTGACTTACTAAAAGGTTCTAAGACGAAAAGACCATAATCTATATGACTACGAACAATAGCGTGGTACAATAATTTAAGGGAATAGGGATGAGCACCCCACCAAACTCCAGAGACAGCCCGCAGAACATTTATACTTTTTTCACATTTTTTATTTATAAATTCAGCATGAGCAAGACCGTTCATACGATTATCTAGATAAATGCCAAGGAATTTAACTTTATCTATAAATTCGATGCGCTGGTCACCACAAAATATATTAGAGGAAGGGATGGATCTTTTTTTTGTAAAAACTACAGCATTACTTTTGCCTACAGATAAGGATAGGCCATGATCTGTAAGCCACTGGTGGAGGTAAAACAGGGCAGAATTTAGACGGAAAGTTATATCTTCGAAAGAGGAAGATCTGTAGTATAAGGCTATGTCGTCAGCGTACTGTAAAATTTCACAAAAATTATTAACAGACATATCGAGATTGTAGGAATATATGCTGTAAAGCAAAGGACTGAGAACTGAGCCTTGAGGGAGACCTTTCCAGACAAATCTGGGGGGAAGAAATTGGTTATGATATTTAACCTTAATAGATCTGCAAAAAAGCAGATTGCAAATGAAATGTGTCAACTTCGGAGGAATACTCAGCTGTTGCATTTTATGCCTGAGCAACGGAAGTAGGACATTGTCATATGCAGAAGCTATATCAAGAAAAACACCCACAAGATACTCTCCTTTATTAAAGGCTATTTGTATGTCTGTCGTCAGTATGCTGAGACTGTCTAGTGAACTAAACCCTTTACGGAAGCCAAATTGAAAGGGTGAGAGAATATTTTTGGTTTCCACTATAAATTCCAGACGGTTCTTTAAAAGGTGTTCAGTGATTTTTGCTAAAGTAGAGGACAATGCAATAGGACGATAGGAGGCGGATTCGATTGGGTTTTTACCGGGTTTTAAAATGGGCAAGACTATTTGACATTTCCACGAATCTGGAACAATGCCTTTGAGAAAAAATGAATTTATGATATTAAGAAAATAAAATTTTGCTTTTTCACTTGTATTTAAAACAAAAGAGTAAGGAACACCATCTTCACCTGGAGACGAGTCTTTGAGACCGGAGAGAGCACATTCGAACTCAGAGAATGAAAAGGGGGCGTCCATCTCATCCACTGACTGCAACGACAACGGACTCAAAAAACTGTCTCGGAAAGGAACATATGGCGGAGCTAGTTTATTAAAAAAATCGTTGAGCCAAATTGAAGGGTTATTCGAATTGACGTTATTTGAAACCAGGGCACGGCGGAATTTCTTAAGATTTATCCAAACTACTGCAAAAGGAGATCGAGGACTAAGGGATTCACAAAATAGAATCCAACTATTTTTTTTCTTTTTTATAATAAGGCGCTTAAATTTTGAATTGATCCGTTGATATATAAGAAAATTTTCTGAGGACATATACAAAGCATATGCTTTCTCTGCTAACTTCCTTGAGTTCGCTATACGAGTGCATTCATCGTCCCACCAGGGAGGAGAAAGCTTAAAAAAATTGCGGAGAACTTTAACAGGAAAATGTGTGTCAGCTGAGGTCAACAAAGCGTTAAGAAACCGATCGTAACATAGGACAGGATCACTTTCACTACTAAAGCCTGACAAGGAATCCAAAAGGCTGTCAACAGATTCAGCGTAAGCAGACCAATTCACAAGACCAAGTCTATATTTTAAAAGTGAGCTTGGAAAAATATTTGTGGTAAGTTTGTCTTTTAAGGAAAGGAGGATAGGGAAATGATCACTGCCGAAGGAAGAGGATAACACCCTCCAGGATAATTTAGAAGATAAGGTAGAAGAGGATAAGGACAAATCAACAGCAGACTTTGGGTTCTGATACGGGTAGACTCTTCTAGTTGGGGAACCATCATTGAGGATGCAAATATTTAGATCGTCAAACAAATCTACTAGCTGGATACCAAATCCGTCGCATAAATGAGAGCCCCATAGTGTATGGTGAGCGTTAAAATCTCCTAGGACAAGAATAGGGAGGGGAAGCAGGGAGAAAATAGCGCGAATAGATGGTATATGTGAGGGGGAAGGATGGGGAATATATAAAGAGACAATAGAGATATCAAAAGCTCTGACTGCAACTAAATTGATGTCTGGGCTATAAGAGGGGAGGGGAATTTGGGAAAATAAGGAGAAGTGCCGAATAAAAATGGCACAACCACCATACCCATCCTGTCTGTCATCCCTCAAACAGGAGAAACCAGGGACACGGAATCGAGACCCTGGCACCAACCATGTTTCAGAAATGGCAATGATAAGAGGATTATGTAAGTTAATAAGGGAGATAAGCTCATGTTTTTTGGGACGGATGCTATTACAATTCCACTGAAGGAAGCTTATTGGGGCCATTATTAATAATTTGGAATAAATGTGATAAGTTATGGGCAACGATGGACGGTAAAGGCATTTCATTACAAGTTGATACAATACTAATAAGTGTTTGAGTTAAGGATTCTAAAAGGTTAAAATTAAAATTTGTAGAATCATTATTGCTACTGTTATCAATAAGAGCACAACCATTAGGAACAGAAGAGGGACAATCAGAAATAATAGATTTGTGAGTTTGTATATCATACCCTTTCCCTGACAGAGGTCGGGGACGAACGGGCCGAACTACTG